>OX123191.2:85171310-85573076 GCA_944739405.2 Euclidia mi | reverse complement strand
CCTCCCCCTTCTCGTTTGACCATTTATTATTTTTGTCTGGCCCCTAAAAGTTGTGGCGTAATTTTATATAGTTAATAATTGGTCTATCATAGACAATAACAATTTTTAAAATCCGACTGCTAGTTCCTGAGATTAGCCGACATTTTGTTTTAGCCTTTTTAGCCTTTTGTCCGGCCCCCCAAAGAGTCGAAGCGTTATGTTATATAGCCTATATAGCCTTCCGGAATAACTGGGCTATCGTATACAAAAAGATTTTTTCAGATCCGACCGGTAGTTCCTGAGATTATCGCGTTCAAACAAACAAACAAACAAACTCTTCCGCTTTATTATATTAGTATAGATAAGATGATTGTACGTTGTTATGGTGTGACAATAAAGGAATTACTTACTTAAAATAATCTAGACAGAAATTATTTTTAACTGCAGCTGCAATGAATTGTACAAATCTTAAAAATAAGTTGAAAATGAATCCTTACGGATACTTAGTGACGGATTAAAATTGCAAAATGTTATCATCCCATTTCATTATGTAGGTGTTGTGAGAGGTCATTAAGAAAAAGACACGAACCAAATAATATATTTGTGATGAGACGAAACAGACATCGAACCTTGTACCGTACCCTCTGGCCAACGTAGTAGGTATAGCATTGAAGTCTTCCTGTTTACTCACAACGCTACTGTGACATTTGTGACTCAAAATATGAGAGACCTATATCCAGCAGTGGACTCTGTGTGTGTAATTTCAAATAAGGTAAAATGCGTACGGAACCCTCGATGCGCGGGTCAAACTCGCACTTGCCCGAATTTTTTTATACACTCACGCCTGTATCCCCGAAGGGGTAGGCAGACGTGTGACACTTACATTTCGTCATAATTATATTGTTAGCTCCCACGTAATAGCGGACGAGCCTATTGCCGTTACCGGGCACTCGACCAAACTCCGTGCTGCTACTGAGAATTCCGAAAAACCCAATCGGCCTTATTACAAAAAACTGACTAAACCTTAACTTGAACCAGCACTATAAAGGCCAAGTCTTATAGTTGAGCAATGGTGTAAACTTGTTCTTATTACAATACATATTTGAGCCTCGGCTTTTATGATACTACGTTATAAACTTAGCTCAAAATATCAACCACAGATAAAAACTATTCTTATTCGTTCATCATGACATCATTCACTCTTTACGTTCCGTATTTTTATAATAAAATATGTTTACTTTAATTGATAATGATTAGGAATTATATAGAGGATACAAAAGCCCTAGAAATTTGATTATTTACAATAAATATTAATAATCACTACTCTCTTAGTGCCAATTTCTTTTTCGAGGAATATATTTTGTAATGTCACCTGAATAACAGCTAAGAGCGCGTAACGAAACGGAGTTCACTCTCGCGAAAGTACTTACGCTACATCAAAGTTTAGTTAGCAAAGACGTGAAACTTCTATTTAAATTATCTATTAAAATATTTTGTTGAAGTACTGCTCCGATGGAAGAACAAAAACAAAAAAAAGGCAGGCGACAATTTTCATTGCAAAAGTTTTTGTGAATCTATTTTGCCTAAATAGCTCCAAATCTTAAATATCTTCGATAACGACTGAGTCAATCATATCTATGTCGATTTCAACAAGCTATTTCACCGAAAACAGTTACAATATAAACAAAATATTTGTCATTAGTGATAGTAGCAACATTGGTTTATCGTAATAAACTAGGGGTCGCGATGGTTTAGGTTTATATATTATCGTATTGTGATCCATAGTTTTGCGATAAACCTCATTTTGTAATAACATTGTGGTCTAAACTATCGTTTTTGCTGCTTTACGCTTGGTCGGTCTTATTACAAAAGACGGTTTAAGGCATTAGCCTTATTACAAAAGACGGTTTAAGGCATTAGCCTTAAACCGTTAATGCCTTAAACCGTCTTTTGTAATAAGGCTAATCGATAGCCCAGTTATTCCGGAAGGCTATATAGGCTATATAACATAACGCTTCGACTCTTTGGGGCCGGACAAAAGGCTAAAAAGGCTAAAACAAAATGTCGGCTAATCTCAGGAACTAGCAGTCGGATTTTAAAAATTGTTATTGTCTATGAAAGACCAATTATTAACTATATAAAATTACGCCACAACTTTTAGGGGCCAGACAAAAATAATAAAATGGTCAAACGAGAAGGGGGAGGGTTGGGTCAAAGGCAAAAAAGGCTAAACGAATAGGATACAATCTATATGGGTATCGTTTTCGAGATTTTCGGGACGCTGATTAATAATATGAAATTCATTTAGTGATCCAAGATGGCGGACGGGAAATCAAAGATGGCGGATGAGAAAATTTTAAATATCAATATGGGTATCGCCTTCGATATTTTAAGGGGTGGAGAATCGAAATACAAAATCTATTTCATGATCAAAGATGGCGGATGGGCAATCAAAGATGGCGGATGGGAAAATTTAAAAAAATCAATATTGGTATCGTCTCCGATGTTTAAAGGGATGGGGAATCCAAATACAACATCTATTTCGTGATTCAAGATGGCGGATGGGAAAAATTTAAAAAATCAATATGGGTGTCGTCTCTGATGATTTAAGGGATGGTGAATCCAAAACCACCATCTATTTCGTGATCAAAGATAACGGATAGGAAATCAAAGATGGCGGACGGGATTTTTTTAAAGTCGATATGGGTATCGACTCCGATATTTTAAGGAATGGGGAATTCAAAAGTACCATCTATTTCGTTATCAAAAATGGCGGATGGGATTTTTTTAAAAATCAATGGGTATCGTCTCCGATGTTTGAAGGGATGGGGAATCCAAATACAACATCTATTTTGTGATTCAAGATGGCGGATGGGAAATCAAAAATGGCGGATGGGAAAAATTTAAAAAATCAATATGGGTATCGTCTCTGATGATTTAAGGGATGGTGAATCCAAATACAACATCTATTTCGTGATCAAAGATGGCGGATAGGAAATCAAAGATGGCGGACGGGATTATTTTTAAGTCGATATGGGTATCGTCTCCGATATTTAAAGGAATGGGGAATTCAATATTATATAAAAATCTATGTTTTTTTTTGCATCATTTACAAACACTGGAATAATAAGAGATTAAGCGCTAAGTCAATGGTAACTTTGGAAAAGGGGCTTGGAAAAAAGGGAATTAAATAAAAACTCTTAAAAAGGCGATAAGGAGTTCGCTGGGTCAGCTAGTACTTGATATATAAAGCTGAAGAGTTTGTTTGTTTGTTTGGTTGAACGCGCTAATCTCAGGAACTACTGGTCCGATTTGAAAAATTCTTTCAGTGTTAGATAGCCCATTTATCGAGGAAGGCTATAGGCTATATAACATTACGGTCATCATGACAAGCATCATTATGATAAAGATCATCACGGTCACGAGGAACATCATCATCATCACGACAATGGCAAGAAGGGGGGCCATGAAGGCCATAAATACTTTTTTACGCTATTTATTTTATATACATAAAATATATGTAGGTATTTACCTATGTATGTAACATTAGAAAATTCAATTCAATTTAATTCATTTATTTATAAGAATATAAGCTTACAGCATTACACCAATTCGCTTACATCTAAATGCCCGCGGTTACACCCACGCTATTTAAGGCTACTGCTCCGCTCCCCATCGCTAATAGCGTAATGTTTTATAGCTTATAGCCTTCCTCGATAAATGGGCTATCTAACACTGAAAGAATTATTCAAATCGGACCGGTAGTTCCTGAGATTAGCGCGTTCAACCAGCGTAAAAAAGTATTTATGGCCTTCATGGCCTCCCTTCTTGCCATGGTCGTGATGATGATGATGTTCCTCGTGACCGTGATGATCTTTATCACAATGATGCTTGTCATGATGACCGTAATGTTATATAGCCTATAGCCTTCCTCGATAAATGGGCTATCTAACACTGAAAGAATTTTTCAAATCGGACCAGTAGTTCCTGAGATTAGCGCGTTCAACCAAACAAACAAACAAACTCTTCAGCTTTATATATCAGTACTAGCTGACCCAGCGAACTCCGTATCGCCTTTTTAAGAGTTTTTATTTAATTCCCTTTTTTCCAAGCCCCTTTTCCAAAGTTACCATTGACTTAGCGCTTAATCTCTTATTATTCCAGGGTCTATAAATGATGCAAAAACAAACATAGATTTTTATATAATATTGAATTCCCCATTCCTTTATATATCGGAGACGATACCCATATCGACTTAAAAACAATCCCGTCCGCCATCTTTGATTTCCTATCCGCCATCTTTGATCACGAAATAGATGTTGTATTTGGATTCACCATCCCTTAAATCATCAGAGACGATACGCATATTGATTTTTTAATTTTTTCCCATCCGCCATTTTTGATTTCCCATCCGCCATCTTGAATCACGAAATAGATGTTGTATTTGGATTCCCCATCCCTTTAAACATCAGAGACGATACCAATATTGATTTTTTTAAATTTTCCCATCCGCCATCTTTGATTGCCCATCCGCCATCTTTGATCATGAAATAGATTTTGTATTTCGATTCTCCACCCCTTAAAATATCGAAGGCGATACCCATATTGATATTTAAAATTTTCTCATCCGCCATCTTTGATTTCCCGTCCGCCATCTTGGATCACTAAATGAATTTCATATTATTAATCAGCGTCCCGAAAATCTCAAAAACGATACCCATATAGATTGTATCCTATTCGTTTAGCCTTTTTTGCCTTTGACCCAACCCTCCCCCTTCTCGTTTGACCATTTTATTATTTTTGTCTGGCCCCTAAAAGTTGTGGCGTAATTTTATATAGTTAATAATTGGTCTATCATAGACAATAACAATTTTTAAAATCCGACTGCTAGTTCCTGAGATTAGCCGACATTTTGTTTTAGCCTTTTTAGCCTTTTGTCCGGCCCCAAAGAGTCGAAGCGTTATGTTATATAGCCTATATAGCCTTCCGGAATAACTGGGCTATCGTATACAAAAAGATTTTTTCAGATCCGACCGGTAGTTCCTGAGATTATCGCGTTCAAACAAACAAACAAACAAACTCTTCCGCTTTATTATATTAGTATAGATAAGATGATTGTACGTTGTTATGGTGTGACAATAAAGGAATTACTTACTTAAAATAATCTAGACAGAAATTATTTTTAACTGCAGCTGCAATGAATTGTACAAATCTTAAAAATAAGTTGAAAATGAATCCTTACGGATACTTAGTGACGGATTAAAATTGCAAAATGTTATCATCCCATTTCATTATGTAGGTGTTGTGAGAGGTCATTAAGAAAAAGACACGAACCAAATAATATATTTGTGATGAGACGAAACAGACATCGAACCTTGTACCGTACCCTCTGGCCAACGTAGTAGGTATAGCATTGAAGTCTTCCTGTTTACTCACAACGCTACTGTGACATTTGTGACTCAAAATATGAGAGACCTATATCCAGCAGTGGACTCTGTGTGTGTAATTTCAAATAAGGTAAAATGCGTACGGAACCCTCGATGCGCGGGTCAAACTCGCACTTGCCCGAATTTTTTTATACACTCACGCCTGTATCCCCGAAGGGGTAGGCAGACGTGTGACACTTACATTTCGTCATAATTATATTGTTAGCTCCCACGTAATAGCGGACGAGCCTATTGCCGTTACCGGGCACTCGACCAAACTCCGTGCTGCTACTGAGAATTCCGAAAAACCCAATCGGCCTTATTACAAAAAACTGACTAAACCTTAACTTGAACCAGCACTATAAAGGCCAAGTCTTATAGTTGAGCAATGGTGTAAACTTGTTCTTATTACAATACATATTTGAGCCTCGGCTTTTATGATACTACGTTATAAACTTAGCTCAAAATATCAACCACAGATAAAAACTATTCTTATTCGTTCATCATGACATCATTCACTCTTTACGTTCCGTATTTTTATAATAAAATATGTTTACTTTAATTGATAATGATTAGGAATTATATAGAGGATACAAAAGCCCTAGAAATTTGATTATTTACAATAAATATTAATAATCACTACTCTCTTAGTGCCAATTTCTTTTTCGAGGAATATATTTTGTAATGTCACCTGAATAACAGCTAAGAGCGCGTAACGAAACGGAGTTCACTCTCGCGAAAGTACTTACGCTACATCAAAGTTTAGTTAGCAAAGACGTGAAACTTCTATTTAAATTATCTATTAAAATATTTTGTTGAAGTACTGCTCCGATGGAAGAACAAAAACAAAAAAAAGGCAGGCGACAATTTTCATTGCAAAAGTTTTTGTGAATCTATTTTGCCTAAATAGCTCCAAATCTTAAATATCTTCGATAACGACTGAGTCAATCATATCTATGTCGATTTCAACAAGCTATTTCACCGAAAACAGTTACAATATAAACAAAATATTTGTCATTAGTGATAGTAGCAACATTGGTTTATCGTAATAAACTAGGGGTCGCGATGGTTTAGGTTTATATATTATCGTATTGTGATCCATAGTTTTGCGATAAACCTCATTTTGTAATAACATTGTGGTCTAAACTATCGTTTTTGCTGCTTTACGCTTGGTCGGTCTTATTACAAAAGACGGTTTAAGGCATTAGCCTTATTACAAAAGACGGTTTAAGGCATTAGCCTTAAACCGTTAATGCCTTAAACCGTCTTTTGTAATAAGGCTAATCGATAGCCCAGTTATTCCGGAAGGCTATATAGGCTATATAACATAACGCTTCGACTCTTTGGGGCCGGACAAAAGGCTAAAAAGGCTAAAACAAAATGTCGGCTAATCTCAGGAACTAGCAGTCGGATTTTAAAAATTGTTATTGTCTATGAAAGACCAATTATTAACTATATAAAATTACGCCACAACTTTTAGGGGCCAGACAAAAATAATAAAATGGTCAAACGAGAAGGGGGAGGGTTGGGTCAAAGGCAAAAAAGGCTAAACGAATAGGATACAATCTATATGGGTATCGTTTTCGAGATTTTCGGGACGCTGATTAATAATATGAAATTCATTTAGTGATCCAAGATGGCGGACGGGAAATCAAAGATGGCGGATGAGAAAATTTTAAATATCAATATGGGTATCGCCTTCGATATTTTAAGGGGTGGAGAATCGAAATACAAAATCTATTTCATGATCAAAGATGGCGGATGGGCAATCAAAGATGGCGGATGGGAAAATTTAAAAAAATCAATATTGGTATCGTCTCCGATGTTTAAAGGGATGGGGAATCCAAATACAACATCTATTTCGTGATTCAAGATGGCGGATGGGAAAAATTTAAAAAATCAATATGGGTGTCGTCTCTGATGATTTAAGGGATGGTGAATCCAAAACCACCATCTATTTCGTGATCAAAGATAACGGATAGGAAATCAAAGATGGCGGACGGGATTTTTTTAAAGTCGATATGGGTATCGACTCCGATATTTTAAGGAATGGGGAATTCAAAAGTACCATCTATTTCGTTATCAAAAATGGCGGATGGGATTTTTTTAAAAATCAATGGGTATCGTCTCCGATGTTTGAAGGGATGGGGAATCCAAATACAACATCTATTTTGTGATTCAAGATGGCGGATGGGAAATCAAAAATGGCGGATGGGAAAAATTTAAAAAATCAATACGGGTATCGTCTCTGATGATTTAAGGGATGGTGAATCCAAATACAACATCTATTTCGTGATCAAAGATGGCGGATAGGAAATCAAAGATGGCGGACGGGATTATTTTTAAGTCGATATGGGTATCGTCTCCGATATTTAAAGGAATGGGGAATTCAATATTATATAAAAATCTATGTTTTTTTTTGCATCATTTACAGACACTGGAATAATAAGAGATTAAGCGCTAAGTCAATGGTAACTTTGGAAAAGGGGCTTGGAAAAAAGGGAATTAAATAAAAACTCTTAAAAAGGCGATAAGGAGTTCGCTGGGTCAGCTAGTACTTGATATATAAAGCTGAAGAGTTTGTTTGTTTGTTTGGTTGAACGCGCTAATCTCAGGAACTACTGGTCCGATTTGAAAAATTCTTTCAGTGTTAGATAGCCCATTTATCGAGGAAGGCTATAGGCTATATAACATTACGGTCATCATGACAAGCATCATTATGATAAAGATCATCACGGTCACGAGGAACATCATCATCATCACGACAATGGCAAGAAGGGGGGCCATGAAGGCCATAAATACTTTTTTACGCTATTTATTTTATATACATAAAATATATGTAGGTATTTACCTATGTATGTAACATTAGAAAATTCAATTCAATTTAATTCATTTATTTATAAGAATATAAGCTTACAGCATTACACCAATTCGCTTACATCTAAATGCCCGCGGTTACACCCACGCTATTTAAGGCTACTGCTCCGCTCCCCATCGCTAATAGCGTAATGTTTTATAGCTTATAGCCTTCCTCGATAAATGGGCTATCTAACACTGAAAGAATTATTCAAATCGGACCGGTAGTTCCTGAGATTAGCGCGTTCAACCAGCGTAAAAAAGTATTTATGGCCTTCATGGCCTCCCTTCTTGCCATGGTCGTGATGATGATGATGTTCCTCGTGACCGTGATGATCTTTATCACAATGATGCTTGTCATGATGACCGTAATGTTATATAGCCTATAGCCTTCCTCGATAAATGGGCTATCTAACACTGAAAGAATTTTTCAAATCGGACCAGTAGTTCCTGAGATTAGCGCGTTCAACCAAACAAACAAACAAACTCTTCAGCTTTATATATCAGTACTAGCTGACCCAGCGAACTCCGTATCGCCTTTTTAAGAGTTTTTATTTTATTCCCTTTTTTCCAAGCCCCTTTTCCAAAGTTACCATTGACTTAGCGCTTAATCTCTTATTATTCCAGGGTCTATAAATGATGCAAAAACAAACATAGATTTTTATATAATATTGAATTCCCCATTCCTTTATATATCGGAGACGATACCCATATCGACTTAAAAACAATCCCGTCCGCCATCTTTGATTTCCTATCCGCCATCTTTGATCACGAAATAGATGTTGTATTTGGATTCACCATCCCTTAAATCATCAGAGACGATACGCATATTGATTTTTTAATTTTTTCCCATCCGCCATTTTTGATTTCCCATCCGCCATCTTGAATCACGAAATAGATGTTGTATTTGGATTCCCCATCCCTTTAAACATCAGAGACGATACCAATATTGATTTTTTTTAATTTTCCCATCCGCCATCTTTGATTGCCCATCCGCCATCTTTGATCATGAAATAGATTTTGTATTTCGATTCTCCACCCCTTAAAATATCGAAGGCGATACCCATATTGATATTTAAAATTTTCTCATCCGCCATCTTTGATTTCCCGTCCGCCATCTTGGATCACTAAATGAATTTCATATTATTAATCAGCGTCCCGAAAATCTCAAAAACGATACCCATATAGATTGTATCCTATTCGTTTAGCCTTTTTTGCCTTTGACCCAACCCTCCCCCTTCTCGTTTGACCATTTTATTATTTTTGTCTGGCCCCTAAAAGTTGTGGCGTAATTTTATATAGTTAATAATTGGTCTATCATAGACAATAACAATTTTTAAAATCCGACTGCTAGTTCTTGAGATTAGCCGACATTTTGTTTTAGCCTTTTTAGCCTTTTGCCCGGCCCCAAAGGGTCGAAGCGTTATGTTATATAGCCTATATAGCCTTCCAGAATAACTGGGCTATCGTATACAAAAATAATTTTTCAGATCCGACCGGTAGTTCCTGAGATTAGCGCGTTCAAACAAACAAACAAACAAACTCTTCCGCTTTATTATATTAGTATAGATAAGATGATTGTACGTTGTTATGGTGTGACAATAAAGGAATTACTTACTTAAAATAATCTAGACAGAAATTATTTTTAACTGCAGCTGCAATAAATTGTACAAATCTTAAAAATAAGTTGAAAATGAATCCTTACGGATACTCAGTGACAGATTAAAATTGCAAAATGTTATCATCCCATTTCATTATGTAGGTGTTGTGAGAGGTCATTAAGAAAAAGACACGAACCAAATAATATATTTGTGATGAGACGAAACAGACATCGAACCTTGTACCGTACCCTCTGGGCAACGTAGAAGGTATAGCATTGAAGTCTAACTGTTTACTCACAACGCTATTGTGACATTTGTGACTCAAAATATGAGAGACCTATGACCAGCAGTGGACTATGTGTGTGTAATTTCAAATAAGGTAAAATGCGTACGGAACCCTCGATGCGCGGGTCAAACTCGCACTTGCCCGAATTTTTTTATACACTCACGCCTGTATCCCCGAAGGGGTAGGCAGACGTGTGACACTTACATTTCGTCATAATTATATTGTTAGCTCCCACGTAATAGCGGACGAGCCTATTGCCGTTACCGGGCACTTGACCAAACTCCGTGCTGCTACTGAGAATTCCGAAAAACCCAATCGGCCTTATTACAAAAAACTGACTAAACCTTAACTTGAACTAGCACTATAAAGGCCAAGTCTTATAGCTGAGCAATGGTGTAAACTTGTTCTTATTACAATACATATTTGAGCCTCGGCTTTTATGATACTACGTTATAAACTTAGCTCAAAATATCAACCACAGATAAAAACTATTCTTATTCGTTCATCATGACATCATTCACTCTTTACGTTCCGTATTTTTATAATAAAATATGTTTACTTTAATTGATAATGATTAGGAATTATATAGAGGATACAAAAGCCCTAGAAATTTGATTATTTACAATAAATATTAATAATCACTACTCTCTTAGTGCCAATTTCTTTTTCGAGGAATATATTTTGTAATGTCACCTGAACAACAGCTAAGAGCGCGTAACGAAACGGAGTTCACTCTCGCGAAAGTACTTACGCTACATCAAAGTTTAGTTAGCAAAGACGTGAAACTTCTATTTAAATTATCTATTAAAATATTTTGTTGAAGTACTGCTCCGATGGAAGAACAAAAACAAAAAAAAGGCAGGCGACAATTTTCATTGCAAAAGTTTTTGTGAATCTATTTTGCCTAAATAGCTCCAAATCTTAAATATCTTCGATAACGACTGAGTCAATCATATCTATGTCGATTTCAACAAGCTATTTCACCGAAAACAGTTACAATATAAACAAAATATTTGTCATTAGTGATAGTAGCAACATTGGTTTATCGTAATAAACTAGGGGTCGCGATGGTTTAGGTTTATAATTATATTAAAAAAAAAAGGCGATACGGAGTTCGCTGGGTCAGCTAGTACTGATATATAAAGCTGAAGAGTTTGTTTGTTTGTTTGGTTGAACGCGCTAATCTCAGGAACTACCGGTCCAATTTGAAAAATTCTTTCAGTGTTAGATAGCCCATTTATCGAGGAAGGCTATAGGCTATATAACATTACGGTCATCATGACAAGCATCATTATGATAAAGATCATCACGGTCACGAGGAACATCATCATCATCACGACCATGGCAAGAAGGGAGGCTATGAAGGCCATAAATACTTTTTTACGCTGATTGAACGCGCTAATCTCAGGAACTACCGGTCCGATTTGAAAAATTTTTCAGTGTTAGATAGCCCATTTATCGAGGAAGGCTATAAGCTATATAACATTACGCTATTAGCGATGGGGAGCGGAGCAGTAGCCTTAAATAGCGTGGGTGTAACCGCGGGCATTTAGATGTAAGCGAATTGGTGTAATGCTGTAAGCTTATATTTTTATAAATAAATGAATTAAATTGAATTGAATTTTCTAATGTTACATACATAGGTAAGTACCTACACATATATATATATATATATATATATATATATATATATATATATATATATGTATCTAAGTAAGTATAACTCGTTTCAAGTAAGTTGGTAGGCACGTAGGAATAATACTTTTATTAATACGGATACACATTACACAGCTTCACATACATTTTATAGCAATAATCACATTAAAAAAATATAACAGATTACAACTGTACGCCGCCGATGTGACAACGAGGCAGGCATTCAGCATCGCGTCGTTCTCGACGTAAGCCGCGATACGACATATTATTTCAATAAAATTGTATGATAGATTATTTCAATTATTCAAAATATGTAGTCTGTCCGTGGTACATAAAATTCTTGGGTCTGACTGATTGACAGACAAAGCATAGTCAAAACTATTGAGCGTGAGAAGCTGAAATTTGGCATATTTTATGTTCTTTGCGGACAGTAGTTAAATAAAGCAAACAAGTAGGTAATAATTCAATGCAAACAAGATAATTTTTGTGAACTTTGGACAGTTTTTCCAACCGGTGCGGTGCTTCAAACCAATTTCCTACATCTAGAGCGCGATAAGTAAGACTTATATACCTACTAAGGCAATTGCAATTTTCCGGAACTTTATTTTATTTTATTATAATATGTCCTTTGCCCAGCTGTGGGACAGCATAGGTTAAATAAAAATAATATGTCTTAAATTCTCATGCCAAAATGATTTAATTGTTAAAAACTTACTGTGTTTTTTAAAACTCAGTAACACTTTTTGGCCGACCCGAGAATCAAACCAGAGCTCCCGATCAGGAGACGCATACGCTATCCACTAGACCATGGAGGCAGCCACTAGTGATAATAGTAATTCGAATACAGCACTTAGTCGGGTCACAAATACCAAATCGAATCAAGATACCAGTAATATAAACTGGGAAACCAATCCTTTATCATCTTTGCGCCACTAATAAATATTTAGGTATTTTCACAAAATCGTAAATTAATTCTTATTTTCATTCACCACACGATTTCTCACGACGTGGCACCATACACAAAATGATAAATTATAAAAATCCTCATAAATCTCAGCTTTGCGATACAAAAGTAACGCACCGACCCTCCCTTGACATATCCTGTACTCAAGAGCTTGACATCTTTCACGAAAATATCCGCATTTCTTATTTATAGTTTGACTGCAAACAGCTCAAGGTAAAATATATACAAAATATTTCAGAATTCGCTCCTATACTAATAAAATAATGAAAGATTTCAAGAAAATATTTGAAAGTCTGTTGTGAAAATGTTCAAAAAGATTTGGGCTCGTCCGGGATTTGAACCCGGGACCTCTCGCACCCTAAGCGAAAATCATACCCCTAGACCAACGAGCCGGTTGAATACAGTGTCGAAATAGCTATTCAGTTCGAATTAGTATAAAAAATTGCTTTCACAAAATTTTTATACGTTTTAACTGACACAAATAAACCGGTTCGAAACAGATTTGTTAATCACTGACATAATTTTTTATCATTTGAATTAAACCATAGATTAACTTAGTTATTGGCGCAATGAAATGTTATAAAATTACTGATGAGTTGATGACACAGAAAGCCTAGTTATATAACGGATGGCCATGACTGTTTAAATTGAAACATCTTTTAAACGACCATAATAAGCGCGTTTTCGATCATTGCTAACCATATCTATTCGATGTCTGTGTGTCTAATTAATAATGATGATGTTTAGATGAACGAACACAAAAAGTGCTGAAAGTATTCGGATGTAATTTTTTACACAGTGTATTAACTATTATAACAAGACTTTAGACATTACATGCCGAATTGCAAGCAAGGTAAGATAATAAATCACTCAACATTTTTGCGCCCAGAAAATGCATGATCATCATACAATCGAGCAAAAAGTACACCTATTCCTTAGTGATAGTATTTTTGTTTATATCATCACGCCTGTACCCCTGAAGGGGCAGGCAGAGGTGTAATATAGGACACCCACATTTCGCCATATGAAATATTGCTCTCACGTAATAGGGGGTGAGCCTAAGGTCGTTACCAGACACATTGCTAGACTCCGTGCTGCTAACTACTGAAAATTCGGCAAATCTTAGTAACACTTTTTACCCGACTCGGGAATGGAACTCGGGACCGCCCGATCAGCAGACGCTATCCACTGGACCACGGAGGCAGCCACTATTGATTATAGTAATTCGAATACAGCACTTAGTCGCGCCACAAATACCAAATCGAATCAAGATACCAGTAATATACCACGCCACAAATTGGGAAACCAATCCTTACGTATACAAAGCCATTTAACCAATAGCATTATGGTAATATGTGTAAAGTAATTACTGAGATAGCGGGTTCGATGCCAAATTGTGCAGAACTGCATCGTTTAGCTAGCTGACTACTAATGTGCATAGTAAATGCTAGTACTTACCGAACGTTAGTCGCTATCTTGGAATCTTCATAAATATGCCACGATTTACAGCGGTGATTTAATTTGCTTAGGACGCTGGTGTAGAAAAAATGATATCGTATGTTTGGTTGGACATGCTGAAATGGTTTGGGCACGTGGAGCGAATGAGTGAAGAAAGAGTGACGCATCAAATTTATGAGGCTAACGTGTGTGGGCAAGTCGGACGCGGCAGACCTCGTCGGACATTCGTCGATCAGATTGGGGACATCTTAAAGAATGGCAAAGTCCGAAGCACCCGGAACCGGCGAGCATGTACGAACAGAGTAATGAATGTAGAGCAAGCGCGTGAGGTTTGTAAGGATATATGCAAATGGCGTTCCGTTGTCTTAGCCTGCCCCGACGGAAAAAAGGTGTGAGTATATGTATGTTAGACATTAAGGATGGTTTTTAGAACTGCTTGATATTATAATGTCTGATTTTCCTCTTGGTCAGTGACCGTTACTGCGAAGGTTAGACGGCAGTTTTCTTCTGTGCAAAACCTAATGTTCTGTCAAATCTGTTTAGATTAGTACGTGAACCTCGGGCGTCTAGAGGAAATTCTTGCGATTGGGTTAACTCTAGGACGTTCACGGTGCGGTGTTAAAATAAGGATGGGACGCCTGGGCAAGGGCGAAAGACTACAATAATTTTGGTATAGCGGTGATATGCAATTTTATCTTTTGTAGTCAATTTAGAATTAATATTTATCACATCCGTGATCACATCGTTAGCAATAGAGTCAAAATACGGGACAACAAAGGTGTGTAATACATAACCTAACTTCACGGAGAGGGTGCTGCAGGCCATCAATCATCTCATGACTACGGCTGGTGTAACCTATGCCGTAACATCGAGACAAATATAAGGTATTTTATTTTATTTATTTATAGTCTCACTCCTGCATCCCCGAAGGGATAGGCAGAAGTGTAAATATTAAGTACATCCACATTTCGCCATGAATTTTTGGGCCCCACGTAATAGGGGACGAGCCTATTGCCGTTACCGGGCACATCACCAGACTCCAGGCTGCTACCTACTGAGTATTCGGAAAAACTCAGAAACACTTTTGCCCGACCCGGGAATCGAACCCGGGACCTCCCATCAGCAGTCGCATACGCTATCCACTGGACCACGGAGCAGTCTATTTATAGACTGCTCCGTGGTCCAGTGGATATTATTTTTTTATTAAAATACCTTATAAGGTATTTTACCTTTTATATTCGTACCTACCTATAATTACGCGATATAGGCCCTTTACATACTTTGGACGACCGGTTGGCGCAGCGGGAGTGTAAGCGACTGCTACGCCGAAGGTCGCGGGTTCGATTCCCGCTCAAGTCAAACATTTGTGTGCATGAACATGGATGTTTGTCTTGGTCTGGGTGTTTCTATGTGTTATATGTATGTATTTACGAAAAAAAAAGGTATATATGTATGTCTATCCATTATCTAGTACCCATAGTACAAGCTCTGCTTAGTTTGGGACTAGATGGTTTTGTGTGAATGTGGTAGAATATTATTATTAATACTATTGGCATATTATTATACAAACCTTCTCTTTCATTTCTATTTGGATCCTCCTGTGTCACAGTTGGTACACCTAATCTCTCCGAAACTTCGGGGTAAAAGGTATTTCATATTTATTTGGAAATAATTATGCTTTCGAGACCCGTTAAATAAATATCGGTGATCATCTAATCTAATACTAATTTATAAAGAAGAAGAAGAGTTTGTTTGTTTGCTTGAACGCGCTAATCTCAGGAACTAATTTCCGATTTGAAAAAATCTTTCAGTGTTAGATAGCCCATTTATCGCGGAAGGCTATATGCTATATTTTAACGTCACGCTATGAGCCAAGGGAGCGGAGCAGTAGCCTTAAATAACGGGGGTGTAACCGCGTACTCATCTAATACCTATATATTTTTTACTTAATGCATAGCTTTTTGAAAAAGCCTACAATATATAATGGGGTACATGAATAGTGGCGAATAAAATATGTATGTGGGTAAAGTGACCCTTTTTCGAGCACCTGTTATCGGCGTTTAAACCACACAATGTGTAAGGGTGGCGTTTGTTTTCTACGAGCGTATTATATTATTATGTTTGTTTGCTAAAGAAAATTGTGTTTGTTGGTTTAATACTTTAAGGGACGTTATAAAGGTAAGTGTATTGCTTCATGAATGGATGCTTCATTGTAAGAGTAAATCTTTTTTAACTGGGTAATGACAGAACCTATATCTGGACCACGTGGACTGAACACTGTTTTAAGTGGTAGTAACCAGTCTGCCTTCATATGCCTTATAGGGTTTATTGTTAAAGTCATAACCGGGCATGAAAAGCAATAAAAAAGATTTGCAAGTGAGAATGTATTTATTATGGGTTCGATCCCCGTAGATGTTAATGCTTTATATGAGCCACAGTAGTTCTGGTTTGATCCTTTGTTTAATTTGCGGGCTAATTGTAAACCTCCGATTTTTATGAATTTAATTATTAGGTATTATTATTTTTTTATAGTACTAGGCGGCAAACGAGCAGACGGATCGCCAGATGGTAAGCAATTACCGCCGCCCATGGACACAAGCAACACCATAGGAGTCACAAGTGCGTTGCCCGCTCCTTGGGGATGGGAAAAGGGATAGGATGGGGAGTGGGATGAGGGAGAAGGAATAGGGGGGGCCTCCGGCACTCTCACTCATGGAACGAAACGCAACAGTTTAAGTACTGTTACTTTACGTTGATTTTCTGTGAGAGGGTAGTACTTGCCCGGTCGAGCCTGCCCATTCATGCTGAAATCAGCAAGGCTCTACTACCAAATTTATGAATAATTGTCCGTATTTATGCAAAAAGGAACCACCCAGCAAAAACGCACTTTTGAGATATCAATGGATTTACAAAAACATGTGCAGCTCTGTTAGATTATGTAAAATATTACATTTATTTTAAATAATGGAATTGATAAATTACTCATTTAAGTATGTGTATATAAATTTACTCTGGATACTCTTAATTTTTCTAGATAATTTAGAAAATGTGCATGTGGTTCCTTTTAATATTTACTAACTAATAGCTTTCCTCATATGCAAAAAGGAACCACAACACATGGGTTTCATGTATATTGTAAAGCCATGGATTTACCAATATATGTACATGAAACTAAGTATTATCGTAATAAACCTTTGATATGCAGCCTATAGCAATCCACTGCTGGACATAGGGCTCTCCCAACACGCGCCACAGTACATGGTTCTTAGCCTTTCGCATCCATTTCGTCCCAGCCTCGATTTCAGGTCGTTAGTCCACCTAATCGGGTGCCACCCTACCTTACGCTTACCGAGTCGTGATCTCCACTCTAGGACAAGCTTGGTCTATCGGCCATCATCATAAGCGTACTTATTCTGTGAGCTATGTCGGTAATTCTGGTTCTCTCACTCGCTGCGTGACTTTAAGTTTGGGGACTAGTGGCCACTGTGAGTGTCCACGTCTCGGCACCGTACGTCATAACAGGTAGGAAGCATTGGTTGTAGACTTTGGTCTTCCGGCATTGTGGTAGGGGCGAAGAGAAAACTTGACGTAGTTTGCCAAACGTTGCCCAACCCAACTGGACACTATGGTCGATTTCTTTCTCGAAGTTATTGCTACCAATCTGGACAACAAGCTGTTGCTTATGGTAGACATACTTTTGAACACATTCAAGCATCGATCCGTGGACATAAACCGATCCCGACATGATGAGTTCGTCTAACATAATTTTGGTTTTGTTCAGTTCATGCCGAGACAAGTTCACGTCGAGAGCTCCGTTTAGGCTGTGGAGCATCCCGCTCAACTCTTACAAGGACTCCGCAACGATGACGATATCGTCAGCAATCCGAAGTTGTGAGATGTATTTGCAGTTAATGTTTATGCCCAGTCCAAGCCAGTCCAGCATCTTAAAGAGGTCTTTGAGAGCGCTGGTGAAGAGCTGATTAAAATATTAAGGCTCCCTGCCTCACACCTCGTCGCAATCACGTCGACGGGGCTGGAGTTGGATGGTCTTAGTGGCGATATCATACAAACATATCAACGCCTCGATGTAACACCAATCGGTACGAGACCGCTGCAGAGCAACCAGAACCACCCAGGTTTCGATGGAATCGAAGGCTTTCTCGTAGTCCACGAAAGCCATACACAGCGGCTTATTGTGCTCATTGGTCTTCTGAATATTCTGCCAAACAGTGTGGATGTGGTCTAGTTCCTGTGGCTCGAAATCGTCAAGTTTTTTGGCGAGGCTGTTTGTTAGCACTCTCGAGAACAACTTGTAGAGGTGGCTGAAGAATGAAATGGGTCTATATGTTTTAAGCGAGATTTTATCACCATTTTTTGAAGAACAGGACAACCGCACTCCCGCTCCACGCCTGAGCTGTAAGGCCCTGATGGATAATGGAATTAAAGAGGCTCGCCAGTTCTTTCAGGACTACAGTCCCTTCTGCTTTAAAGAGCTCTGTGGTGATTTCGTCATCTTATTGGTTCTTAAGTTGCCCGAGACCTTCTCGTACCTTGCCGTGGTTGACATCCAGGGATGTTCTCCGTATATGATCATTGTAGAAACTCTCAATTTCAGCTAGAATTTCGACCTTTATGTTTACGCCTTCCGCAGTGCAATAAATCACGTACCTCTGGTTCTGCTGTTTACAATATGTATTTATACATGGTAGAACCGAATGCTTGTGGTTCTATTTTGCAAAAAAAAATTAGTCATTAAAATATGAATTTATTTTACGCATAAACTTGGCCACAGAAACTTGGTTCCATTTGGTGTATTATAATAATTTTTAATAATAGAAATACTTTTCATGTATAATGGTACCAAGTATCTATGGATCTGTTTTGTATAAAATGACATTGAATTTATATGGTTTATTTGATTGATGAAACGAGTCCCATGGTGTTACGGTTCCGTTTTGCAATATGTATAATGTGTGTTTTTGCTGTTGGTTCCTTTCTGCTTTTTGTATAACTTGTTTCCAAGGGAAAAATCATGTGGATCTTTTTTGAATAAGAAAATATACTACTTTTAAATTAGTATTCTTCAAAAAAAGCAAAAATCTAAATTTGTCATGTGGTTCCTTTTTGCATAAATACGGACAATTATCACTTGCTAGAGCAAACGTGCATTTTTAGAGCGGTTTCAGATTAGCGTTTTATACGCGCGTATAAGCTCGTTTTTGGAAGTGCATATAGGCGCGTATAGGCGCGCCTTTTGGCACACGCGCAACTCGTACGAGCGTTGACGCGCTTCTAAGCTCGTATAACCACGAGCCGTCAGAATCTATGTTGACACTGACAAGACGTCACTACCATTTCGAGCGAACACGCCCGTTTACGTGAGTCTGGTTTTTTGAAGCGCGTAATGTAGCGCGCGTGTAAGCGCGTATGCTGAAACGACCGTATACGCGCAGAAAAATACGCTAATCTGAAACCGCCCTTAGCCTTTAAAGTGTTCTCGAAAAACATGTGAAGTCTGCCAGCCCGGACTTGACCAGCGTAGTGGATGATAGTGAGAATCCCTCTGATAGTGAGAAGAAGCCCGTGGCGAGCAGTGTGACAGTATAATACTAAACAATATTCTCTGACCGGCGTGTGTGTAAAACAACTTCACGCTTAATATGACGTACCTAATGCTGTGACGTAACATGCGCTTGCGGTTATTTTGAGCTAACGAGCGATGAGGCACGTTTTACCACTCATCAACTTTGTACAACGTATGTAGCGCAGGCAGTAAGTGTTATGTTTTTATTTCAGTTTATTACTAAAGCATATTTCACTTTTCTATTTTTTGTTGCTACATTGTATATTAATTTTACTTCTAAGGCTGATGACAGACTGCTATGTTGAGTGCCTCAAGATAAAATCTATGGCACGCACGCGCGTACCAGTGACTTTTCGGAGTTAAGTGCGTATTGAATTGCTAAATATCGCTTGCTTAAATGGGGAAAGAAATCATCGGAAAGAACCCTGCATGTCGAAGATTGAACATAATGTTTTCGGAAGACATGTAAAGATTGATATCCACACTTGATCAACGTTGTTGGACTAAGACCTAAATGAAAGGAGGCTCGTAGCCCCAGTAGTGAAACTGTTTAATTGAGGAAGGAATGTGGAACCCACCACACACTCTTGGATTGACCACGCCAACTATTGCGATAGAAAAAGGTTGACAATACCGAACTCTTCAGATGCAAAAGATGGATTCATGCAAAAATGGTTTCCAGGAAAATATGACTGACTGAGCCTGTTTATGTATACAACTACTGATGATGATGACTTCCGAATTCAATCGACAAGCTCTTTGGGTCGAATCATAATAACTTATTCACTTTTACATGTTGAACATTACTCTTCCTAGCCTATTTCTCATAGCAATGAATGGAACTCGAATGAAATGTATCGGTGCGTCGATCGCGTATCGTCTGTTGAAACAAAGGCTAGTTGGCTGAAGTTTGACCCAGTAAGTCCCAGGTGTGCTCCAATACTAGCGAGCAATGACGGTCGAAGTCTTAGTGAGAGATGTATGGCTATGACTGCGTTCTGGAACTTTCATTGGTAATTAAAAAAATTTGAAAACAATTATGAAAAGATAAAGGTGCTCGGTATATATGCTAATGAAGCATTAGTACTTCATTTTCGCTTTTGAAAGTGCTTTTTAACCGACTACGGCGAAGCCTAAAGGAAGGGTTATGTTTTTGGCAGTCCATGTATATATGTATGTTTGTATGTTCCACTGTAGCGCATAAATTACAGAACCGATTTTATTAAGTGGGGTGTCAATAGATTCGTAATAATGGCGCGGGTGACAAAGGCTATATAAATTTTATCCAAATTTTCTATTACGGAATTAATAGCTCAGATTCCAACCTCAAAAAAAAAATTAACTGCGATAGTAGGGTATTTGACTAAAAAAATCGAATTAGTCCATCAGTTAGATTATCGAAAAATCTTGGATACGTATTTTTTGTTTTATCGAATCAGTAAAAAATTACGAAGATAAAACGCATCAAAGATTGAGAAACGTATAAGAGTGGGGGCTTGTAACGTCACTTGCCAGTAAAAAGTGTACTGGCAAGTGACGTCACACAAGTTTTCAGCGAAGTTTGTCGTCTTAATTTTTTGTTTACGCGATTGAAGAAAATATACGTATCCAATATTTTTTGGAAATCTATATGACGGACTAATTAAATTTTTTTAGTCAAATACCCTATTATTACGTGCTTGGTATCAAAAGAAAGGTATTGGTGAAAATGAGTTATTGATGTCAAACTGTCTATAAGTACATTATCTACCTTCTGAATTAATATTTAAGACCGTTTTTTTATTAATTTTGGAGTTATAAAAATGCGATAACTATCTAACTACTCAGTCAATGGGAACAATCTACACGAAAAAAAAATAAAAGACTTGGTTAAATCACATATTAGATCGTTTAGGCAAACTAGTACCAATATTTTATTTGCAATGTCACTAAACAAAGGTACTTAATTACTTTTCGTTGGAACATGTTTTAACTTGTAATTCACTAACAGCCAGCAAAAAAGTAACTAAATTGCGTGAATAAATAACTAAATACCAAAAAACTATTTTTTTACTTATGCGAAAAATCATTAATTCAAATATAATCGAATTACTATATCAGATGTAAAATTTATACATTTTAAATTATTTATATAATTTTATTTACATATCTAATCCTAACCATTTAAGAGTTGTTTAAGTTCTAAGCTTTAAAATATTTTAGAAGCGATTATCTCAAAGTTTATTTTTTGTTAGTTAGTGGTTTTCGCTGCACAACGACGATATAGAGTGTCAGTAAGCAGACATTGGTCAGTAGAGCCTTCTCAATAATGAAACATCTCATAGCGATGTCGGGAATAACTCAATTAGTAACCGTACTGATTGAATTCCCGATCACTCTGTTATGGAATTAATCCTTGATTGATATGTTCGTGTGTATGTGCAAATTTTATATACATGCATAGTATACCTACTAGATGTGTTTTTCGATTTCCTGGATATCAAGCGCACCATCTTTCGGGTACATGATTAGTCTATATCTTTGAAATTATAAATATATTTGTAATATTTTAATGAGTCTGTTGAGTGATCACATAGCTTGAACGTTGTTGGAATAAGAACAGTTTGCTCTGAGAATATTATCAGGTTCTTTGAGAAAACAATAATTCTTATAACTTAATTCATCATGTCTTCATCGCATTAATTGACTTAGTAAAGATATAATTGCATTTTTACTACTCGATGTATCGACCGGTTTACTAGCCGGCAGTTGAACCGCAAATTTAATTCGTAGGCCGACAGTCGATTAGTCTTTGAAAGGCCTAACTGTAGAAATAATAAAATTGGTTAAACTTCAAAATAATGTCGAAACAATTCCTCCACCATCAATGCATGTCTCTCGCTTAGTGAGGCACATCAATCAATTCCAGATAGGTTTCAAAGCATACAATATTTCGTGCCATACACGAAGTGGACCAAACATCATGCAAAATTACTTACGCCTTTCTAAGTCTAGGCTCTTTGGCAACAACAGACTAATTATCGATCGTATGGTATAAGACTCGAAGCACACAATCTATTTTTAACGTTGGTGAATGCTGCTTTAGTCGTTTTGCAGAACCTCGTAGGTGCAATATAGGAATTTAAACTCGTTGGTGCATATCAATGTTTCAGGCTGAACTACTGAAAGAAGTCTGTCGTGTCTGCCAAGTAGCTTACTATCAAAATTTGATGCAGCGATCTATAGGTAGTAGACAGTTCTTATAATAAGGTATAATTTTATAAAAACTTCGCCTTATAAGTAGTTCGCGTGCATGTGAAGCATTCGTCTAAATGCAAAACAGTAAAAGTAAGAAGTTGTCCAACGCCTTTTTTTAATATGCTATCCATAGATGGATGTGGTTTGTTGAGATCTTTTAACTAAAATATTTTCCATGGAGCTTATGTCAAATATGTATATATCCAAACATGGAAACATATAACATTGGAGAAGGGCGTAAGACGATGCATTTATGAAACATCGATCGTATAATTTTGTCAATCACCAATAGGAAAATAAGCGTATATGCTTCGATCCTAAGCAACGCAGCACACAGGTCGGTAAGCATTACTAAGCATACAACTCCTGTCATACTGTTTAATATCGTTGCGAAACTTCATAAGTTTGACCAAGAATTTACTTGGCGTTGACCGGATAACTAGTTTCGGAGTTGTAGGCGAATGCAGTTAGGAGAAACATATTGTATATTAACACTAGTGGATGCTTGTAGCTACGCCCGCTCATTTTGAATGTAACAGTTTCTTCCGATCCCGTGGGATTTACGGGTAATCCCTTCTTAGTGCAAGCCTACGGTCAACAAGTAAAATATGTGTCAAAGGACCATGGGCGGAATCGTCCCCACCCATCAACAGAAATGAAATGTAGCTCAATCGACACATCTTGGCAAGATTTTTTTTACTATGGCGACGTTGCCCAAATGCATGGGGTTTTCATAGTAATTAACGTTTAAACTAATATTTTGTGACGCATTATTGATGATTAATTGTAAAATACCTACTCATTTATCTATTATAGGAAGTTATGGTACATTCTACCACATTGACACAACACCATCTAGTCCCAAACTAAGCAGAAGTTTGTAATATGGGTACTAGATTACTAGAGATAATGGATAAACATACATAAATACTTCTTTTTTTGTAAATACATACATATTATATATAGAAACACCCAGACCAAGACAAACATCCATGTTTATGCGCACAAATGTTTGACTTGAGCTGAAATCGAACCCGCGACCTTCGGCGTAGCAGTCGCTTACACTCCCGCGGCGCCAACCGGTCGTCAATATTATTAACACTCTATTACTATTGTTATTTGCCTACTATGAGCATTGTTAGAATGAATATTAGAAGACAATTAATTTAAATGATTCATTCATTTATATTCGTTATGTTCTAATTTTTCTTTAGTCTGTACTGTCCCACTGCTGGGCAAAGGCCTCCCCCAGATCTTTCCACGCTCTCTTGTCGCCTGCAATCTCAAGGCAACTCTTGTGGTAGGCGTCTAGGTCATCTCGCCACCGTTTTCGGGGCCAACCCCGGCGACGACGACCATTTTCTGGCACCCATGGTGTCGAGATTTTCGCTCAACATGGCCCGCCCAGTTCCATTTAAGGATAGCAGCCTTTTTCCCACATCTTCAACTTCAGTTTTTTTATTTTCGTATTATTCGTTCATAATCATTTAAATGTAAGTATATGATTAAAAATACATTATTTTTATTTTGTATCGTTACTAAATCATGTTTCGTACTGTAATATAACCATAATGTTAAAATAACTTACAATTGTAAAATGAAAATATAGGTTAATTAATAATACAATTGTTTTTTTGTGGATATATCCCATGGATTTAAGTAAAAAGAAGGATTTTAATCAAATAGTGGATACTTAAGGTACACATTGGCATCAGTTCCATGTGTGTTGGTATATGAGGACGGAGGCCATACATTTTTGCCCAAAGTCCTTTTAGCTTCTGGCGCCCAATAGTTTTGGCTCTGCGTTATTTGCCAGACAAAACACTATTTTTACTTTTTTACGTACCTTTCATATTACACTATTAAATACCACTATTCTTCCATAAATCTCCATCTATTCTATCTTGAAACCAATCCTTCTTGAAGGAGTCTAACTCATCCCTCCATGTCCATGCAGGCCTGCCGCGATCTCGCCCGAGTGGCCAAATACGTACACGAAGAAAAAAAGCGTTGTACTACGAATGTTTTATCTACTTAGGTAGTACAGAGACACTTTTGACCCGGACAGAATGAAGACGCACTTTGTAGTGTTTTAAACCGACTGTCAACGACAGTTACAGTCGACAATCCTGCTTATACTCCGACGAAAAGTTTGCGAATTCAAGTACACTCCCTTAAAAGTCGTTATATACAAACATAGCTATCTTCTGTATACCTATATGAAAATCTTGCGTTACTGACTGACTGACAGACAACAAACAGTCAAAACTACAAGAAGTTTCAATTCGGCAATTACCTCCTTTGCAGATCGAAGAGATGCACTAAGAAGGGATTTCGCGAAATTCCTACGGAAGAAAGAGACATCAGGCAGAAACAATTAAAAATATTATAAAGTGTGCAGGCGTAGTTTTAGGCATCCTCTAGTAAAATACTTAACTAATAACACTGTAATAATCCACGTATAGTAAGTTTCACATAAGATATAGTTCCAGTTTAAATAATAGTCAGGTGGTAGACATTCACACGGTGCGCGCGCGGTGTCAAGCGGTCAGTAGATCCTTAACTATTTGTCACATTGACGTTTGACGGCGGTACTGATGACATAAAAAGCCCAAAACCTATATTTTGATTTTATTAACAACAACAACAAACAAAGACTCACGCCTGCTTCCCCGAGGGGTAGGCAGAGGCATATTAAACGCCCACTTTTCGCCAGTGTTTTGATTCCACGTAACAGGTGGCGAGTCTATTGCCGCTTATAGGGATATTTTGTTTGCCAGAGCCTCGTCCGTTGATCGGCAGGTGCACCACTTGCAGGTGAGGTTAGCTTGGGACCCTAAGTTCTTGGTGGGAACCCTATGCACCCTGATTTTATTAAAATATTATTATATTAGAATAAATATAAATAGCTGTCAATAACATTTCAACTCACATATTTATGGTAATATTTTTGTATTTACTTTCTAAAAAGCGCCTCATAAAATCGCGTCAACAAAGAAAGTTTTTACATAATATAATTACTAACGTCAAAGATTTTTACTAACGATGAAAACGTGTGACAGTCGCTTTTGGTTGAACTATCAAGGACAAAACTTAGGTAAACTCAAAAAAGTACAAAAGCTCTGAAACACTGGAACAGAATGAGACCTATTTTTTACACCTTTTGTATACAAATGTGTCATTAATCTGTTTAACTTTTTGGGCCTGTTTAATCCAAATGTTATTTGTCCCACGTTTTTTAATTCCGTCCCTAACGTGGACCAGGTAGGCCCTGTTAATTAGTTCTAATCCTGTGTTTTTATATAATTCCTATGCTGATCTGGATAATTTGGGAAAAGAGGTAATTATCCAGGTTCAGCCCACACACTTATTTTGGCGGTATTTTGTAATTGCTGTTTTTAAATTTGAAATTTAGTTTCTAGAAATGTTTGCGCTGTTTGTGAAATAATATTACTCTGTCTATAAGTACCATTTGAGGCAGGATTTTAGAAAGCCTGGTTCTAAATTCAGAACCTAATCCAAATCGTTATTACTTGCCTACCTAAAACATTTTTTGTCGATGCTGAATTTGGTGTTTTGTTAGTCATTGTTGTAAGGTTTATTATATAAATTACATGCAGCAATTTAAAAATTAAAGATCTAGAAACATGTCTAGTAGGTATAATTGACTGGCCTCTTAGTCTAGCGTTTAGTGACTCCAACTGCTAAGCAGTAGAATGTGGCTTCAATTCCCACCGTGGACCAATCTTTGTTAGAGCATGTTTATTTTTTCTGTGTCTGTATAACATTAATTTGAAACATTGATTTAACAGTGTTTTTATTTATTTATAGACTCACGCCTGTATCCCCGAAGGGGTAGGCAGAGGTGTAATATTACACCCACATTTCGCCATGATTTTGTAGGTCCCACGTAATAAGGGGCGAGCCTATTGCTGGGTTTATCCGAATAAAAAAATGTATAAACTGAATCGGTATTTTTTGCTTTATTTGTAAACTGAATTTATATTTATTTTTGTCAACCTTAATTTCTGTTTATCCGTCTAACGGTACTCGTATCGCATATGCAACGCATTTCCTGTAGGCGTGGCACTCTCACTCTGTACTGCGGCAGCATCCAGCAGTGTGTGACGCAACAAGTATATACGCGGACACCGTGAGATATCACAAGTACTCGTGACCTTAATGATTTTATTGAATTTATAGGACTCTAAATATTTATTCAAATTATTGCCTAATTGTTATAATCTACACAATTATAAAATATACAAGAAGTACAAATTTTCTAAATAATATTGACCCATTTAGACGAAACGAAACACAAAAAAAATTGTATTTCATCCTCCTGAAATTTCCTATATACAAAGGTACTCTGTGTTTAGTATTTGTGTTATTCAGTTGTCCAGAAGAGCACTACTTTTCTGTTTAAGTAAATGGTAACACAAAACAAACTATCAAGTTATTATTTTCAATTGGTAAATCTACATTATAAAACAACGCATTTCAAAATACTTCTTCCCTACCAAAAGATGATGATGATACCTACAAAAATGTCTTACAAAACATCGTTTTCAACGCAAAAACATGAAACACTCAAGGTAAGAGATGGTTTTAATGATATTTTCACAACGAAGACAGTTTTAAATGTAGTTAAACCGAGTTTAACTTAGTCCACGATTTTTTGTTTCATCGACTTGAGTTTGATACAACAAGTACATAGGTAGGGTCCCGTACATGCTTTTTCAAAGGATTTACTATGTGTTTTTGTTAATTGGTTTTCCATTGTGGATAAAACCAAAGTTCCCATCCACGGATCTAACTTTGCCTCATTCAAAGATAGCTAAAATCTCCGGTTTTGTCTGGCTTAATTAACAGATTTCCAAACCAATTTTCAACCTCTATTTGACTTCCTCAGAGCAGCATATTAAAAAAAATATTAGTGAGTTCTACGTAATAAAATAATCAGCCATCCAAAAGTGATTCTAGTTTAGGCTCTGCCATGATACCTAATTATGTCAGTGGCTGGACAAGTGTTTTATATTTGTGATGATAATTATGATGATCACGTTATGCTTTGACCAATAAGAAGGTATATTGCTATCAAGCCCGCTTTAAGTATTCATTTTGAACACATAAAATATTTCTAGTTGCTACTGGATTAAATGTCTTATTTTTTATATCTTTACAAGAGATTGACATTGAACTTCTGTTAACAGCACGTCATATTCAAAAGTCTTGTAGCCAACTAGATTGTAAGTGAATTGGGTACCTCAGTCAAAAATTTTTTACCAACTTAAACCGTATTTAAAGAACCCACTCTTTAAATTCAACTCGTCGAGTTCTCTCTGTACATTAGCATAAATTAAGCAAGAGGAAATTTCAGTGTCGACGCAAAAAATGTGTAACTTAAAAAATATGGCAATTTAGCTTAGCTTTAATTTTGCTTTGGGACCGAATTGATTGTGGGTGAGTTCTCTGTTTTGTTTTTATTCGTATCTAATGCTGTGAAGATTCTAGGTCTTCAGTTAGGTGTTTTAGGTTTCTCCTAGCGTAAAGTCGAAAGGGTAAAAAGTGTGTATGAAAATTATACGGGTATTCATTTGTGAAAAAGATTAAATTTGAATTCTTTCGAGTTCTTGTGTGGTGTTATGTACTTTTTAGATATTTGGTTCTTTTGAATTTTCAATATCTTTTATGATTTGGTCCAAAAGCGTCGGAGAAAATACGTGTAAAGCAGAATGGATCCTATAAATAAGACATAAATTTTTTGTTCTTTCGCACAGGATTTCGTATAAGGGTCTCACTTTTAGTTTTCTATTCGAAACTCTTAAAGGATAACTATACCTGACACACGCATAACAAAATCTGAATGAAATCAATATCGTAACTGAACTTTACACTTGTAACGAAATTTTCACCTCAAGTACTATGAAAAACAGCTGCCAAATAGACCGAGAAATCAAATACTAGGTTTAGTGTTTGACTTTGACGTAGATAAATGCGAACGTTTTATCAATATTCCAGTTTATATTTAAAACTAGTCGTTCCCCATGGTAACACCTGTGTTGTCCTGTACCTAGAATACCTGTAGGGAAAGCCTAGTGGAGATACCAACAGACTACCATGCAGAGGGTATCGGGTTCAAAACTACTGCCAGCACCACTTATTTTACCAAGTTTTTTATTGAATTGTTAATGCAACATCCAACACAGAATAGCCGCAGCGTGGCTAAAGTGGCGTGAAGTGACTGGTGTCACTTGTGACAAGAGAATGGCCGTCAAACTCAAGGGTTTAATCTATAAGACCATGATAAGGCCAGTGCTTATGTATGGCAGCGAAACATGGGCTGTAACCCAAAAGATGCATACCATCTAAGTTGCTGAAATGAAGATGCTGAGGTGGGTGTGCGGCGTAACCAGGCTCGACAAAATCCGCAACGAGTACGTGCGAGGAAGCCTCGGTGTACGCGACATCGCCGACAATATGCAGGAAAGTAGGCAGAGATGGTATGGTCATGTGAAAAGGAGGCCACCAGACTACGTCGGGAATTTGGCACTACAGCTTGACCTCCCTGGTCGGAGACCTAGAGGACGACCCAAAACAAGGTGGAGAGATGTAGTGTTAAATGACAAGAGGGTATGTGATGTTACTGACGATGATGTCGCAGATAGAGCGAAGTGGAAGAGTAAAATAAAGAAAGCTGACCCCACCACCATGTGGGATGCATAGCTAGGAAGAGAGAGAGAGAGAGAGATTTATTGAATTGTTAACTAACTGCTTGCCTCATGCCTCGGAGGACCTCCACCTGACATGAAGATCTTTGACAGTCGTTATGGGGAGTCGGTACCCATAAATAACTTTGCCTCATTCAAAGAGATGGAGGGAGTCAGAGGTCTGGTCTAAGTCACAGGACAGACTCCGGGTTCCGAGGCAAAAGGATTTTAAATGCAACAGAGATAATGCTAGAACTACGATAATATAAAGTCTTAAAGTCCGGACTTTGAAGAAAAGTTGAGTTTGTAAGAACTCCTGCTTAAAATTTAAGAGAAAATACACAGATGCCAAGAAGGTTGTCAGCACTTATAATCCACATGGAACCATAGTTATTTTCGAATCCAAAAAGCCGCATTAGTCCAAAGTTCATGATGGTTTTATACAAACCCGCGACAAAATATAAAAGTGCCTGAGTGTTATATTTTTTTAACGTTAAAAGGTGGAATAAATTAACATACATTTACTTGCGGCTCAAGAGTTTTCTGAGCCGAAGAGAGCATTGCATTACCGTAATTAATATCTTACTTAATGTAAGGGTGAAAAGGTCCATTTGGATTTTTTATTTACATAGTCCTTATTTTCTGTTTTACTTTTTCTGCTACAGTAGTTGAAGAAAAAGTGTAGTGTTCTTCAGACTAGAAGGAGGCTACTCTGGTTAAAGGTTCTAGTCGGAGTTCGACTCATTAGCAAGTCGTGCCCCGACGGCCACAAATTCCATACAATTTTAAAAGCATACCTGGTAGATAGAGTAACAGTAATAGTCAGTATGCAGTATGTAAGGAACTTGTTCCCAGTGAAAAACTATTAGCAAGGCGATCAAACTCGAATTAGACCTCCAAGCTACGTGATTATGCATGTTGGACCGCGGCTTCATGTTGCTGGGAATGCTTGAGGAGACGTTTAATAGCGTGATTCTGGAAGTTCAATCGCTCTTCGTACTGCCATAGAGCATAGATATTTAAATAGAGGCACATTTCTTATGGGCGCTCTGTAGACAAACTTTCTGTGACCAGTGTGACCCATATTGCCACTTGGCGGCGTGGCAGTCGCGCTGTGACACCCGACTCTACGAGTGCAAGAGAGACGAAAGGTTCTCCTGTGTATCTTAACTACGAGAGCAAGAGAGAAGGAGAACGACGCCAGCGCCTTCAACGGCGCCAACTACGTACTACACTGACAACCGTCAACACGCCAGTTGGAATCGGCACACGAAATCCTTAAGGCGGTGGTCTGTAACAGACGCCGTAGGTCGCGTCCGACGTGACGCTGTACGCGGCCTACGAATGCTTACTATGAAAATGCACTATAGTGGTCTCTCTCACACGCCCGACGCGGCGCACGAACGCCGTGCGCCGCATCCATAGGTCGTACGCCGCCTACGCCGTCATTTCGGGGCATGCTGGCGTTACGGACGCCGCGTCTATGACATAAAAATTGTGAAATTTACAAAGGAGCAAGATGAATTACTGATAGAAGCAGTTAAATTTATACAGAATTTTATTTTATGCCAGCGATAAAGACTATAATATTATATTCATGTTTTTTTATCAACGTATTAAAACAAACCACGACCTCTCTCTTCACGAAAAGGTCGTGACGCCTTTTTATTATCTCCTGTTTTAATAATCATTGTAAAATAAGATCATTATCCTCCTCCTATTCGAGAAGAACTCTTAAAATGGTCTGTTCATCCCGTCTATTATATTATATATATCCTGAGTGACCATCGCAAACAACGCTGGACGCCGCGTCAAGCGTCAGCAGACGCCGACCTACGGCGTCTGTTACAGACCACCGCCTAAGAAATGCGCTTCTATTATGTAAATCTGTATTCATTGGTACTGCTGTCAGAAGTGTTTATGACGACAATTGACAGTAAAAATTGTAAGGTTGGTATTTTAATCAAATGTTGTCACAAATGACAGGTCAGGAGTATAAACAGAAGTGCATGCATCACAGCATGCATGAGAAACTAGATGGAATCGAATGAAGCAAAAGAGATATGTCAGGATCGTTGCAAATGGCGTTTTATAGTCTCTGCCTACCCCTCCGGGTAACAGGCGTGAGTCTTTGTATATATGTATGTTTTCACTTTAAAGTTGAAACAAGGCACGATATTTTACTATTTTGAGCTTACTTATTTCGTTTTAAGTATCCTTTCTAAATGGGCGATATACTATCGAATGATTACAAATAATTAGAAGCAAAGGATGCTTGTCCCGACAATTTTGCAATTCAAGTCGTGTTTTATCTTTTTAGACGTCTATACTTTTTATACCCTATTAGTTATTTTATTTACAAAACTATGGCAGCGATAGCCTAGTGGAGATACCAACAGATTGCCAAGCAGAGGGTATCGGGTTCGAATCCACGACGCGCACCAATGACTTTTCGGAGTTATGTGCGTATTGAATTATTAATTATCGCTTGTCCCGTGCTTCGGAGAGCACGTTAAGCCGTCGGTCCCAGTTGTCATGAAGATCTTTGACAGTCGTTACAGGGCGTCAGTACCTTCTAAATAAACTGACACTAGTCTAAACCATGGAATATCGCTATCCCTTCGGGTTGCGGAGGTCACACAGGCAGTCGCTCCGTGGAAAAGCTAATCCTCAGCCAAATCCGGTTAGACTAGTAAGCGGACCCCAAATTGAAACTGGAATAACGCTAAGAGAATGATGATTTACAAAACTAGTTTGCAATTTTTATTGGAACTATCTGTTATACTTTTACGACAAGAAAATAAGTAAGAAGTTTGGGTTGTACTTAGTAATTATTCAATTGATTGGCAGTCATTTGAATATATCTATCCCAAGCACTATATTTACTGTATCTAGTGATATTTTTTATTTCTATTTGACAGCATTCAAAGATAGTAATTAACAAGGTCAATCTTTCAGCTTCAAGCATGCTTGATTGACTGAATGACAACTGGGCAACACCTAAAACCTTTACACTTTTTTGGTCTTTCACAGTTTAAGAGGCAAACACCAGAAGACTCGTATTTTGACCGACACCGTCACTATATTTTAAACGAAATGCGATATGATTTTGAATTGACTCACAATTGGTACCTATTCTTCCACCTTCTTATACGTCATCATCGTCGAATTTGACACATGTTGTTCAAAATCTACACATAGTTTAACACTTTGTTAAATTTACGATCTAGTCACGATAAAATTCATGAATCATTTATTTCATTCAGGAGAATACCATTCCTATGTTGTATTAGCATGACACAGACACTAGTTAGAAACTGTATTCTGAACAAATATAATAACAAGAATTGGCTCTCTGTTATTGTAGCAGCCTGTTCGGAATTAATGTTTGAAGAAAACAACCCTTTAAAAGGTATAATGCCCCTTTAAGGTAGAAACCGTTTTGCTACAAATGTGTTCAAAAAATGAGAGTACCTACTTAAACTTAAAGTGTCTTTGAAAATAATATAAAATTACAAAACTAGCAGCAATACACAACTTAAAATTATTTTCTAACACATTGAACGTTGTTAGCGAAAAATTAAATCAACTAACAATAACTTAAATCAAAAAAACCGCTGTTGTCGTTTAATTTGGTACTCTTTAGTTATAACGATAAGGTGCATATTGCAATGTGTATGTGTACCTCCGCCTCCGTGTAAAAGCTGCAAGTTACGACGCCGTATAAGATAAGTGGCGGCGGCTGCAAAACTAACAAAGTTATGATTAAAAATTCATTCGTTAGTATAAGATATAATTTGATTTGTTTCTTTGTGTTTTTGAGGGTACTCTTGTCTTGGTATAAATTGCTAGAATTATGAAAATAAATTGAAGAATAAGAAACTATGTATGTATTATTACTTGGGAATAAACGTTATTTGATGAAAATCTGTGTGGGACGATGAAAAAAGTTTGATATTATTTGGCAAATACTACCTCCATTACGGCTGCTAGGATGAAGTATTTGGTCTTCATTTTCATATTTGAGACATAAATCTATGCATGCTTCAGAAGACAACAAAAGTCGTGTAACAAATTAATTTGGTAATAATCGTTCCTTAAACAGTTGTATAGCCTTTACTTTATTCCGAAGTGATCTGTTGCCGAGGAGTTATAGAAGCAGGCACAAACAATTGCCCCTATACATCCACTTAAGGTTGATTCGAATACATTTCTGCAAATCTAGTATAATATTCCTCTAGTCACATATTATTACCTTTATGCTCAATTTCATAGCAGAGTGGCGCAAGTGCAATAGTTGGACGCAATAAATAACCAGAGATGCAGGGCCATCTGAATTAGCTTTGGGAAAGACCTCTGCACTGTTACGAGAAATATAGGGAGGGTGATATGGATATCAGTATTCTCACCTAGAGCAGGGAGGTGGGAATGGGTAAAATGGTGTGAAAAACTCTTTGAAAATACTGTGCTTAAAGCTTAAGATTTATTTATAGATAGCGAGGATATATTTTACTACATTTTTTTTTATTTTATTAGTGACGTGAACCCGCGCTTACACCTGCGTTATTTAGGGCTACTGCGCCGCTCCCGTGCCTCATAGCGTGATGATATATAGAGGGATATGAGTATCAGTATTCTCATCTAGAGCAGAATATTGTGAATGGATGAAATGCTATGAAAACTTTTTGAGAAGATTGTATGAAATCTTTAGCAAAATTTACTAATAGATACTGATGGCACATTTTAAAACATGTTGTTTACCAAGCTAAGTTATTAGTGGGGGAAACCAGTGTTATTAAGGGTAACTGCTTCGTACCTGTGGCTCATGGCGTGATGTTATATATAGCCTATAAATTTCTTTAATTAATCAGCTATTCAACATAAAGGAATTTTATTATTCAAATCAAACTAGTCGTTCCTGAGATTTTCCTTTCAATTATACTTTTCAGAAGTATTTTTATTTTATTTTTTATTTATAGTCTCACGCCTGTATCCCCCAAGGGGTAGGCAGAGGTGTATATATTACACCCACATTTCGCCATGAATTTTTAGGTCCCACGTAATAGGGGGCGAGCCTATTGCCGTACCGGGACATTACCAGACTTCGTGCTGCTACTGAGAATTTTCTAACGGAAAAACCCAATAACACTTTGCCCGACCCGGGGATCGACCCCGAGACCTCCCAATCCCGCGCGCACATTTATGCTGCGAGACCAACGAGGCAGTCTCTTCAGAAGTATAATTAATAGTAAATATAACATTAAAATATTTAAATATAGGAATGAAAAAAAGGTTACAGTATATAAATATGTAGAGGTATATAAGAGATACTCTAGGATAGTTTTACGACATTATTGTATAATGTTGCGCGAATCTTACTCATCAATATCCGCCTTATTAAGTAATCGGACCTAAACCCATGCAGCTGGGCTCCTTATGAGAAGAGTTAGGCCCAGAGTTCTCTACGCTGGCCAGGTGCGGGTGGGCAGACTTCACATGTCTTTCGTTTCCTCTGATAGAGTCATTTTTATTTACCCAAAACAAAAATTCAATTTATTTTCAATTTATAAATTTTATAAGCATCATAAGAATTAGGTAGATTACTGAGCTCTTTAAGAAAATCAAAAACTTGGCGATTAAAAAGAGTGGCATAATAAGTTATCCGATTCTTCACTTAGGTCTGCGCCTTTGCATTTCAAAAGTAATAAATACGTACCTAATTATCGTACATTTCACGTAGGAGACGTATTACGATCTAAGTGAACAAATAATGTTGACTGTGACCTTTGTAATCTTAATATATAAAATCCTTGCGTTACTGACTGACTGACAGACACGCTACAGCCGAAACTATTGGGCGCAGGAAGCTGAAATTTGGCATGTATGTTCCTTGGGGACCGTAGAGGTGCACTAAGAAGGGATTTCCCGAAATTCCCACGGGATCGGTCAAAACGGGTAAATTAAAAAAAATTGCAGGCGTAGCTGCCGGCGTCCTCTAGTTCTATAATAATGTCTAAGCCTGCCTTGGTATGTATGTTGCTAAGTGCCTATTGTACTTTCGTCTCACAGATTATTGTCAGTACTTCAGTTATAATTAGTTAACTAATACTTCGAGCTAAATGAAGGGCTAATATTGGTAAATGATGTCAACCTAGACGGTTACACGTTTGGGAATATTCACGGTGATTAATTAGATCTTCAGTGTGACTTATGTAGATATTAATAATAATTTGTTATCGAATAATATGCGAATTAGTAGTTTAAGGGGAATATTTTGATGGTCATGGGAAGCTTTTTTGTTATCACTGTAAAATGAAGTTGCTATAAAATCTGTTAATAGTAGGTACTAAATGTCTTTGAACGACAGACTAAAGAATGGTGTGATAAGAGAGTGTTGTGGGGTAAAAGATGATGTAGTGACAACCATTGAGAAAGGTATGCTAAGATGGTTTGGACACATGGAGAGGATGGATGACGAAATACTGACCAAGAAGTTATATAAGTCAAGTGTGAATGGGACAGTAGGAAGGGGAAGACCTAGACGGACGTTCTCTGACCAGATTGGAGACATCCTAAAAAAGGAGAGATATGGCAGGATCGTTGCAAATGGCGTTCCGTAGTCTCTGCCTACCCCTCCGGGAAACAGGCGTGAGTCTATGTATGTACGTATGTATGTACTAAGTTTAATTTTTAACTGGAACATTTGCGTAAACAATTCCTTTTGACTAATATGTATAGTAGATATCGAAGCTGGCGATGCCAACGTCGATCAAAAATATGATCGAACGATGCCAACTTTTCAGAATACATAATAATATCTTTTTAAATCTGTCGTGTTTCGAATTTTATGTTATCATATCGTAAGGTTTACTTAAACATTGTTGTTGATTTCCATGCCGTGGTATCTGCGGTGGTAAACTTGTAGTTATTACTTGTGGTAAATCAACTAATAACTATTTTATTTTATTTTATTGTTATTTTTTTTATTTTATTGTTTTTAATTTGCGATAGCCCAGTGGTGTACGTAACGGACTGCCGAGACGATGGTCTCGGGTTCGATCCCCAGTTACCCCGGGCACACACCTATGACTTTTCGAAGTTATGTGTGTATTAAAATAAAAATATTTATTATCGCTCGCTTAAAAATGTGCCCGGTAGATGGCAATAGGCTCGCCCCCTATTACATTGGGACCGAAACATATCTGGCGAAGTGTGGGTGTGTAATATACCTCTGCCTACCCCTTCGGGGATAAAAGGCGTGAAGATATGTTATGTTTTTAATTTGTACCTTGTTTTTACAAGGCGTATTGTAAGTCTTATAGCAGTGATAGCCTAGTGGAGAGACCGACAGACTGCCATGCAGAGGGTCAAGTTTGGCATCCACGGCGCGCACCGATGACTTTTCGGAGTTATGTGCGTATTAAATTGTTAATTATCGCTTGCTAAACGGTGAAGGAAAACATCGTGAGGAAATCTGCATGTCTGAGAGTTCTCCATAATGTTCTCGAAAGACATGTGAAGTCTGCCAACCCACACTTGGCCAGCGTGGTGGACTATGGCCTTACCCTTCTCATAGTGAGAAGAGGCCCGTGGCCAGCAGTGGGACAGTTTACACGTATATACAGGGCTGATGATGATGATGATTGTAACATCAAACATTAGAAATAACTACTCTTATGTAACTATTTGAAATGTATAACGTAAAGGTACAGTTCCATTTCGAAATAATACCATAGATTGAATACAAATAAACGGCGTGTCAAACCATTCAGGAATTAAATCCAATATCACCTCATGTTCTCAAAATTAATTATCACCTAACCAGTGGGTCGGGCCGGGAGTTAACCTCCATCACCTATAAACTATGGGACAAATACCTGTGACAGGGAAACGGAGAGAGAGTTAGTAAGGTGTCGTTGACTGTACCTGTGAGTTCGACAATTAATGGAAGTAAGATTACCGCTTGTGAAACAAAACTGTAGATAATGCGATCCACCACATTTCGAATGTACGCTTGTGCGACTCACTGAAGTCTGACATCACGCTGGTGTGACATGAAGTTATTGATTAACTAAAACATTACTTGACCATGTTTGATTATAGCATAATGTACTCTTTAACATACTCTTCTTGTAAACTAAGTTGACAATGTTACGGTGTTTTTGTAAGACACCACTTAGGTAAAGTAGAGTGAGTAATTTTCTTCTACTTCTCGTTATTTCTCGTAATGTTTCGTAGTTTTACTGAAATAATGTATTATGTCCAGAATTGGTCAAAATATGTAGAAAGCTTACTTACGTTTAAAATATCTTTGAGTAAACTAGGTTCACAAGAAAAGTGGATCGCACTAGTGCCTTCAACAAAGTACTACATAAGTAGTATTGTAAGTGAAACAACTCAGTAAATATAGGTGGCAAATAGTAACTCAATATAAAACCGCTCGGTTCTTCAACGTTCCCCGAAGACACAAGCATATACAAATGGATACAAATACAACCAGATAGAAGATACAAATTCTAAGCGACACAATCCCTGTTTGCGAAATCAGCTAATAGTGTCTTCGGCTACTTTGAGAGATTGGCGGGGCCACAGCAGCAGCGGATATAACATCTAGTTGTGGGTCTAATATTTAGTTGGTGACGGGGAGATGCATGAACTTGGTCAAAGAAGGTTTTATCAATACTAAAAGAAAAAGTCATTTTCTTTAGAAGAAAACTGTATTATTTTTGGCTTAAACTCCCCCAACATTTCTCCTAGAACCCAGTCTACACATAATACTTTAAATGCGAAAGTGTGTCTGCGTGTTTTTAATTCTGGCGTTTAAAAATTTATGAACCGAAATAAATACACTCCTTGGCAAAAAAACGGCCACCTTACTGTCATTGGCTTTCTATTGATAATATAAATATTTTTTGTATGTCATTAGCATAAATGACTAGAAATTTCTTATTATTAATGCGAATTTATATTTTAACACTTTAAATCCTGGAATCGGTATTTTAGTCAATTTAAACAGAGAGCCGATGGTAGGTAATTTTTATGTGTATAATGAAATTAAAACTACGAGGTTTTTATGGTATTTTAAGACGTTAAAAATAAAAATTAATAACGAGTATGACCTCCCCTTTGCACTGTTGTGCGGTGGTATGGTAATAAAAGATGTTATACTGTTCAGTAATTGTCGTGTAATGAACGATTAATACAGGTTACAATATATTATATAGGAAGGAAGGCGCGTTACACACTACACCTTCCCCCTTTACAAAATAAAAAAAATGGTTACATATTTTTTTATTTATGGTATGAATTCAAAAACAATTTTCTAAAATAAAATATTCAAAAATCATAAACACAATCCATAATTCATTGATGTAACAAATAGTTAAAATTATATATACTTAATAACACTATAATGCTCTGTTGACAATATTTATGTAATATAAAACAAAAAAAAAACAAGTAAAAATATGATACGATCTAAAAACTGCTTGATAAAACCATTGAAATTTTAAAAACAATACAAGCAAAATGTAAAATAACAGCTACATAAAAATCGAATACATAAAACGACACTATAAAAATGATATTCATATAATCTAACAAAAAAATATTGTATTATTATTATCGCTCAATTAATAAAATATTGGTTCATGACTAGTGATCGGATAATCGGATGCATATTCACCTAAAGTTCATTTTTGGCTAGGATATTATGGAAGCGGCTTCTTAAAACATATTTTTTTAAATAAAAGAGATGGAGGATTCCAGAAAATTCGGGAATGTGAAACTACTCTGTAAAATGGTGAGGAAACGACGTCTTTAACATGTGATTTTTATTTAAAAAGAAACTGGTCTCCGGGATTACATAATTATTAATGTGTATTTACTTGAAGTTAATTTTAAGCTCCCCATCAATTTCTGAGTATGTTGAGTGTAAGAGGAATGGTAGGCAGTAGGTGTTGTTGTATCTAAGTTAATAATTATTATAAGATTGAATGGTTTTTCTATGTAATTCTTATTTATTATTCGTTTGAGATAAATGTTTTGAAAATTGAAGAAAATTAAGAGGATTTTATTATTTCTAGAGCTGTTTTTTGGTACAAAAGTTATAATAAGTAAATTTACCTACACCTGATTTGATTGTCTAATAAAAAAACGAAATTTGTCGATTCCGTAATCCCGGGATTTTTCGATTCAAAAGTGCATTCCATAATAGCCAACACTTCAACTTTAGGTAAATATGCATCCGATTATCCGATCTCTATTCATGACACAAGGCAAAGAAATATTATTTACTTGAAAAATAAAACTGAATATGGCCATAGTTACAACTTGAAAACACAGCAAAATAAAATATAACACAGTATTACAAAAAAAAAATATTCTTTTACAAAAACAAATCTGCAACTGCATCATTAATTAAAATAAATTTAGCAAACAATATTGATCCTTTTAAATGAAAAAAAAAACCCTAAACAACGCAAGATTAAAAAAGGTCACAAATACTCTTTATAAGTAATAAAATAACAACAATTTTTGGCTTCCTTATACATTAAAACAATTTATAGTAAAATAGAGTAAGCACCATAACATTCTAATTATACATCATTATTTCATTGCATTGTTTTAAATCGCTTATAAACTTGCACATTAAAACAAAACCATTTCATCCTTCTTTCTTTTCTTTATGCCATATCAACATGCCGACAATCTGTTCTCCATAATACCTTTTCAACATATCTCAATATCCAATTCTATCTTTATTTTATCGCAATCAATAACATAACAGCTAGGTACACAATACATACCTAATATTATTATTTCATCATTTTCTTCTCATTCGGTCCGGCCGGACTTTCATCATTATTTCATTATAATATATTATATCATTTTACTCATTATACATTTCTTATATTCTTCATATTATAACACGGGGCACAATTTAAGGCATCTTGGCCACCAACCATTTTCACAGAGGAATCTCGTTCGCACCATGATCAAATGAAGGAATGGCACCCTTTCTCTCTTTATTTGTGTACCTATAAATAACTCTATCAATAACAAACATTTATACCAACTTTCAAAATTAATATTTCAGTACATACAAATCCAACATCGCTTTTGGGTGATCAGTCCAATTGCTGTCGAAAACATATCTACCAAATTATTCCCTACACTTCTAACATTTCTTTTATACAATCGAAAACAAACGTCATATTTATAAAATTACTCATTCCCATTCCATATCACTTAATATACCGTAATCTCTTCAATATTCCTATCTTATTACAACGCTAGGTACCTAATTGCACAATATAAAATGGCAAAAAGATTTTTAATACCACCGTATCATTCCGTAATTCTTTTTCAAAACAATACAAAAACGTCATATATTAATATCATTTAACTTTGTATTTCAGTATCAAAATAATGATTTTTAACAACAAATTATAAAATTTAAAAGAATGAAAACAATATTTCATTATAAGACTTTACATGACAGACAGACGTACACACGATAAAAATAAATTTTTGCTGATGCAGTTGGTGACAGAACTTTCCGATGTCTACATTTCTCGAGATATTGCGTCATGCATAGGTGTCAAGTTTTGTCTATGTAAAACTAAGTGTCGTGTTCATTAGCACGAACTTACACGTCTTTGGATTTCAAATAATTGTACCTTTATGTACCTAATGCGCAGTAAAAACAATAAACTAATTCAGTAAATGCATAATTATGAACTCAATAATTAAATCTTAATTTTAAAACAAGTATTTGGATAAAACTTATGGAAAAGATATCGATATTTAAAAATAAAACTAAAACACATGTAAAAATTGTCCGCGGCAATATAAAAAAGTCACCTCACATCACTCCTTGTGTTGACCAGAGCCTCTTTATGGCTCCAGCCTTGCGCATCTTGGGAAGGCCCACAAAGCCTCCACAGGCCTACGAGACCTTCATAGGCCAACGACTCTGGCTCCCGGCGGCATACTCGGGAAACCTCGCATCTCAACGCCAATTAGATCCAAAAAAATCTCGGAGAAAATTTCCTGTCGCAAGGAAATCGACGACTCTGAGGTATATATTTCAATATCCATGGCACTTATTCACGAAAATACCAAAATCGTATAAAAACCACAGGCACAGTACTGCCGCAAGGCAGCACTGGCAGGGTCGCCATGCACTGTTGTGCGGTGGTATGGTAATAAAAGATGTTATACTGTTCAGTAATTGTCGTGTAATGAACGATTAATACAGGATACAATATATTATATAGGAAGGAAGGCGCGTTACACACTACACCTTGAAGTGATTTCGGCATGTAATCGTCATACTTGCCACCAGGCTTTTGATGTTGTCATGTGGAATGTATTCCCACTCAGGTCCCAGATCCCAGATCACACGTTTAAGCTCTCTGATGTTTTGTGGAAGTGGTTGGACAGCTCGTACTCGCCTTTTTAGAGATCCAAGACGTGCTCAATGGGGTAAAGGTCAAGGTTCCGCGCCGGCCAATCCAAACGACGAATACCGACCTCTTGCATATATGCATCTATCATATTGCACTGAGGACACACACACCTCAAAAGAAACCTTGAAGAGTTACGAGGAGCACAAGTTAGCCTATGGAGAGTAAGGAGGAGGCTTTTAGCGGCTGATATACGCAGTCGACGCATCATGTCTTTGTGCCTAATCGTTCAGACAAATGAAACCATGTAGGACATCGTCAAGGCCGTTGGACTATCTACATACATACAAAGACTCACGCCTGTTTCCCGGAGGGGTAGGCAGAGACAACGGAACGCCATTTGCAACGATCCTAACATATCTCTTTTGCTTCATTCACTCCCATCAGATTCCTCTTCTGTTCAGGGTACTTCTAACCTGTCCTGTTTTAGGATGTCTCCGATCTGGTCAGTGAACGTCCGCCTAGGCCTTCTCCTTCGTAGTTCGTCCTGTACCATTCACACTTGCCTTGTATATCTGCTTGGTCAATCTTTCGTCATCCTATCTAATAGATTCAAAATATTATTATGATGAGGCCGCTGTTTTAATGGCCTCCATATCCGAACCACCTATCACGCGTTATCCGACAACTGTTTCTGATACAATCTACTGAATGTTTACCTCCAATATTTTATATTAAGTTGGTATCTTTATACGCGTTTAAAACTTTGACTTTTATTTTGATTTATGATTCGAAAAATATGGAACGATATGCGATATGTAATACGATTGCATTTACACATTTAAATTTGTTGTTTCTGTAAAGTTACTAAGTGTAAAATGTTGTCTTGCTGTTAATCGCTTGGCCAATTGCTGCCGGGTATTAATATATAGATTGATAGAAACCACGTACAGGGAGCGATAGCCTAGTGGAGATACCAACGGACTGCCAAGCAGAGGGTATCGGGTTCGAATCCACGGCGCACACCAAAAAGTTTTCGAAGTTAAGTGTGTATTAAACGGTTAATTATCGCTTGCCCCGTGCCTCGAAGAGCACGTTAAACCGTCAGTCTCGGCTGTCATGAAGGTCTTTGACAGTAGTTACGGGGAGTCAGTACCCTCAAATAAACTGATACTGGCCTAAACCATGAAATATCGCTATCCCTTTTGGTTGCGGAGGTCAGACGGCAGTCGCTCTGTGGAAAAGATGATATTCTGATTGATATTCTGTCATATCTGGTTATACCAGTAAGCGGACCTCGGGCTCCAAGGCGTGCCAGTCTTGGATGCAACCGGGATAATGCTAGGGACATGATGATGATGATGATGATGGATAGAAACCACGTAACCGCGTTACGTCAAAACTCAAAGTATTTATGCCTTTAATATCAGAGTTATCGCGAAAAAGATCTGCTAAATAAATTTGTACACTGCATGTGATTTTTCTAGAGAGGGGTTCCAGAACAATTTTAGCTTATCCCAGAATATATTTCTTCCAAGAATTTTCTTCCAACATCAACAATTCTTTAAACATCCATCCCAATTTCCCACATCAAACGAGCGACATTACCTTCACAAAAGCCTGTTTAAAAACCCATGTGCCGCGTGTATAATCCCTTTAGCATATAAAAAGTTCTCGTATTCTATCCGTAAATAGCATTAACGGGCCGAGCCGGGCAATTAGCGGACAAAAATGATAGTAACAAAGCTTGTCAATCTGTTATGCAGATTGCCCTCTGCATTTTTGAAGTGACGGGACGTTGGACGGTTGCATTGGATAAGTGTGTAGGTACGTGTGTGGATTTTGATGACGAAATGTTGCGAGCGTTTTGTTATGGTTTTGTTGAGTACAGCGCCATCTATTGGTGTTTTTTCTTTATTGCGATTATACTTGTTCATCATCATTAACATGTTTTCACCTTGGCTAAATATTTAATTTCTTGAATATGTGTGTGTGTGTGTTATGTGAAAGTCGTAGAAAAGCATATTTTGCATGCGTTATCTTATAGGCGTGTGTATTTTGTATGATAAATTATTGAGTTTTAGTAATTAGGTGCCTTTGGTGCATTCCCATTCTATTGGTGATATCCTATAAGAATAAAGCGTTTTAGATATGAGATCGCATTTTTATGACAGCGTATGAATTGAAGGCTCACCTGCTGACCTGAGTTATATTGCAGATTATAAAACTTGAGTTAATACAACGCTTAAAAGCTTTTATAACACAGTGTATCTATAAATGAATTACTAAAATAAATCTTGCCACGCCGCGGCAGTTCACTTTTTCCACCGAACACAGGACTTTCAAATATGAACACCCTAACATCTAGTTTTGTTTCTAGACCTAATATTACATATTCTGCAAACCACTTGTATACAGAATATTTCAAATTCATTCCGACCAGATCCTGAGCAACACCGAAACATATTTGTCTGTCTCACATCACAAGACTCCAAGGTTCAAGATCGAAATTATTTATTCATTTAGTCCACATTGTGCCTTACTTTGAGACCGTATGAATGTCAAATTGTAGTGTTAGCAAGTTACCTTTTGGTAGGTAAGGGGTGAAGTTTATATAGTCATAAGTTCTCCGTGTAGTTGTGGATTAAATATACAGTACTAGCAGTGCCCGCGGCTTCGCCCGCGCAATTATTATAAGTAATTATGAAAACTATCATACAATAATATGTAATTTAAAGTACCTATTAAACTAATTTAAGTAAAAGAATTACAGTATCAGTAAACGCGTAAGGAAAGAAGCAAGTGACGTTCTGTTGTCTCTACCTTTTTAAAACTTTCCCATCCGCCATCTTTGATCACGAAATAGATGGTGTTTTTGAATTCCCCATTTCTTAAAATATCTGAGACGATACCCATATCGACTTTAAAAAGTAATCCCGTCCTTCATCTTTGATTTCCTATCCGCCATCTTTGATCACGAAATAGATGTTGTATTTGGATTGACGATACACATATTGATTTTTAAAAATTTCCCATCCCTCATCTTTGATTACGAAATAGATGGTGTTTTTTAATTCCCCATTCCTTAAAATATCGGAGACGATACCCATATCGACTTTAAAAAAAAATCCTGTCCGCCATCTTTGATTTCCTATCCGCCGTCTTTGATCATGAAATAGATTTTGTATTTGGATTCACCATCCCTTAAATCATCAGAGACGATCCCCTCAATATCTAAGCGAAGCACTTTAGAGTCTTATTAAGTTGCAAGACTACTGAATAAATATACAGTTATTCAAGAAGTAGTTCGCAGCGCTCCAAATTGCTTCGGAGTGCTTCGACAATTTAGATGAGTCATGCATTGCATTTGTGTATTAATTTTGGTGAATTTGACTCCGGTAGATATTTCGTGCAGATAATTTGAATGGCTTTATTTGCAATTAGATTGCTTGAAGCGCTCTGTTGAGACAATTGTGGTTTTATGTGATTGAAGAGACAAGATGTAGGTAGGTTTGCGTTTCATTGCTGGCTACTAGTGTAGGTATATTTTGATTACTTAACGATACCATATTTAGAGGGTGGTATATATAGCCTTAAAACCAATAACTACGCATCTCGTCAATCGTCATCGTATAACGTATGCAATGCGCTAAAAATTTCAATCATTGTACGACAGTATTACCTATTCAGACGTCCATTAGGTGTTAATTATGTTCACTGCGGGAGGAGACAAGCTACTGCCAACTCACAACATTTAATTATCCTTATTTTTTATTTATATCATCTTCTTACCATCTCACCGGGCACATTTCGTAATGCAAATATCTTGAAGACAGGCCGTTGTCGCATGAACATACCGTGGCAATAGCTAATAAAGCATAACCAAACTTCAGCTCATTTCACATCAACCCTACATACCTATGTAAGCGATTAAAATACCACGTCGGCTTAGGGATATTCAGCCAGTTTTGCCCGTAATCTTGCGCAACCCTTGCCACAACTAAATACCTGAATATTTGCGGTCGGCAGCACACCAGTAATTCGAGTTATTCCACCCCAATACCTCAATTAATTCTGAGTCTATTAGCTAAAATTGTATTTGCATTAGAACGGCCAATAAGCCGTTTTGATATTGTGAAACAAATAACATTGTACATGCGAATGTTTGTTTGATTATTTGTCTTTCCTACATATCGCAATAATGCAGCGTGATGTTATGGTGTGATACATATACAAAGCTGGAGAGTGATATAGGAATTTAAATTTCGTGGGTATAATGGAAGAACCGAATAACTCAAAATTTCAAGTTTCGAGATAATCGCGATTTACTGTTTTTTTGACACTTTTTTTTAAATCATTTAGAAATAGAGAACAATTTTAGCGTAGGTGATTTTATATGCTTTAAGCATGTTTGCCGTCGATTATATGCTTGATAAAACTAACTTCTAACATGAACAAAAAAATATATAAAAATAAAAAACCAAGTTATCCAATTTTGCCACACCAAGATATTGCAAACATGCAGTAGCTAGCTAATTCTATAACGTAGTAATTCAGTTTTCCCACACATTAAATGAATGTGAATACATGAATTTGGGTCAACTAAGTACAATTATTGAGTTTTGAACCTAAAGAAATATTTAAACGCGAAAGTTAGGCATTCTTAGTGAAAGTTTATTTGTAAAATTTTATCGGTGATTTTTGATCTCACACGAAATAAAAGACCTGGATTGGAGTATATAAAAAAATAAACGTAAAATTACAATATCAAAATTAACAAAATTTGTTATGGCAACACAATATTATAATTATGTAATAAAATCAAATAAATTACTTATTACAAATCTTCTAAAATCAACTAAAACAAAAATAACTTTCCTTTGCATTAAAACATACTAGGGTCGTCTCAAAAGTTTCCGACCTCAACCTGAAGGAAGCAGCACTCGTCAAAAAAAAGAGTTGTGGATGTAATTGTACTTCTTGTGGCAGTTACCTACCAACATTTCAGCTATTTTGTACCAGTAATTGCTGTTTGACAGCCATACATAGTCGATGTGAGTGTTTTTTGTGAAAATGGGAAATTTTATATCGAGCTGTCATTAAATTCTTGTTTTTAAAAGGCAATGCCGACGCCATTTAAATTTGATAAAACTCTGTTTATGGGGACTCTCTGCTTCATCATCATCGCTCTAACGTTATCCCGGTTGCATCCAAGACTTACACGTCTTAGGGCCCGAGGTTCGCTTACTGGTCTAACCAGATTTTTTTAATTTTTTTTATTTATTTATAGACTCACGCCTGTATCCCCGAAGAGGTAGGCAGAGGTGTAATAATACACCCACATTTCACCATGAATTTTTAGGTCCCACGTAATGGGGGGCGAGCCTATTGCCGTACCGGGCACATTACCAGACTCCGTGCTGCTACTGAGAATTTCCTAATGGAAAAACCCAATAACACTTTGCCCGACCCGGAAATCGAACCCGAGACCTCCCAATCCCACGCGCACATTTATGCCGCGAGACCAACGAGTCAGTCTAACCAGATACGACAGAATTTCAACTTTTCCACAGAGCGACTGCCGTTTGACCTTCGCAACCCTAAGGGATAGCGATATTCCATGGTTTAGACCAGTATCAGTTTATTTATGGGTTCTGACTCCCCGTAACGACTATCAAAGATCTTCATGACATGAGGCAGCGATGGCCTTATGGAGGTCCATAAGGCTATCGCTGCTTCTTTGCTCCATCATTTACCACAATGGAATTTTGGGCAGCTGAATTTAAACCTGCTCGAAAGAGCTAGGGAACAGATGAAGGTCCGGGACGTCCAAAAACTGCAACCACTGACGATAACCTCGCTAAATTTCACCAAATGGTGCTAGACGACCGCTGAATTGAGTAAGAGAAACAGCAGAGGCTATAAAAATTACCAACAAATGTATTAGTTAAATATTAAATCAAGATGCAAGCATAAGCAAGCTCCCAGCGCGATGGGTGCTCACGTTATGACCAAAACCGCGTTCGAATGAACATTTTTAATGCTCTGTTGGCCTATTATATCCATTGGACCAAAACGGTCCAATTAATGACTGTAGATGAAAGTTGTAAACACCATTATACTCCCAAATCAATAATAGATTCCAAACAGTAAATTGCTAAGGAGGAACCGACTCCAAAGGACAAAGGCCATTTTTTTGGCTGGGAAAGTGATGCTGACTGTTTTTTGGGATGTTCATGGGGAGAGATCGAAAGGATAACAATTACCGCAGCATACTACGCATTATTACTAGACAAATTGAAGGTAGAAGTTGTGCAAAGAGGTCCACATTTGCAGGAAAGACTATATTACTGACATAAATCTTCGTATATTTTATATTTATTTTGTCGCTGATTGCTACGTAGGCTCAATAAATAACCTATGCATCTGTTGATCGAGAGGTCTTGGGTTCGATTCCCGGGTTAGGCAAGAGTGTAGGTAACTGATTTGTCCAAATTCTCAGTAGTAGAACGAAGTCTGGCATGTGCCCGGCAACGTCAATAGACCCCCTTTTTACGTAGGACCTAAAAATGCATGACATCGCCAAATTTCGGTGTCATAATTACAACTTCTGTCTACCTCTTTGGAGTATCGGATTGCCACGTCACGCCTTGCTCGCTATCTCGCGAGGTATTTTCTCACCTTTAAGCTTTCATAATAGGAAGCGGGCGTATAATGGTCAAACAATTATATTAACTACTTCTTCTCATTTAACTCATTTCAACAACCTATCATTCCTAGAGGTCTATGGTCCATGCCCAGGGTATGCCACGAGACTCATTCTGGCGGCCAACGCTTGCTGAGGCGTGGCCTTAATTTAAGAATCTGCTTTTTAATCGACAGACCATAAGTTCCCCCATTCAATTTGCTATAACTCTGAACTATCTCAGTTACTTTGGTCTTCTGCTGGATAATCTTGTGCCTGAAATTATCCATTAGCGAAATCCCTAGCATTGTCCTTTTCATAGCTCTTTGAGAGACATTGAGTGTAGAATTCTAACCCGAGCCCTGTGAATGGCAGCCTGTTGATATCGCCACTAGGCTTTCGCTGTCTACCTTAGTAATATAATTTGTCAAATAATAGTATATCTGTTTATACCATAATTATATGATTGTAATAAATCGTCGATAAAAACATAGCATACTAGTATAGCACGTACTACTTCTTTAAGTCGCAGTGAGTTCAGAATCTAAATCGACCAATTTGCTGTATTCTGCTACCTAGTGATTTAGTTATATTTAAGTAATTTTATTTTAATTGAAGCAAAATTGTCGTGGAGCCTCTAGGGATGCTTCGTGGAGTCCTGGCGCTTCACTTTGAGAATGGTTGATCTATAGGTTTACATTATGTCGCGCTAATTTGTACTACTGAAATGCACGATGACTTTGCTTACGTGCGTATACTATAAATAGCAATATTAAATAATTTCACCCATTGACATTTATTTGATTGGAATCTCTTATAAATTTATATTTTCTCGAAGAAGAAATAAATAAAAATACTTATTTAAAACAAAAGAACGCAATGAGCGTTCTTTTGTTGCCCCACCAAATGAATGCTCATTAATACCCGAATTAAATAACTCAAGTTGTTTAGTTTTTCTTCAACTTGACTAGTTTCATTAAAATATTTTCGTGTGCGGAAGAACTAAATAACTCAATTTCGCTAATTAATTTCATACTCAAGTGATCAGAAGTCAGAGTTGTTCATTTATTTATAGAGTTAGTCATTTTTCCCACTAATATTTAATGTTCTACAATTGAATTTTTTTGGACTGGGTTAAGATATAAGAATGTTTGTTAGACCAAAAGATGCGGCGCATTTTGGGGTTCACGAAAATGGTAAAAGGTCAATTTCGCCAAAATCTGAGTTATTTAGTTCTTCCCTTATATCCACGATTTAACCGCGTTATCCGCGTGTGGAGCCGCGACCGAAGACTCTAGTACTTAAATATATTAGCGATTGGTACACGTACTCTTATATTTATTTAGGTAACTCATCTTTACTGCGTAATTATTTGAAAAAGTAACGTAAAATATATTTTATTTCCCCGTACAATTCAGTTTGGGTTACATCAGCCGCGCGCCGCGGTCACGGGACGACGAATTGGGTAAAGATTCTCACTTTTACATTTTAAATAATTAAGTAAATTGTGGATACATAAAAATTTGCTTTTTCAGATTAGTTTAGTCCTATATAACAACTATAAAAAACATTTAACGAATACTTGTATTTTGTTTTTGTAAATCTAACCGAATGTAAAATCCAAAACATTATTCACCAGAACTGCATTTAACACATCAACTCCACAATGTACTTGAGTCTGAAGGTATTTGGCGAGGCATTGAATTTGCTTTGAGATCAAGAGTTTCTAGTTTCTATGCGCAACTTACTAAAGTTAACTATTGTTAGTCAGGTTGTCTGGATAGGTTACTAAACTTAGTAAGCTATCCAGACAACTATCCAGCCAAGTTAAGTTAGCTATAATAGTTGAAAGAATAGGCATAATACATATTTAATTGATTGTTGCTACTTATCACTTCTATAGCCTTTATATATACTATGATGAAGACGTCCGCTTAAGTAGGATTTTACTAAATTCAACCCTCATGGGGATAAAATAAGGGATGATGAAGGAAGTAAATGTATTAGTTTGAACTATCAGTACCTAATGGAACAAATAAATTAAGACGAACAGAATAATTTTAGTTCAAAATGTTGACAATAGGGTGCATAGGGTTCCCACCAAGAACTTAGGGTCCCAAGCCAACCTCACCTGCAAGTGGTGCACCTGCCGATCACCGGACGAGGCTCTGGCAAAAAAAATATCCCGATAAGCGGCAATAGACTCGCTACCTATTACGTGGGATCAAAACACTGGCGAAAAGTGGACGTTTAATATGCCTCTGGCTACCCCTTCGGGGAAACAAGCGTGAGTCTATGTATGTATGTAAATGTTGACAATAGATAGCGTTGTGCAATTACGTCATTTTTCTGAATCGCAGTTTTAAGATTTTCTGCGGATTAATGGCCCTCTTCAGTTATTATTTAACTTTCGTCGTCAGATAGGTTAGTTGTACGCAGTTGTACGCGGTTGCTGTATAGTACATACTATACCTAAATATTTCTAGCGGATTATATTTGACGATTTGGGCTGTTCTTTTCTTGGCATATTTTGGATTGCATTTGCTTTGTTTCGGTTTAGTAGTTTTGGTTATAGATAGACTAGGCTTTGTATTTGGCATTTGTTTTGTTTTCGTTTGGTTTAAGCATAGGTTTTGTCGATTCGACTTTTGGTGGCTAAAGAAAATCTATACGTTAATGGAGAAGTTGAAGAATGTACTGTCGTCCCTATTATTGGTGACGATGCATGTTTGTGCTCTCTCTTATTTAATGTACGGAACACAAGATAGAGCGATGGAGGTGCGTTCAGACATTGTCAGATATGTAGTGTGGTTAATGATTGGAGCAAGTTTTCAATTATGACCCACGACAGGAAACGTAATAACTACTTAACACCTGACGAATATTTTGCTGATATGATTTAAAATGCTACTTATGGCAGACTTTGTGAGTTAATAGCAGCAGGATTAATATTCCCATTTAAGTTTGAATTTTATAAAAAACGGTCTCATATTCGAAATCTTGATCTAACGACTATTCACCTAATAGCTTGATAGTTTTAGGCACGTCCATATATTTTATGTCAAATTCTGAAAATATTTTCAGAATCAGTCGTAGTTTAATATACTAGAGTTCTTGAAATATTGTGGAGCTAATGCAATTTGTACTTTGGCAAAGCCTCAATTTCTTTAATATTTGAGTGATTACGTTTACTTTTGAACATTAATTTTGCACAGACAAGCAACACAACACAAAAACCCAGCAATAGGAATAAATGAATGGTCGAATGTTTGCAGAGCAACCCCCTTCGGGTTGCTCTGCAAACATTCGACCAAGATACACACAAACATGTGACATAAACGAATCTGGGATTTGGAACAACAAATTGTGGGTAACTCAAAGTGTCGTCATGTGTGGGGACCGAACTTACAACACGGCCGAACCAGCCGCTTTAACCACCACGTCATTTTGTACATCACTCTCGAACATTTTGGTGTGGGCGTTCTTCAGCGACTTCCATTCGGCTCTGCTTTGGTCAGTGTACAACATAATAGTGCCCACTCAGTCCATCTCAGTAGGACTTCGACCGTTACTACTCTCTAGTATTGGAGCACACCTGGGACTTTCTGGGTCAAACTCCAGCCAACTAGCCATTGTTTCAACGGACGATACGCGATCGACGCATAAACATATTTCATTCGAGCTTTATTCATTGCTATGAGAAATAGGCTAGGAACAGCAATTCAACATGGAAAAAAAAGTACATAGAATTATTTTATTTTTATTTTATTTTATTTTTCACATAGGTATAGTAACAGACAACAAATCAAGCTTGATTACAAAAAACCAGATCAATACAATAGTTTTAGACTTGATGTCCAATTATAACTATACACATCATTCATTAATTATAAAGAATCTGTGAGAATAAACGTGAATACATGCAAAATAGTTAAAGTTAAGTTAAACAAAAGAGAAAAATATAAATATGATGAGAATTTATATAATGCTTGGGTTACAATCTTAATTTTCAGAATTATAGTACAGATATATTTTCTTTTAATAAAGAGCATTTAAACACATACAAGCTGTCGTGAAAAATATCAAATTCTGAGCAAATAGAGTTATACTGATAGCACATTCGTGATATTGGGTTATTCTGCGAAACATTATTATTGGTAGCAGGTATAGAAAACAGTTTGGGGATGCGCACAGATCGCGTTGGCGTTTTAAAGTCAAGCTTTTCAATAAGTTGGCTATCAATTGAGCCATTTATAATCTTGTGCAAGGTGCACAAATCACTCATCCCCCTTCTCCTTTCAAGGCTCATCATTTTGAACCGCTGGAGACGATCACTGTAAGCGTGAATCTTTCTCTGCACTGCTTCTATTCGATCAATATGAGTTTATTAGACCGAAAGACCTTGACGAACGAATGTGGAAGTCATGATCATCAGTCCTATATACATTAACATTTTCCCTGCTGAGTACGGCCTCTTCTCATTCATGCTTTAGTCCATCCCGCTGGCCAAGTATGGAAGACAGACTTCACATGTCTCTCGTCATTCTCAGACATGCATCTCACGACATTTTCCTACACCATTAAGCAAGCCATAATTATCAATTGATTTCGCATTATTATCGAAAAGTCAGCTGTGCGCGCCGTGGGTTTAAAATCGACACCGGTTTCCTAGTCGGCAGTAGAAACGCAAATTTAATTCGTAGTCCGACAGTCGATTAGTATTTGAAAGGTCTAAGTGTATAAATAATGGGTTTAAGCACAAAATAATGTTGAAACGATTCCTCCAACATCTAAACATGTCTCCCGCCTAGTGGAGCACCTCAATCAATTCCAGATAGGCTTCAAAGCATACAATAATTCGTGCCCAACAAGAACTGGGCCATACATCATGCAAAATCACTTACGCCTTTCTAAGGCTTGTGGTCTTTCGCATCAACAGACTAATTATCGATCGTATGGTATGAGACTCGAAGCATACAATCTACTTTTAACGTCGGCGAATGCTGGTTCAGTTGCTTTGCTCGGTGGTGCATTTAAATATTTTAGGTCGAACTGAAAGAGGTCTGTCAGCTCAGTTTAATTTTGATGCAGCGATCTATAGCTAGGAGACAGTTCTTATAAGGATAATCGAAACTGTTTTATAGGTTAGCAGTTTAAGTTCATGTGAAGCATTAGTCCAAACGTAACACGGTAAAAGTAAGAAGTTGTCCAACGTCTTTTTCCATATTCTAAAAAAAATTCAATTAAAATATCTTTAGAAGCCAAATCCACCGATAGATGCAATATTGGCACGTACCTACCATAAATCTGGTACATTAATAATTGCACGAAAGCTAGCAAACTAAGATAGCGATTATTGAATGCGAAATTTTGATTTTACTTCTCACCAATAGGAAAAGTAGCGCATGTGCTTTGATCCTAAGCAACGCAGCTCACAGGTTGGTAAGCATTACTAAGCATACAACTCCTGTCATATCGTTTAATATCGTTGCGAAACTTCGGAAGTTTGACCAAGAATTTACTTGGCGTTGACCGAATAACTAGTTTCGGAGTTGTAGGCGAATGCATTTAGGAGAAACGTATTGTATGCTAACACCACTCACCGCCCACTTTGTTTTGAATGCAACAGTTTCTTCTGATCCCGTGGGAATTAAGGGCAATCCCTTGTTTGTGGAGGTACCCCCAGCTTTTTGCGTTCAATAATTTTGACTGAGTGTTGTTTGTCAGTAAGCCAGTAACGGAAGAATTTTATATTTAAAGTTAGTATGGTTCAAACTTCAAAGGTAAGAACAACGGAACGCTATTTTCCATAAATTCCTGTCTTTTCCCTTTTGAAACAAAATTTCTTGAAGTAGTCTAGCTCATCCCGCCATTTCGATGTCACTTGAGTGCCCAAACACGCACACGAAGAAAAAAATTGGGCAAGTGCGAGTCGGACTCGCGCACGAAGGGTTCCGTACCATCATCTAAAAAAGAAAATTACGTATGTTGTATGTATACTTAAATATCTTTTAGGTTTCTACCTGTTTATTAAGATCAAGTAACAAATTGCTTAAAATTACGTTTGGTGTATGGGAACCCCCTTTAATATTTCTTTTCTTTTTATTTAATTATTTATTTTGAAAGGTAATATTCAACTACATATTCTGTGAAAATTTTAAGCGTCTTCCTGTTACCGTTAGTAATATTGAGCAAAAAATACGAAAAAAACACGTTTATTGTATGGAACCTCCCTTAATATATATTTTTTTAATTTTTAGTATTTATTGTTATAATATAGCGGCAACGGAAATACATAATTTGTGAAAATTGCAGCTTTCTAGCTATCACTGTTAATAAGTTACAGCCTGGTGACAGACAGACAGACAGCGGAGGCTTAGCGTTTTTACCTTTTAGGTACGGAACCCTAAAAAGAACATTGAACTTAGAATTTTATATCTACTAGGGTAGTACAAAGACACTTTTGACCCAACAGAATGAAGACGCACATTGTAATGTTTCAAACCGCCTGTCAATGACAGCCGACACTAAGTCCTGCTTATACTCTGACGAAAAGTTTGCGAATTCAAGTATACTCCTGGTTATAAGACGTTTTATACAAACGTACCAATCTTTTCTGTACGTATATATGAAATTCTTGCGTTACTGACTGACTGACTCACAGACAACACACAGCCAAAACCACAAGAAGTTTCAATTTAGTTAGCAAGTTTGTACTTTAGAAATCGAAGAGATGTAAGAAGGGATTTCCCGAAATTCCTATGGAAAAGACGTCAAGCAGAAACAATTTAAAATACCTAATATGAAGTGTGCACGCGTAGTTATAGGCATCCTCTAGTATATTAACTAATAACACAGTATTAATCCACGTATAGTAAGTTTCACATAAGATATAGTTCCAGTTAAAATAATAGGCAGGTGGTAAACATTCACACGGTGCGCGGTGCACGGTGTCAAGCGGTCAGTAGATCCTTAACTATTTGTCACATTGACGGGACTGGTGACATAAAAAGCCCCAAACCTATATTTTCAAGTAATATTCTTAGTTGACTACTAGTCGCTTTTTTTCAATGATGAGTGCGTGATCTTAGTGTCTGTTGTTTTCATCACTTATCTATACATTTCATAAAATTAAGCCCCCTTTTCTTACTGTTTTCTGTATGATATCGATTAACTCCAAAACTTGGGAATCTTGAGGAAGATTTAGTCGTATAATTTACGCATGTGGAGCTGCGGCTGATGTCCAGTAGCTAAGTAAAGTATAAAGAATGAATATAAATAGCTGTCAACAGCTCTTCAATTCACATATTTATATTTTTGTACGCCTACATACATACATAGGTCTTATACAAAGCGCCTGATAAAATTGCGTCAGCAAAATATTATTGTGTTATCACATTCTAAACTTACTTCAAAGAATTTTCATAAAGTGTGTAAAAATCTTTCGCTTGAACTATCAAGGACAAAATTTGGTAAACTCGAAAAAAGTACAAAAGCTCTAAAACACTAGAACAGAATGAGGCCTACTTTTTACACCTTTTGTATACAAATGTGTCATTAATCTGTTTACCTTTTTGGGCCTGTTTAATCCAAATGTTATTTGTCCCACGTTTTTTAATTCCGTCCCTACGTGGACCATGTAGACTCAGTTAATTAGTTCTAATCATTGTATTTTTATATAATTCCTATGCTGATCTGGATAATTTGGGAAAAGAGGTAATTATCCAGGTTCAGCCCACGCACTTATTTTGGCGGTATTTTGTAATTGCTGTTTTTAAATTTGAAATTTAGATTCTAGAAATGTTTGCGCTGTTTGTGAAATAATATTACTCTCTCTTTAAATACCATTTAAGGCAGGACTTTAGAAAGCCTGGTTTTAAATTCAGAACCTAATCCAAATCGTTACTACCTACCTAAAAAGTTTTCAATCGATGGTGAATTAGGTATTTTTGTAAGTCATTGTTGTAAGGTTTATTATATAAAATACTTGCATCAATTTAAAAATTAAAGATCTAGAAACATGTCTGGTAGGTACAATTGACAGGCCTCTTGGTCTAGCGTTTAGAGACTCTAACTGCTAAGCAGTAATAATAATAATAATAATAGACATGGCCATTAGCCAACAGGTGCGCCGTAACCGGAAGAATCTATCGACATGCTGGATAGATTACAAAAAGGCATACGACTCCGTGCCTCATGCGTGGCTTTTGAGGGTGCTAGAGTTGTACAAAGTAGATACAACTTTATGCACTTTCTTAAGGGCGTGTATGGGGCAATGGAGGACGTATTGCGCTATCCAGGGTGTCGATCGACCTTGGGTTGCGGCGCTCCCATAATGATCGAGCGAGGTATATTCCAGGGCGACAGCCTGAGACCTTTGTGGTTTTGCCTGGCCCTGAACCCCCTAAGTACCTTATTAGAAGCTTCAGGGCTAGGCTATCAGTTCAGGAGAGGAGGTCATTTTACATCTCACCTCCTTTTCATGGATGACCTGAAATTTTTGCCCCCAAAAAATTCCAACTGACTGCATTACTTAAGGTAACCGAAACCTTTAGTAATTCTACCAGGATGGAATTTGGTGTGGATAAATGTGCGGTCATGCATGTGAAGAGAGGCAAGATTATGGAATCTGCAGGGATACAACTCTCAGATTCCATACAACTTAGATCCCTCTCCCCAACTGAGACCTAAAAATACCTGGATGTGTCGCAGTCTTTAAATATTTCTGAGACTGACATGAAACAGACGTTGCAGGCTCGGTTCTTTGGCCGCCTGAGAAAAGTACTTAACAGTCTTTTATCAGGTGGCAACAAGGTGCGGGCCTGCAACGGGTGGGCCATGCCAGTCCTAATGTATTCCTTCGGCATACTCAGGTGGACCCAGACTGAACTAGATGCCCTGGATAGAAAAGTCCGTTCAATGCTGACTGCATTCCGTATGCATCATCCACGCTCATCGGTAATGAGACTGTACATCCCGCGGAAATGTGGGGGTCGAGGCTTTTTATGCTAAGACCCTCCACAACCGCGAGGTGTGCAACCTCAGAGATTATTTTCTGCAGATGAGTGTGGATGTGCATCGCGATGTAGTCACAATTGATACCGGACTTACCCCGCTCGCTCTGGCTAAAGAGAACTGGCACAAACCTGCAGTACTTAGTACTGAGGATCGACGGGAAGTATGGAGGGACAAGGAGCTGCATGGACGATTCTACCGGGCCTTACATGGGCCCGATGTGAATTTTAAGGCTTCCATCTCCTGGCTGCGATTCGGTGATCTCTTTGGAGAAACCAAAGGTTTTGTCTTTGCAATTATGGTCGAAGTTGTCATGACAAACAACTACCGGAAGTATATTCTGAGGGATGGGATATGTCATAACATATGTCGGGCGTGTCACCAACCCGGGGAATCCCTCAGGCATATAGTGTCCGGTTGTTCGAGTCTTGCCAACGGTCAGTATTTGCACAGACACAACCAAGTGACCAGGTTATAATCCATCAGCAACTAGCCCTTAAATATAATATATCTACAGATATGTGCCCGACCCAGTTCTCGAGAATGGTCGTGCATTGTTGTACTGGGATCGGTCTATCATTACAGACAGGACTATTGTAGCCAATAAGCCTGATATTGTAGTGATAGACTGAGCAGAGCGACTCGCAATGATAATAGATATCACCATACCGCATGACGGCAATCTCGTGAAGGCAGGAAAAGAGAAGGAGATTAAATATTTGGACCTAGCTCACAAGATTGTTGATATGTGGGATGTAGATTCGGCGATCATTGTGCCGATAGTCGTGTCGGTAAATGGGCTAATCGCCAAGAGCCTCGATCAACACCTAAAGAGGCTCGCACTAGGCAGCTGGATCAAGTCCTTGATTCAGAAGGCAGTTCTTCTCGACACGGCACGCATCGTGAGGAAGTTCCTGTCTCTGAGGCCGTAACCACCGGTGGCTTGGTCCCTGGACCCGACACCGGTGGGTCTCCGTGGTCCCTTTTATATTTTTAAACGTATTTTTTTATAAATGTAGTTTATTAATATAAAATGAATTATGAGAAGTATGATAAATAAAGTGAATAATAATAATAATATTTAGTAATTTATCACCACAAATTACATTCTTAATCTTATAGTCAATAGATCAAGTTTATTTGTTGTTGACAAATAGTTTGCGTGACATATTTGTAATTTGGGTGATCTAGAGTCGAAACTAAGCCAGAGCCTGTATTTTAGAACTCCAGGCCCCCATCACAGTAGATATAAAGTTTGTCAACGTGAGTGAAATTAAATTATAGGTGTGTGTGTGTGTGTGTGTGTGTGTGTGTGTGTGTGTGTGTGTGTGTGTGTGTGTGTGTGTGTGTATGTGTGTGTGTGTGTGTGTGTGTGTGTGTGTGTGTGTGTTTTTGTATGTGTGTGTGTGTGTATTGCTGCTACTGAGAATTCGGAAAACACTTTTGCCCGACCCGGGAATCGAACCCGGGATCCCCGATCAGCAGTCGCAGCACTATCCACTGGACCACGGAGGCAGTCATTCTGAGAGTTCTGTGTCTGTATAGAATTCATTTGTAACATTGATTTAACAGTATGTATTTAAGAATATTATGTATGTTTATCAGGTAGGTAATATGTTGCCATATTACAAGCTCTGCTTAGTTTGGAAAATTAAATGACCTTGTTTAAGTTGTCCTAGGATATTATTATTATTCTACTTAAACGAAATTGAGTGTGTGATGCCTGGAGCCCCGACCAGGCATCACACACTCAATTTACCAAAATTCCTACTTCCATGTCTTCTGCATACAGTATGTAAGTATATCAAATTATTGCGTTACTGATGGCTGCCAGACAACCCACAGACTAAACTATTGGGTTTAGGATGTATGTTCCTTGAGAATCGTAGGAGCTCACTAAGAAATTATTTTCCAATATTCCCACGGGAAGAGACCGACAGACTGCTATGCAGAAGGTCCGGGTTCGAATCCACAGCACGCACTTATGACTTTTCGGAGTTATGTGCGTATTAAATTGTTAATTATCGCTTGCTAAACGGGGAGGGAAAACATCATGAGGAAACCTGCATGTCTGAGAGTTCTCCCTAATGTTCTCGAAAAACATGTGAAGTCTGCCAACCCGCACTAGGCCAGCGTGGTGGATTATAGCCTTACCGTTCTCATAGTGAGAAGAGGCCCGTGTCCAACAGTGGGACAGTTTATATAAATATAGAGCTGATAATGATGATTCCCACGGGATCGAGTAGAAACAAAATTAGAATTTAACGTGTGGGCGTAGCTGTAGGCGTTTTCTAGTATCTATTACATATAATAAAATGGTAGACAAGTCAAAACTGTACATTGAATATATTTTTTAAATAATACTTGGGGTGTGATCTACAATCGATACCGAAGCCAAAAATATAGTTTTTAGAATTTTTGTCCGTTTGTCTGTTTGTCCTTATGTCCGGGATAAACTCAAAACGTACTGCATGGATTTACTTCAAATTTGGCACGAATATTATTATAAGGTCGTATCAACATATAGGCTACATATTATCACGCTATGACCTAAGGGGAAAGAGAAGTGAACCTTTATTTCTTCAACGCATTGCGTAACAACGTATAATCTAACGACGCATATTTGAATATTGTTATTATGTTAACCATGCTATAAGCTAGCTTAACACTATAAGAATCACGCAGTATAAGTAACTCAGGCCGATAAACATAATTAAATAAATAAAAATAGTATCAAGACAATTTTAAAGCAGCGTCATCTATGAGATTTGAAAACATCAAGTCGAATTACATGACTGTGTAAACCCTTTTTGGATATAAATAATTTAAATTTGAGCACGTTACGAACGAGGTTAATAGTTGTTTTTAAGAGTCATAGATGGAGTTGGGCATTTTCTTTTTAAAAAGTGTATCGTTAATTCGTTTGAGATGAGCAAGACAACAAAAAAATGTGTTTATATAAGTTTTAAGTTGCTTCATCTATAACTTATAAAATTCGTAGAGTTTGTCTGTATGTAATAACAAACAGAACTCAAAAATAACTGCATAGATTTATAACAAAATTTATACCTACTCGAAAACGGCACGCTATTGCTGTAAGCAATTTGAGCTAAATAACGAAGAAAGTGGACAAATCGCGGACAAACATACATACAGGTCAAACTGAGAACCTCCTTTTTTAAGTCGTTTAAAAATTAAGCATGCTATATCTTAAACATAAAACATACGTAACAGTGATAAGGGACACGTGCTCAAGGATTGCTCTCTGATCGTATGGGATGAGTGTACGATGGCCAATAGGAAGGCAGTTGAGGCCGTGGACAGAACCCACAGGAACGAACATTTGATGCGTGGTGTCACAGTTCTGTTTAGTGGCGATTTCCTCCAAACGCTTCCCGTGGTGACGCGGGGTCGAGGGCAGACGAGGTGAATGCTTCGTTGAAACGATCTTCGTTGTGGTCACGAGTTCGTACGCTGCGCTTTACCATTAATATGAGAGCTCTGCTCGGCGGCAATGCACGTGCTCAAGACTTCTCCGATGTCCTTCTAAGTCTTGGCGAAGGCACTCTAACAGAGGAGAGAGGTGGACAGGTGGTGCTTGCAGAGTCTCTCGGTAGAGTTGCATCCAACTTAGTTGAACTCATTCGCTGTGTGTACGGGGACATCAGTCGTATACCGCACCAGCAGAATTTTAGGGGTGTGAGCGGGCCATTTTGACGCCCGAAAATGATCAGGCTGCAGCAATTAACGAATTCATTCTCTGGGAAATTGAGGGGAATTAAGTGGTCTTCGCCACACATTATCCCGTGGAATTTCTGATCTCCCAGTCAGCAAGCTGACTTCCAGCGCATACCATCAAGCTGAAGGTCGGTGTCCCGATAAAGCTTCTTTGGAACCTATCTCCTCCGAAGTTGTGTAACAGGACCCACCTTAAAGACATCTCGCTCCACTGACACACCATTGAGGCGGAAATTCTCACGGGATGTGGCGCGGCAAGGCAGTATGTATACCACGCATTCCCCTCATACCGACATACCTTATAACTTCCCGTTCCAGTTCAAGCGCGTACAGTTCCCCGTGAGTGTTTGCTTCGCGATGACCATCAATAAGTCGCAGGGGCAGTGTAGGATTTTGGGCTAATCCTAGCAATGATATGAAATGATAAGACGCTTAAATACGATTAAAACTGATATATTGTCCAAATTGTCTAAAATTACGTGATACTGATTAATGATATATGAGAACGCGCGGTATGTTGAATGACCTAAGACGAACTGAATTAAATATTAATTAATACAATTTTACAGTACTAGAAAATGATGATGCGGCGTTTGAGGTGATTTCGCAATATAATTATGTATGTCGAGTGTGACTCGTACATGCTCCCAGGCCGGGAAGCTGTGGTTAGTCTTGATGATGAGATGTGAGTCGAGACAGGGTGATTCATATTTAAACTAGGGTGTTTCAGGGTTAGTAATGTTTACATTGTTGAAATGATAATGATTATTAATATATATATATATATATATATATATATATATATATATATAACTTAGTCAGTTTCTGATAGTACGTATACGGAACGAAGTATCGGAGATGTACCGCGGTTTTGTTTAAGCACACGTGCACTTGTTTGGGGTGGACACAATACTTCACTACGACCACTTTTAGCACTACACTGCACTTGTTCACGTGACTGTTGGTTCTCAACGTTGTGGATGATGGTAGGTGGTCTCTCCGCCACTGCCTGTGTCGTTCGCTGGCGTCTTTTGCGTACGCATTTCACCAAGTAGATAATTGCCGCTAGTATCATAACTCCGATGAGAGTATAAATGACAGTGTAATGGTGTACATCATGAGTAGACACTGTCTCTATCAATGGTATGCTATCTTTCATAGTATCTATTTGTTGTCTAATTTCTTGGAGCTGTTGAGTAGAATGCATCGAAATATCTGACTGGATTAAGGTAGGTATGGACACATTGATCATGTGATTGATTGGAGCTATTTTTGGTGCCTCAATTTCGGGACTTATCTTAATTTGACTTGTGTCTGATCTATGTGAATACATATGGAAGTCAGTTGATTTAATTATGCAACCTGCTTTTAGTGTCAATAACCCAGTGCCCGTCAGTTGGACGGCAGTAACTTGATCTTCACATAATAACTTCATTTGACACCGGTTACAACAATAATAAAAATATTCATTCAATTTATGCAATTCTCGCCATGTGTCGGAACACGGTCTATTTATAGATTTGCATACTCTTGTCCCGGGTACAACCTCACATAAACTCTGGTCATCCTTAATGTGATAAATAGGCTTACCCAACTTACATAAAACTAATTGGTTGTTTTGCTGTGTGCATTGTTTTAAATCGCTCTCAGTGATTGATATAAATGTGTCCTTTTTCAAATTAATCGCAACGTAATCTGCTGTAGGTATTACGGTTGCCATTTGGTTACCAATCAAATATGGGATGGGGATAAGTCTGAAAATTTCATACGTGTCTCTACCGATCAATGGGATCTTTATTTCTATGATAAGATATTTCAATGACATTCTGGTTCGTACTTGCAGAAGGTTGTATATTTCAGCCAAATTGAAGTTATCAATGGGGGACGACAGATCCTTCGGCATCACACTGGATATAATGCTCAGTTCGCGTATTAACTGTTCCGGGCTGAGCAGTTGAAAATTGAATTTGCCATTATATATATTGGTTACAGTGTCCAAGAGAGTTACTTGTATGCTCCTCAAACTAAATAATATATTATTTGCAATGATAGCAGTTTCTATAAAGTCTGTAGTCAAGGAAAAATTCTGCATTCCTTCCTTAACTTGATTGAAAGAAGTTTGCATATTATTAAACTTTTGGTGGATAAGTTTATGATGCTGCTCCATGGTGTCCTCTGTTCTTTTCAGTAAGTTGAATTCTGCCTCTACTACCGACGTCTGATTCTTCCACAACTCCGCCAGATGATGCTCGTTACTTCTTATAGTAGCAATATCCTTTTCATATTTTTCCGCAAAGTGCTCATCTAAAACGCCAAATAAACTATTAGCTACGTAGCCTACGCCGTCAATTAGACCACGACGCCGACGCTGACGTCGCACGCTCTTGTTACTTGTTTGATAATTTATTAAAATATTGTTATTATGTTGCAGTTCCCTATAGCCGTGTTGTAACTGTAATATAATTGCTGCGCAATGTGATTCCGTTTTTATTTTAGGGCATAGTATCTCCAAATATTCGATGTACTTTCGTAGAGTCGTGTTTCCTTCTTCGTAAGGATGGGTATCATAATACACAACAAGGCGCCAGTGATCGCGTATTAAATGCATGTTGGTAATAGAATCAAAATAAACACTGTTATTGTTTTGTAATGGCATGTTGCTATATACGGCTTGCTGTGAAGGGGCGATGACCGTGAATAATAATAATATAGATAGAGCCACTTTAGTGAAACTAACAGGCTTGTTACTAGGCCGTTTCGGCGATTTTGTTTCTTGATTTCCTTGCTGATTTTGATCCCGTTGTTTTTGTTCATCGCTTGGAGTTGGTAGTAAAATAGACAGCTTGACAATAGGACGCTTCATAAATCCGTTTTTCGTTTTGAGTGTTACGACTCTAACATAGTTGTCGCGTCCCGGATGCAGCTGCACGACCTTCCCGAGCGCCCACTTGCCGGGCGGTAGGTTGTCGTCTTGGATAACAACTACGTCGCCAATCTTGATATTTTCTTTTGGCTGTCGCCACTTAGTCCTTGTTGAGAGTTGAGTGAGATATTCGCGGCGCCATCGCTCCCATAAGTCGCTTACAATCTTTTGTACTAAATGCCATCTCGTTCTCAAATCCTTCTCCGTTTCGTAAATTGTCAGTAATGGTCCGTTACCCAAAAAGTGAGATGGTGTAAGGAAATCAATTTCCTCGGGATCGTCTGATAATAAACATAGTGGTCTTGAATTTAGAAATCCTTCTATTTGTGCAAGTATGGTATTGAATTCCTCATATGTGAGCCGCTGCTCTCCTATAACTCGGTTGAGGTGGTACTTCATGCTTTTGACGGCGGCCTCCCATAAACCGCCCGCCGATGGCCACGACGGGGCGTTGAAGTGCCAGTTTATACCCAATTTTGCTACCTCTGCTTTACATTCTGATTGATTTATAGATTCTCTGATCTGTTCAAGTTCTGTCTGTAATACTTTATTCGCACCGATAAAGTTGCTGCCTTGATCACTGTACATGTGCCCTGGGACACCGCGCCTAGCGGCTAGTCTACGAAGAGCGGCGAGAAACGTTGACGAAGTCATGTCAGAGACTAGCTCTAAATGCACCGCTTTAGTGGCCATGCAAATAAATATCGCTACGTAGCCCTTCGTCGTTTTTACACCACGACCCTTGCTAGCCTTTATGTAAAAATGTCCTGTATAGTCAACCCCTGAATGGTAAAATGGCCGCGATGGGTTTACTCTTGCCGATGGTAGATCTCCCATAATTTGATTTATTTTTCGAGGGCTATGTCTCCTACACGTAACGCACTGACGTAGTCTCTTTTTGACGGCTCTATTGCCCCCAATCAACCAGTATTTTTGTCGGATAAATGATGTTGTTAGTTTAGCTCCCCCATGGAAAGTTGTTTTGTGCGCTTGATCTATGAGGAGTTCTGCTAATCGGTTACTCGGAATGATCAACGGATGTTTCATGTCTGGATCTATGTTGGCATGTCTTATTCTACCTCCTACCCGTTTTTTGTTGATAGATTTTTTAAGATTATTGTAATGAGATTCATATTTAGGAAATTCTTGTTCATATTCCCTATTAGAGCCATTTATTTCTGTATCTAATTCCCAATGTAATTTATCGATGACAGACCAGCGGAATTGCAATGTCTGCAACACATCCTCTAACTCCCATTTTTCTGATATAATATCTATGTTGATACCTGATACAGTTCTCATATAAGCTCGGAAATTACTCAGTTGTTTTTTCAACATATCTTCGGTTTTGCTACTAGCTGCCCTATCCTGCTCTTGAGGGTTTGGTAACACAAATGATGGAGGTTTAAGTATAGGCGTCTGAGGCCTGTCTTCTGCCCCCGTGCTTTTCGAGGGCAAATAATTCTTGATCACGTCTCTGATATTCTGATAGCGAGCTTGAATGCGAGCATGCTTCTCGCTCGTAAAGTAATGAAGCGATACGTCGCCAATACTAACTAATGTACGATGATTGTTATTAAATTGAGCCCAATACTGGTCTAAAGAATCTAAACGACGCTGAATATACTCTGAGGTTTTTCGATCAGCCCCGTCTTTCTTAAAGTTGGAAAAAAGTGTTTCGATCGCCGATGCGATCTTCTCCTGTTCAGAAAGAAGCTCTTCCACACGTGGCATGATACTGATAGTCAAATTGGAAAGATCTTACTTGATAGCCTTTCTACTTGATATGAAAGGGTCACCGTTCTCCTGCTGCTGCGAGCTCCGCCACTGTCTTGATACAGATGCAAAGCGTGTGTATAACTCCTGTACGCCCTGATAGTGCCCTGCTCACTGATACTGATACGTTAAAGTTCCTTGATATCACAAATACGTCTCTGTTTCACGACGTGGACCGACCGCACTGTCCACGTGTCCGCGTGGCAAAAAACGAAACCGGAACACGACCACGTTGCCTGATTCGCGTTATAGTCCGGTTTTCCCGGCTAAACGAAGGACCATGTAGGATTTTGGGCTAATCCTAGCAATGATATGAAATGATAAGACGCTTAAATACGATTAAAACTGATATATTGTCCAAATTGTCTAAAATTACGTGATACTGATTAATGATATATGAGAACGCGCGGTATGTTGAATGACCTAAGACGAACTGAATTAAATATTAATTAATACAATTTTACAGTACTAGAAAATGATGATGCAGCGTTTGAGGTGATTTCGCAATATAATTATGTATGTCGAGTGTGACTCGTACAGGCAGACACTGAGGGCAGCGGGTGTCGACCTCAGGACAAGCTGCTTCTCACACGGGCAGCTGTACGTCGCTTGCTCCCGCGTCACCAGTTCTGACTCTTTTTACATTTTAGCTCATCATCAGCCCTTTATACTGTCCCACTGCTGGGCACGAGCCTCTTCTCACTATGAGACGGATAAGGCCATAGTCCACCACCCTGGCCAACTGCGGGTTGGCAGACTTCACATGTCTTTCGAAAACATTATAGAGAACTTTCAGACATGCATGTTTCCTCACGATGTTTTCCATCACCGTTTAGGAAGCAATAATTAACTATTTAATACGCACTTAACTCCGAAAAGCCACTGGTGCGTGCCGTGGATTCGAACCCGAGACCCTCTGCGTAGCAGTCTGTCGGTCTCTCCACGCAGCTATCGCTGCCTTCATAATACTACATTTTGGCTGCGGAGAGCCAAACCACTAATGTTGTTTATCGAAAAGTCCTGTAATTATGTAATTTTACCCTATTCGGTATTCCTTATTCATTATTTTCTCCATCTGCTTTAGTTACAATTTATGACTTAATTTTGCAGAATCACCATAACGTCATTTATTCAAAGCAGGCTAAAAATCAGCACTTTTTGAAGGTCAATTTTACAAAAGACAGTCTCCCTCTGTTACTGCACTTTCTGTAGATATGAAATGTAAAGAAGACACGGGTAAATGAATGTGATTTTAAAAGGTATAATCGTAGGTATTTTTGGTGCTGTATAGCGTTCACGTAGACGACGTCGCGGGCAGCAGCTAGTAATACAGTAGTGTAAAACTAAGACTAAACTTTACGTTCAATAAACATATCCATTTAATATACATATTATGTACGTCTTAGTTTATAACGCTTCTTAACACGTTCCATCCGTAGGGGTATTAACTGTTTCGTCCTTATGTTTCGGACATTATTGAAGTTATAAATAATGTTCTGGATAACACATAATATAACATAATTTCACGCCTTTTATCCCCGAAGGGGTAGGGAGAGGTTTATACACACTCACATTTCGCCAGTTATGTTAAGTCCCCTTGTAATAGAGGGCGAGCCTATTGCCATCTACCGGGCATATTATTAGCGAGCGATGTTTTGGATAGATATGTGAAATCTGCTAAGCCACTCTAAGAAAGCATGGCGGACTATGAGTTTAACCTTCTCATAATGAGGAGAGACTCAGAGCAGTGGGACAGTTTATATTTGTGATCATCGTTATCATCAGTCTACAAGTCCGTGCCACGAGAACATAGACTTTTGTAAACAAAGAATTTCTACTAAGTGACTTAGCGATAGTTCTGTCAAAAACAAATAATGTCCAATCCAATGAGCGCAACGGTACATAGATACGTGTCATTGGAAACTAATAACGACTGAGCCTGTTTATGTATACAAATACTGATGATGATGACTTCCAAATTCAATAGACAAGCTCTCTGGGTCGAATCATAACTACTTATTCTCTTTTACATGTTGAACATTACTCTTCCTAGCCTATTTCTCATAGCAATGAATGAAACTCAAATGAAATGTATCGGTGCGTCGATCGCGTATCGTCCGTTGAAACAATGGCTAGTTGGCTGAAGTTTGACCCAACAAGTCCCAGGTTTGTTCCAATACTAGCGAGCAATGACGGTCGAAGTCTAAGGCTCTAGACAGACGGACCGCATTTCAACTGCAATCCAACTGCAATTGCAGTTCAGATGTAGTTTGAATGCAGTTGACACGACCGCAATAGAACTTCAAACCAAACGTGCAGTCCGATTGCAGTTCAATTGCAGTCGGCGTGCATTCAAACTGCACGGTTGGTTTGCAGTCATCAGTGTTGTTGTTGACTCCGAGTCGTACGGTCGCTTTCGATACTTTCGTATTCCGCCTACCCTGCAAATTCAGTTTTCTCAAAATATATTTTTTCAACATCGTGATCTTGCAATAATGGATGCCTATCTATATATATGTGTAGTGCATGTGACGAGCAGCTATCTGATGGAGTGCAATGCACAATTTGTAATCGGAAACTGCATTTCCATTGCGCGGGTATAGAAAATTGGGAGACCGACAACATTAATGGCGATGTGGAAAGTGCAAACTATGTAACACCGCCCAGACGCCGTCATCCCCCAGACCCGAATCTGAGTCTGTTAGCCTAAAGGAAATAAGGTGTATCTCCGAAAAGCTTGCATCATTCGAGTGTTTGAAAGAGGAAATAACCAGGCTAAGAAAAGAGTTTGCCGAAATAAAGCTTTCTCTAAGCGAAACAAGTAAAGAAATAAAATCATTCAATGAGAAAATAAATAACATGGAGGTGAGGCTGAAGCAAGTTAGAAAAGTAGAAGACCATGTTAATAATATTCAAGCTCGTTTGGAAAAAATGGAACAGGACTCATGTGCTCGGGATCAATGGACGAGAATGAACAACTTAGAAATAAAAGGTGTTCCCCAAACTGATCGTGAAAACCTATTCGAGATCGTTAGCAAAATTGATGCCAAAATAGATTATACTATACAGAAAAGCCAAATAAACTTTATTATCAGGGTGCCAACCCGAGAAAAGGAGCGTATAAGACCCATTATTGTGGCATTTTGTAACCGCTATATAAAAGAGAATTTTATAGCTGCAGCTAGACTCGTTAACAAAAGGACCCCCCTAACCGTAGCACATGTTGGTTATTCTGGCAACCAGCGAGTTTATGTGAATGATCACCTGACTACATCGAATAAGATCTTACTGTCCAAAACTAAACTGCTCGCTAAGGAAATGGATTTTTGATATGTCTGGATAAAGCACGCGCAAATACACGTCGGAAAAACAGATACATCACATGTCATATTGGCGAAGACGGAAAAGGATCTAGCAAAAATAAAATAAACAGTATGATTTTTTATTGTAACAATGCGATTCCTAAAGTTGTACATGTGTTATCATACAGTGTGTTAATGAGCGTTTCGTCTTTGTATACAAAATCATCAAAGTTTGGGGACCGCATATCGCAGTGTGCTACTCGCGTTTTCTACCTACGAGTATTACTGTTTAGTAGATCAGCTGTGCATTCAAGTAAGTCTCCACATAATTAGTTTCTGTCGTATTGTGATACCAACATTGTTTTTTATAAGACAGGGTTGATATTTCAACGTAATATTCAGCTGCCTATCATTAAGCATATTTTGCCTACATTGTTCAATTCTATAAACAAGAATCACAAGTCATTATATATGACAGATTCGAACTTAATTCTAGTTATGCACTGCTTTGTCGATTATTTCGCTGTACCCACATACTTATTAATTATTGCAAGCTACGTTTACCGCGCTTACATTACTTATTAATTATAATGATTTATGTTTTAAAAAAGATTGTTACTTTTTTTAAGCTATAAAGTTATCGCAAATCATCAAAAATGACAAGTTTGAACACTTTAAACATATATTATCAGAATGTTCGTGGTTTGCGTACAAAAATTACTAATATATTTCGCAACATTTGTCTAAATTCATATGATGTTATTATATGGACTGAAACGTGGTTGGATAGTGGTTCCTTTAGCAGTGAATTGTTTGACAGTCGATATCTTGTGTTTAGAAGAGATCGTGACTATTATCGTATGGGACAGAAACGAGGCGGTGTCGTTCTGATAGCGGTAAGTGTGCAAAAGAACTATTGGTGTAGTTCGCCAGAAGATTTATGGGTGTCCATAGTCTTGAGACGATCTCGGCCGGCTGTAACGTATTATTTACATATTTGCGCCCTATATTTATGTAGTGAAAACATAGGGAATTCGTACGTTACTCAGCTTCAAAAATTTTCAGATAAGCTTAATCACATAATCTTGACTCATCCACTTGATAAATTTCTCCTTATTGGCGATTTTAACTTTGGAAACAATGTTGAGTGGTGTGGACGCGTAGATAGCTGTGAATTACTTCCAACAAACATAACATGTAAGTACCTCACTTCGAAAGTCAATTTCGACTGTACCTATCTTCTGTATATATGAAATTCTTGCATTACTGACTAACTGACAGACAACATACAGCTAAAACCACAAGAAGTTTCAATTTAGTTAGCATGTATCTCCTTTGGCGATCGAAGAGATGCACTCAGAAGGGATTTGACGACCGGTTGGCGCAGCGGGAGTGTAAGCGACTGCTACGCCGAAGGTCGCGGGTTCGATTCCCGCTCAAGTCAAACATTTGTGTGCATGAACATGGGTGTTTGTCTTGGTCTGGGTGTTTCTATGTATAATATGTATGTATTTACAAAAAAAAGTATATATATGTATGTTTATCCATTATCTAGTACCCATAGTACAAGCTTCTGCTTAGTTTGGGACTAGATGGTGTTGTGTGAATGTGGTAGAATATTATTATTATTATTTCGCGAAATTCCTACTTAAAAGACGTCAGGCAGAAACAATTAAAAATAATATAAAGTGTGCAGATGTAGTTAGCATCCTCTAGTATAATAACTAAATAACTAATAACACAGTAATAATCCATTTATACTTAGTAAGTTTCACATGATATGGTTCCATTTTAAATAATAGACTAGCGGTTATACGTTCACACGGTGCGCGCGCGGTGTCAAGCGGTCAGTAGATCCTTAACTATTTGTCACATTGACGTTTGACCGCGGTACTGATGACATAAAAAGCCCCAAACCTATATCTTTTTTTTATTGAAATATTATTCTTAGTTGACTAGTGGTCGCTTTGGTTTTGTGATGAGTGGGTGATCTTAGTGTTTGTTGTTTCCATTGTCTGTCGGTATGATTGTGATGAACTCATAAAATTGTGATTGCTGACGAAGGTTCAGGTGCATAATTCACGCGGGCGGAGCTGCGAGCGAAGTGGATAGCGTATGCGACTGCTGATCGGCGGTCTCGATTCCCGAGTCGGCCAAAGTGTTACTAGGTTTTTCCGAATTCTTAGTAACAGCACGCAGTCCGGTAACGTGCCCGGTACGGCAATAGGCTCGCCCCCTATTACGGGGGACCTAAAAATTCATGACGAAATGTGGGTGTAATATTACACCTCTGCCTACCCCTTCGGGGATACAGGCGTCAGTCTATAAATAAAATAAATAATATATTAATTTCTTCTGAATAAATATAAAGAGCTGTCAATAGCATTTCAACTCACATAATTATTTATGGTAATATTTTTGTACTTACTTTCTAAAAAGCGCCTCATAAAATCACGTCAACAAACAATGTTTTTACATAATAAAATTACTAACGTCAAAGATTTTTACAAACGATGAAAACGTGTTACAGTCGCTTTAGGTTAAACTATCAAGGACAAAACTTAGGTAAACTCAAAAAAGTACAAAAGCTCTGAAACACTGGAACAGAATGAGGCCTATTTTTGCACCTTTTGTATACAAATGTGTCATTAATCTGTTTACCTTTTTGGGCCTGTTTAATCCAAATGTTATTTGTCCCACGTTTTTTAATTCCGTCCCTAACGTGGACCAGGTAGGCCCCGTTAATTAGTTCTAATCCTGTGTTTTTATATAATTCGGAATTCCTATGCTGATCTGGTTAATTTGGGAAAAGAGGTAATTATCCAGGTTCAGCCCACGCACTTATTTTGGCGGTATTTTGTAATTGCTGTTTTAAATTTGAAATTTAGATTCTAGAAATGTTTGCACTGTTTGTGAAATAATATTACCATTTGAGGCAGGATTTTAGAAAGCCTGGTTCTAAATTCAGAACCTAATCCAAAACGTTACTACCTACCTAAAACATTTTCTGTCGATGCTGAATTTGATGTTTTTGTTAGTCATTGTTGTAAGGTTTATTATATTAAATACTTGCATCAATTTAAAAATGAAACATCTAGCAACATGTCTAGTAGGTACAATTGAGTGGCCTCTTGGTCTAGCGTTTAGTGACTCCAACTGTTAAGCAGTAGGATGTGGCTTCAATTCCCATCCAGGACGAAAGGAGAGACGACCGATTGGCGCAGCGGGAGCGGTCCTGAATCTGTTGCTATGTCCACTAGGCTATCGCTGCCTTATGCCCATCAGCCTAGTATATATACTATACCTATTGCTGGATACGGGCCTCCTCTCACTATGCGAATTGGTATTTTTTTGCTATATTTGTAAACTGAATTTATATTTATTTTTGTCAACTTTAATTTCTGTTTATCTGTCTAACGGTACTCGTATCGCATATACAAAACATTTCCTGTAGGCGTGGCACTCTTACTTTGTACTGCGGCAGCATGGCAGTGTGTGACGCTACAATTATATATGCGGACACCGTGAGATATCACATGTACTCGTGAACTTAATGATTTTATTGAATTTATAGGACTTTAGGAAATATTTATTACAATTATTGCCTAATTATTATAATGTACACAATTATAAAATATACAAGAAGTACAAATTTTCTAAATAATATTGACCTATTTTAACGAGACGAAACACTAAAAAGTTTAGATTTCATCCTTCTGAAATTTCCTATATACAAAGCTACTCTGTGTTAAGTATTTGTGTTATTCAGTTGTCCAGGAGAGCACTACTTTTCTGTTAAGGTAAATAGTAACACAAAACAAACTATCAAGTTATAATTTTCAATTGTTAAATCCGGAAAATCTACATTATAAAACAACGCATTTCAAAATACTTCTTCCTTACCAAAAGATGATGATGATACCTACAAAAACACCTACAAAACAGCGTTCCCAACACAAAACATGAAACACTCAAAGTAAGAGATGGTTTTAATTATATTTTCACAACGAAGACAGTTTTAATTGTAGTTAAACCGAGTTTAACTTAGTCCACATTTTTTCGTTTCGTCGACTTGAGTTTGGTACAACAAATACATCGGTAGGGTCCCGTACGTACTTTTTCAAAGGATTTACTTTGTATTTTTGTTCATTGGTTTTCCATTGTGGATAAAACCAAAGTTTCTATCTATGGATCTAACTTTGCCTCATTCAGAGATAGCTAAAAGCTCCGGTTTTGTATGGTTCATTTTATACGTATATTGCTCACGTTTTCAAAGCTTAATTAACAGATTTGCAAACAAATTTTCTACCTCTATTTAACTTCCTCAGAGCAGCATAGTAAAAGAAATATTAATAGTGAGTTCTACGCAATATAATAAATCAGCCATACAAAGTGTTTCTAGTTTAGGCTCTGCTATGATAATTATGTCAGTGACTGGACAAGTGTTTTATATTTGTGATGATAATTATGATGATCACGTTGTGCTTTGACCAATAAGAAGGTATATCCTTTAAATACTGACGTGGGTGTCTCACAGACGACGAATTAACAAATATGAGTTTTATTTAAAAGCCTTTAAAGTTACTTTCGCGCCCTTCCCTGTACCTTCGGGCTCTAACATGTCCATCATTCAGTCGACAGCTCACTAGCGGTGCGTTGCCACATTCGGCTGTAGAGCTGCGCAGTGTCTCTGAGATGTATGGTCAGTATTAGCGTTGTGGATCAAAAGCAATGTAAAATCAAAACAATCGCTGCCTAAGTGTACTGCTTAGGCAGCGATTTTTTGTCATATTTTATTAATTGAGACTCATGTTCAAAATATAAGAAAATTTTCAAAATATGTTATTCTAAATAACTTTTTATCGTTTTGATTATAACTTATATTTTTTAGTTGAGCAAAAAATTACCAAATAAATACTGATCTATGAAAAGGTTGTTGTTTTTTTACTGACTTGATAAAATAATAATAAACGAATCATAATACAACTAAACAATGTGCAAATCAGTTAATAGAAATGACCTATTTCGATTATTTACTAAGCCGTCTGGGAGACGTCACGTCACCATGTATGATATGACTAAGCCACGTCAGTACTTAAAGGCTATTGCTATCAAGCCCGCTTTAATTATTCATGTTGAACACACAAAATATTTCAAGTTGATACATACACATACATACATAACGTCACGCCTTTTATCCCCGAAGGGGTAGGCAGAGGTGTATTTATACACCCACTTTTCGCCAGATATACTTTAGACCCACGTAATAAGGGGCGAGCCTATTGCCGTACCGGGCACATTTCCAGACTCCGTGCTGCTACTGAGAATTTCGTGAAAGAAAAACCCAATCACACTGCCCGACCCAGGAATCGAACCCGGGACCTCGCGATCCCACGCGCACATTTATGCCGCGAGACCAACGAGGCAGTCGTATAGGGTTTGATGTCGAGTTTTCCGTCTCTACGCAAAGATGGTATTTGCATCGTGTTATCCCTTAGTCGCCTCTTACGACACCCACGGGAAGATAGGGGGTGGTGACACTTGTATTCTATGCTGTCAACCACACGGCTGAAGTTGATACTGGAGTAAATGTTTTCTTTTTTATTTCTTTACAAGAGATTGACATTGAACTCCTGTTAACAGCACGTCATATTCAAAAGTCTTGTAACCAACTAGATTGTAAGTGAATTAGGTACCTCAGACAAAAATCTTTTACGTACAACTAAAACCGTATTCAAAAACATATTTGAAGAACCCACTCTTTAAATTCAACTCGTCGAGTTCTCTCTGTACATTAGCATAAATTAAGCGAGAGGAAATTTCAGTGTCGACGCAAAAAATGTGTAACTTTAAAAATATGGCAATTTAGCTTAGCTTTAATTGGTTTGGGACCGAATTAATTGTGGGGCCCTTGTGTCCTCTGTTTTGTTTTTATTAGTTCCTAATGCTGTGAAAATCTTAGGTCTTGAGTTAAGTGTTGTAGGTTTGTCCTAGCGTAAGGTCGAAAGAGTAAAAAAATTGTTTGAAAATTATACGGGTATTCATACATACATAGACTCACGCCTGTTTCCCCGAAGGGCCTACCCCTTCGGGGAAACAGGCAGAGGCATATTAAACGCCCACTTTTCGCCAGTGTTTTGATCCCACGTAATAGGTGGCGAGCCTATTGCCGCTCGTCCGTTGATCAGCAGGTGCACCACTTGCAGGTGAGGTTGGCTTGGGACCCTAAGTTCTTGGTGGGAACCCTATGCACCCAATGGGTATTCATTTGTGAAAAAGTTTAAATTTGAATTCTTTTGGGTTCTTGTGTGGTGTTATGTACTTTTTAGATATTTGGTTCTTTTGAATTTTCAATATCTTTTATAAATTGGTCCAAAAGCGTCGGAGAAAATACGTGTAAAGCAGAATGGAACCTATAAATAAAGCCTTAATTTTTAGTTCTTTCGCACAGGATTTCCTATAAGGGTCTCACTTTTAGTTTTCCATTCGAAACTCATAAAGGAATAGATGCCTGACACACGCATAACAAAATCTGAATGCAATCAATATCGTAACTGAACTTGGCACTAGCCTGTAACAAAATTTTCACATCAAGTACTATGAAAAACAACTGCCAAATAGACCGAGAAATCAAATGCTAGGTGTATTATTTGACTTTGACGTAGATTAATGCGAACTTTTTATCAATATTCCAGTTTATATTTAAAACTAGCTGTTCCCCACGGTAACACCTGTATTGTTCTGTACCTTGGATACCTGTAGCGACAGGCTACCAACAGACTGCTATGCAGAGGGTATCGGGTACAAAACTACTGCCAGCACCACTTATTTTACCAAGTTATTTATTGCATTGTTAATTACTGCCTGCCTAATGCCTCGGAGGACACGTTAAGCCATCAGCTCCACCTGACATGAAGATCTTTGACAGTCGTTATGGAGAGTCGGTACCCATAAATAACTTTGCCTCATTTAAAGAGATGGAGGGAGTCCGAGGTCTGGTCTAAGTCACAGGACAGACTCCGGGTTCCCAGGCAAAAGGATTTTAAATGCAACAGAGATAACGCTAGAACTACGATAGTATAAAGTCTTAAAGTCCGGATTTTGAAGAAAAGTTGAGTCTGCAAGAACTCCTGCTTAGAATTTAAGAGAGAATACATAAATCCCAAGAAGGTTGTCAGCACTTACAATTCACATGGAACCATCGTTATTTTCGAATCTAAAAAGCCGCATTAGTCCAAAGTTCATGATGGTTTTATACTAATCTGCGACTAAACATAAAAGTGCCTGAGTGCTATATTTTTTAACGTTAAAAAGTGGAATAAATTAACATACATTTACTTGCGGCTCAAGAGTTTTCTGAGCCGAAGAGGGCATTGCATTACCGTAATTAATATCTTACTTAATCTAAGGGTGAAAAAGTCCGTTTGGATTTTTTATTTACCTAGTCCTTATTTTCTGTTTTACTTTTTCTGCTACCGTAGAGCTTGAATCTTGTTTTGAAGAAAAAGTGTAGTGTTCCTCAGACTAGAAGGAGGCTCCTCTGGTTAAAGTTTCTAGTCGGAGTTCGACTCATTAGCAAGTCGTGCCCCGACGGGCACAAATTCCACACATTTTAAAAGCATACCTGGTAGATAGAGCTGACTATTACTCTATCTACCAGGTATGCTTTTAAAATGTGCAGTATGTAAGGAACTTGTTCCCAGTGAAAAACGATTAGCAAGCCGATCAAACTCGAAATAGACCTCCAAGCTACGTGATCATGCATGTTGGACCGCGGCTTCATGTTGCTGGGAATGCTTGAGACGTTTAATAGCGTGATTCTGGAAGTTCAATCGCTCTTCGTAGTGCTGTCAGAAGTGTTTATCGACGACAATTGACAGTAAAAATTTTAAGGTTGTTATTTAAATCAAATGTTTTCACAAATGACAGATCATTAGTATAAATAGAAGTGCATGCATGAGAAACTTGATGGAAGCGAATGAAGCAAAAGAGGTATGTCAGGATCGTTGCAAATGGTGTTCCGTAGTCTCTGCCTCTGAGTAACAGGCGTGAGTCTTTGTATATATGTATGTATGTTTTCACTTTAAAGTGGAAACAAGGCACGATATTTTACTGTTTTGAGCTTACTTATTTCGTTATAAGTATCCTTTTTAAATGGGCGATATACTATCGAATGATTACAAATAATAAGAAGTAATAGATTGCTTGTCCTGACAATTTTGCAATTAAAGTCGTGTTTTATCTTTTTAGACGTCTATACTTTTTATACCTTATTAGTTATTTTATTAACCGACTTCAAAAAAAGGAGTAGGTTTACAATTCGTCGGAATCTTTTTTTTTATGTATGTTCCCCGATTTCTCTAAGACGCCTGGACCGATTTCGAAAATTCTTGTTTTGATTGAAAGAGTATACCTCCTAGTTGGTCTCATGATCATCAGGTCAGGATCTGATCATGGAATCCTGAGAAATCGAAGGAGCTCTTCAAATTTTATAAGCACACTTGAAGCGATTTGATCCCAACAACCCAATGCCGTCGAGTTTGGGCTCGTTTGAGTCGTTTTTTACATGGATTTTGATGCTAGATGATTTCCATGGTCTGATGATAGAGTAGGAAGGTAACCAAGAGATCTTTGTGGTACAATAACCCAATCTCATCGAGGTTAAGGTCGTTTAATTCGTCTTTACACTGGACTTTGGTACTGGATGTTTTGCAGGGTCTGATGATGGAGCAGGAAGGTTGCCATGGGATGTTTGTAATACAAAGACGCAATCCCATTGAGCTTGGGCTCGTTTGATTCGTCTTTACATGGACTTTAGTGCTGAATGTTCACCAAACTCTGATGATGGAGCAGGAAGGTAGCCATGGGATATTTGTAATACAATTACGCAATCCCATCGAGTTTGGGCTCATTTGAGTCGTCTTAACATAGACTTTAATGCTGGATGATTTCCATGGTCTAATGATAGAACTGGAAGGTAGCCATGGGATATTTGTAATACAATTACGCAATCCCATCGAGTTTGGGCTCGTTTGAGTCGTCTTTACATAGACTTTGATGCTGGATGATTTCCATGGTCTAATGATAGAGCTGGGAGGTAACCCAATATCATCGAGTTTAGGGTCGTTTGTTGGTCTTTACATGGACTTTGGTACTGGATGTTTTCCAGGGTCTGACGATGGAGCAGGAAGGTGGCCATGGCATCTTTGTAATACAAAGACGCAATGCCATTGAGTTTGGGCTCTTTGGATTCGTCTTTACATGGACTATAGTGCTGAATGTTTACCAAACTCTGATGATGGAGCAGGAAGGTGGCCATGGAATCTTTGTAATACAATAACGCAATATCATTGTGTTTATGGATGATTTCCGAGATCTGATGATGGAACTGAAACGAACGTGTTTAGGCTATTTAGTTGAAAACAAAAAATACTTGAAATTGCCAGAAACAACAAAAAAAACACTAAGGAACTAAAAAACAAAAAATAATTGGTTTCGGAGCAAACATTTTTGAATTCGGTGCCAAGCCCTTACGCAAAAGTTACTAAATTACAAACTACCTATTCTATCAACAACGAAAGTTATATAAAAATGTGTAGAGGTTGTATAGTCAGATCAGAAATACTTTGCTTGGCACCGACTCCAAAAATGTTTGCTCCAAAACCAATTATTTTTTGTTTTTTAGTTCCTTAGTGTTTTTTGAAGTTGGTTTGTTTTTATTTAAAAATAATTTTTATTTACAAAACTAGTTTGCAATTTTTATTGGAACTATCTGTTATACTTTTATGCCAAGAAAATAAGTAAGAAGTTTGGGTTTTACTGTATCTAATGGTATTTTTTATTTCTATTTGACAGCATTCAAAGATAGTAATTAATCTTTCAGCTTCTAGTTTGCCGCTGAAGAAGAAAATAGGGGAAAGCATGCTTGATTGACTGAAAGACAACTGGGCAACACCCAAAACCTTTACACTTTTTTGGTCGTTCACAGTTTAAGAGGCAAACACCAGAAGACCGATTCTCGTATTTTGACAGACACCGTCACTGTATTTTAAATCCTTCATTTTAAACGATGCGAAATGATTTTGACAGACACCGTCACTGTATTTTAAACGAAATGGGATATGATTTTGAATTGACTCACAATCGGTATAGGTCGGTTCACGAAAGATGACCACTGCGCAGAAATTATTTTTTAGGTCCCCGTGGAGGTGCGGGGTGAGGCGCGGGTGGAATGCGAATGGCGTAGCTCCGTTCTTGACGCATTCCCTAAATGCGTCAAGAATGGAGCAACGCCATTGGTACACGAATGTCCATATGCGCGACGGCCGCCATTTGTGGTCAACTTTCGTGAATTTACCTATACCTATTCTTCCACCCTATATGTCATTATTGTCGAATTTGACACATGCTGTTCAAAATCTACACATAGTTTAATACTTTGTTAAATTTACGATCTAGTCACGATAACATTCAAGAATAATTTATTTCATTCAGGAGAATACCATTCCTATGTATTAGCATAACACAGACACTAGTTAGAAACTGTATTGTGAACAAATATAACAACGAGAATTGGCCCTCTGTTATTGTGGCAGCCTGTCCGGAATTAATGTTTGAAGAAAACAACCCTTTAAAAGGAATAATGCCCCTTTAAGGTAGAAACCGTTTTGCTACAAATGTGTTCAAAAAATGAGAGTACGAGCACAGAATAAACAGTACTTAGTACGAGTACCTACTTAAACTTAAAGTGTCTGTGAAAATAATATAAAATTACAAAACTAGCAGCAATAAACAAATTAAAATTCTTTTCCAAATAAAACATTGAACGTTGTTAGCGAACAATTAAATCAACTAATAATAACATCTAGAGACGAGTCTTGTATTAATAAAACCGCTGTTGTCGTTCAATTTGGTACTCTTTAGTTATAACGATAAGGTGCATATTGCAATGTGTATGTGTACCTCCGTGTAAAAGCTGCAAGTTACGCGGCGTATAAAATAAGTGGCGGCGGCTGCGGTTGCAAAACTAACAAAGTTATGATTAAAAATTCGTTCATTAGTATTAGATATAATTTGATTTGTTTCTTTGTATTTTTGAGGGTATTCTTGTCTTTGTATTAATTGCTAGAATTATGAAAATAAATTGAAGAATAAGAAACTATGCCTGTATTTTTACTTGGAGATAAACCTTATTTGATGAAAATCTGTGGGGGACGAAGAAAAAAGATTGAAATTATTTGGCAAATACTACCTCCATTACGGCTGCTAGGATGAAATATTTGGTCTTCACTTTCATATTTGAGACGTGAATCTATGCATGTTTCAGAAGACAACTAAAGTCGTGTAACACATTAATTTGGTAGATAATAATCGTTCTTTAAACAGTTGTATAGCCTTTACTTTATTCCGAAGTGATCTGTTGCCGAAGAGTTATAGAAACAGGCACAAACAATTGCCCCTATACGTCCACTGAAGATTGATTCTAATACATTTCTGCAAATCTTAATATATAAAATCCTTGCGTTGCTGACTGACTGACAGACACGCTACAGCCGACACTATTGGGCGCAGGAAGTTGAAATTTGGCATGTATGTTTCTTGGGGACCGTAGGGGTGCACTAAGAAGGGATTTCCCGAAATTCCCACGGGATCGACCAAAACGGGCAAATTAAAAAAAATGCAGGCGTAGCTGCTGGCGTCCTCTAGTCTAGTATAATATTCCTCGCAACTAGTCACATATTACGAGTATTACCTATATGCTCAATTTTATCGTAGAGTGGCGCAAGTGCAATAGTTGGACGCAATAAATAACCAGAGATGCAGGGGCCTCTGAATTAGCTTTGGGAAAGACCTCTGCACTGTTACGAGAAATATAGGGAGGGTGATATGGATATCAGTATTCTCACCTAGAGCAGGGAGGTGGGAATGGGTAAAATGGTGTGAAAAACTCTTTGGAAATACTGTGCTTAAAGCTTAAGATTTATTTATAGATAAGGATGATATATTTTACTACACTGCCTCGTTGGTCTCGCGGCATAAATGTGCGCGTGGGATTGGGAGGTCTCGAGTTCGATTCCCGGGACGTGCAAAGTGTTATTAGGTTTTTCCGCTAGGACATTCTCAGTAGCGTGCTGCTACGGAGTCTGGTAATGTGCCCGGTACGGCGGTAAAATTTACTTATTTTATTTATAGTCTCACGCCTGTATCCCCCAAGGGGTAGGCAGAGGTGTAAATATTACACCCACATTTCGCCATGAATATTTAGGTTGGTATAGGGTTTGTATCAAGTTTTCCTTCTCTTACAGTGCTGTTCTGTGCATAATATGCTCCCTCAGTCGGCTCTTACGACACCCATGGGATGATATGGGGTGGTGAGATTCTGTATTCTTAATCGATCACGTATGGTGCTTAGTTTAATTTTAAATCGTACCATTTGTGTGAACTTTTTCTTATGACTAATATAGAGTGTTATCGAGATGCCAACGTTTAGGCTTACCTACATAGTTCAATATTTTTTTCAATATGTCGTGTTTCAGTTTTTATGCTACCTTAAAGTAGGGTTTACTGAAACATTTGTGTTAATTTCTGTGCTGTCAGTGGTAGGAAAAAGGTATTTGTGGGGAATCAACTAATAGTTATTTTTTATTGGGTAGTATTTAACTCTTCCTCTGATTTATCTCTGATTTCTACACAAAAATGTACCCTTTGTTCCACCAAAAATACTAATTGCACACCAAAATACACCCACTAAAATATTTCATAACGAACACCGGTTTATTGGCCGTTGCAAATCCCTAATAATAAATTAATCATTTTAATGAAAGAAGCATTTCAAATTTTAGTTGATTCAACAACCAACTAATTTAATAGACTAAAATGACCGAGCCCTGCTTCGCAGGGCTCCTATTTTTGGGTGCAGGGACACAAGAAAACCTAACATAACCTATTAGCTTTCCCGAGCCGACGAGACTTCTAATATTAAATGATATTTTGTAGAACAATCGGCATATTTGGTGTACAACTAGTATTTAAGTGAAAGAATAAGCTTTTTAGCGTAACGCACTTTAGTGTGCCACCTAAAATTTTTGATGTACTGTTAAAAATATCTCTTTTTTATTTAACTAATAGTTATATATTTTTGGTTTTAACATGAGTAGGGTAAAATTGGGGCTTCTGCATCACTTGCTCTCGCGTCGCCGCTCGAGCTGCGTGATACAGAAGCCCCAATTTTACAATCGAGGTCGATTCATATTAATGTGTTCTGCATAACTCAGAGTGCCCAGTAATACCATACTGTTATAGTTAACATAATTTTTTAAGTTTAGCAATTATTTAGTGATCAATGGTAGCGTTACTTTTAGTGAGTTTTTATTATGAATGTGTGTACCTAATGAATTCCTCACTCCATGTAATATCAATGTAATCATGTTATCAATTTAAAAAATAAATGGATATGTTAATGAGTCTAGGAAACTATTAAGTAAAATAAAACAATGTATATTATCAATTTAAAAAAAGTTTATTATCAATGCACCATTTTTATTAAACACAAAACATTTTTTAAAGCACATATTGAGTCATGATAAATACAATTGTACAAATCTTCAGAACACTTATAGCGATCATATAAACATAACAAATTAGGACAACATTTATCTTCTAAATTAATTAATAATGTCCAAAAAAGCTGCAGCCAAGACAAGGTATAAGCTACGACCAACTGCGTTTAATTTGGATAAATATGTTAGTGTAAGAAATCTCTGCAATAAGGTGTGTAGGAAAGCACAACGCCAACATATCCATAATTCTGTCCAAAACGAAGACCCAGCTAAAGTCTGGAAATTTCTCAAAAGTCTGGGAGTGGGAAAGTCACGAATTGACGTGACATCCAAAGACATCAATATTAATACACTCAATGTTCATTTCACTACTTCGTCCAATTTTGATGGGACTACTAAAACTAATACTTTACTAGATCTTTCAAGTATTCCAACTCCCAAATATTCATCTTATGTTTTCGAGCAATTTACCGGTTGTGATGTTAAAAAGAGCATAATCTCAATCTCGTCCAATGCTGTTGGTAGTGATTGTATCAGTCGAAACATGATCCTTCCTATCCTCGATGAAATCCTTTCTGTCCTCTGTCATATATTAAATTACTCAATTACAAGCGGAATCTTTCCTTCAGCATGGAAGGATGCGCAAATAATTCCTCTCCCTAAAAAGCCAAAACCCTGTTCCTTCTCTGATTACCGTCCTATATCCATACTACCCTTCCTTTCCAAAGTCCTAGAGCGTCTTATTCATAAACAACTATGCACATTCCTTTCTAAAAACGCTCTTCTAAATCCCTACCAATCCGGCTTTCGTCCTGGACATAGTACTACCACGGCATTGGTACATATCACTGATGAGATACGACTGGGTATGGATAGTGGAAAGCTCACGCTACTTTCCTTACTCGACTTTAGCAACGCTTTCAATACCGTGGATTTCCACATCCTGCTTGGCATACTTCGCTCTATTAACATATCTCCAACGGTGATTGACTGGTTTTATAGTTATCTGTTCGGTCGCCGACAACGTATACGCGTTGAGGAAACGTACTTTTCATGGTGTAATACAACTGCCGGCGTACCGCAGGGTGGCGTTCTATCTCCGTTACTTTTCGCAATTTTTATAAATTCAATATCCCATAAGTTAATTTCGCCCAGGCACCTCTAGAATCAGTAGCAGATGCGTTTGCTTCTATAAATACTGACTTAAAGCAAATTTGTGATTGGAGCAAAAAGTATGGCCTCAAGGTTAATCCTTTAAAAACGCAGATTGTTCTCATCGGCAGTCCCAGGATGATCTCGAAGGTCAATTGGTTAATGTTGCCTGAGATTAAATTCGACGGCAATATTCTAAAATGTACCGACCATGTAAAGAATCTGGGCATTTATCTGGATAGCACTTTAACTTGGGGACATCAAATTCAGGAGACCAGTCGTAAGTTGTTTGCGTCAGCGGGGTCGTTACGTAGGCTTCGGAATTTTCTTCCAACAGCCACTAAAATTGCGCTTGCTCAATCTTTACTCCTTCCAGTACTCGATTATGCCGATGTCAGCTATCTTGATCTCACTGAACAGCAACTTGACAAACTTGAGCGTCTCCAAAACTTTTGTATCAGATTCATATTTGGTCTTCGCAAATATGATCATGTATCAGAATTTCGTAACAAACTCAAGTGGCTCCCTATTCGTTTTCGCAGGAATACTCATATTCTTACATCATTATTGTATAATGTTTTATTCGATCCTAACACTCCCTTGTATCTCAAAGAACGTTTTAAGTTCCTCCATGACACACATGCAAGGTTTCTAAGGTCGTCAGAGAATCTGAGGCTGCAAATGCCAACGCATTCAACAAATTATTATAGTAAATCCTTTGCTGTCCAGGCAGTGCGCTTGTGGAATGCGTTGCCTCTTGAAATTAGGCAAGCAAAGTCGATAGGCATATTTAAAAAGGCATTAAAACAGCATTTCCTATCGAGTAGCTAGTCAGTGTCAAAAGGGTATTGTGACTATAATATCTTTAATGTGTTATGTGCGTATGTATTTATGTATGTATGTTTGTATGTATGGATGTATGTATGCATGTATATATATGTATGTATGTATGTATGTATGCATGTATGTATGTATGTATGTACCTATGCATGTATGTATATTATATGTTTCTGTATTTACGTAATATATGCATGCCTAGCTCTACTCACATATGAGAGCCAGCGGGAGACATCGAATAGCCCTGGAAGGTTGCTTCATGGGTTCCAGTGGTGGGGTCTTTTATGTGCAGGCAACATGAGCCCAAACTCGGCATGCCTAGCTCTACTCACATGGGAGTGCCGGTAGGACTCATCGAGTGGCCTTGGAGGGTTGCTTCGCTGGTGCCAGTGGTAGGGTCTCACTAAGACGAGTGGAATGGGCCCCAGCCTGGCATAACTGGGTCTACTCTTTTGTGGGTTCCGGTCGCAACACTTGAATGGGATGGTGTACCATCGGTCCACATGGTCTTGCCAGATTTCGGCGCGGGAAACGGAATGGTATCTGAATGCCGAGGTGTGTCCTGAATCAACGTGATGGAAAAAATAAAGTAATAATGTCCATTTAGGTATATAAAAATAAGAAACTTATTTGTACGTAATTTGCACAGCCAGGCCTATAACACATAGATACATATCACAAAAAATTCTAAGTCTCAAAGTTATTTAGTTGAACTACATTTCCGCAAATTACCGTACGTAGTACGTACTGTTGCCGCCGTGTCGCTGTAGTGACGCGATTTTGTACCTACTAATTTTGTAAACGCGTCCTTAATCACCTTTAATTATCTCTTTGTTATACATATACCTTTTATTTAAGTTAATGAGTATCTGGTACTTATTGTAATTCCTATTTGTGAAGATTTTTAATTGGCTTAGCTGAATATACACATGTGTAAATTATTAATATATAACGCTGTAAATCTTCCGAATAAAAAATAAAATAAAATAAAATATGTATGTTTACCTTTACTTAGCAAGGAACTTTATTACTACACCATTTTATAATTCTATTTCCCTTATTTATTTCTTTCCATCCAAAGGTTGCCTGGAAGAAATCGCTTTTAGCGATAAGGCCGCCCATTGTGCATTATATTTGTAAACTTCTTCTTGTTCTCTTTTAACTCTGTAATGTGACTTGTGGTGTACAATAAAGAATTATCTATCTATCTATCTATCTAAATTATTAGTATTTAAAATATCCTTCAACCATAACATTTTTTCAAGACCTTTAACGTAAATACACTTATCTTTTAAAACATCTGCAATTAAATATTGATAATTTGAGTAAGGTATAAATCCTTCACCCCAGTATATTTTTCTGTTACGTTCAATCCAGCAAACCTGCCGTCTTTCTGATTTAGTCAAATCGTAAAAAGGAAATGGTGGTTTGATTAAAAACACTTGTAGGTTTTTACTACACCATACAGCTATTTCTTTTAGTATAAATTCATTTGCTTCTGTTTTAAAGCCTTGAACGTCAACAATGGCCGTCATGATAGCCTACGCACGATGTTGCTTAGAGGTTTGTATTCCACAATTCGGTACTGAGCTACTAAATTCAGCCACAACATTTATTTAATTTTTACATAAATATAAAGCATGCATACAAACATTGACTCATAACAATTAGACATTTTTTAAAAGATAACATTTATTTATTTTTAGAAATACAACTAAACTTAAATAAAAACATTATCTTAAGACTACTCAGTATCACACAATTTCTTACTTATTTTTTTTATTAATGTCTCTGTGATATCCATTACATCATCATAAGGCTCCTCAACCACATATTGTGCACTTAAGCAAGCCTCGTTTTTTTTTATTTTTGTCTACATAATCTAATTCACGAATATCTATTTTAATTAGAAGACGTCCTTGCTTAGGACGATTTCTTCGAACAATGTACGAATTTGCCGATGACGTTAATAAACTTTGGCGCTTTTTAGACGGTGACAATTTTTTTGACTGTGTAGAAAAGTTTGGTTCAATGTATGTTATGCCATCGTCTTGAGTGGAGAAATATGGGCTAGTAACCTGTAAAAAAATAAATCACACATAAATATATAATAATGTGGACGCGCACAATAAATGTTTATAAACATAAATACATTTTATGTAGTGCTTACCTGATCAGAGGATTTGTTCCGATGCTTTTCAAAACATTCATAATTTCCTTGAGAGTAAAAAAATGGCTTGTTTTTTAACTGTCTACCATTCTCTGCCAAAGCATTGTCCTGCAATATAATAACATAAAAAATATAAATGAAAAGTTCATAACTATATGAATTTAACTATGAGGAATAAAATAATATTTACTAACCTCTTGTATTTCTGTCTGGTCAACTTCGTCCAAAGGACTTGGGATTTGAGAATCAACATTATCAAATACAAATCTGTTAAGTCCTCCAATGTTGAGAATGCTGGGGCTGTATGACATGATTCTGAAAATAAAACTAAAGTAAGATATCTAATTATTCATATAATAATATAATATAATATTGTAATAACTAATAACATTAAAAACGTACTTACCAATAAAACTTGATTTCTCTGCTAGCAACAGGTCCTGTTTCGGCTGACTATGACAGCATAATGAAATAAGGAATGCAATTTTAAATCTGTATGATATTCAATACCAAATTAAATCAATTATTAAAAATATAATATTGTAATACGAGAATACAAAATTCCTAACTTTCTAGACCTGTTCAAACATGTTAAATGCTGTTATTTATACTTTATGATATGTATATCTAATTTAGTGTTAAAGTTATAGCTACCTATAAATATGCGTGTTAGACATTCATTACAGTAATTGTCAAAATGAAGTTGATCAAGCAACCCATATCTTTGAAAATTAATAATATAGATTTAAATGAAACTTCTCACCAGATCAGACATAGTCCTTTATTACCGAATACGATTCGATGTATAATGTGCGGTCCATCGAACTGTGGTAAAACAAACGTTATGATTAGTTTGTTGTTACATGAAAATGGTCTAAAATTTAAAAATCTTTATCTTTATTCCAAAACTTCATTTCAACCAAAGTATCGTTTCTTGAGTGAAGTATTAGGAAGAGTCTCGCAGATTAACTTCTACAAATTTAGCGATGATAAAGAGGTAATTTCTCCGAGTGAAGCTTTAACAAATTCTGTGTTTATTTTTGATGATGTTGCGTGTGAAAATCAAGTTAATATTCGCAATTATTTTTGTATGGGTAGACATAAACAAATAGATTGTTTCTATTTATCTCAAACCTATTCCAAAATTCCAAAACAACTGTTGCGTGACAATGTGAATTTTCTTATTATATTCAAACAAGATGATGTGAATTTAAAACATATTTATGAAGAGCATGTTACTTCTGATTTACAGTAGAAAGAGTTTAGAAATATTTGTCAAACTGTTTGGAGTAAACCTTATAATTTTCTACTTATTAATAAAGAATCGTCATTAAATAATGGAAGGTACAGACAGAACTTTGATATGTTTTTTAAAGGATCATGGGCATTTTTGTATGAGAGCTGGGCGTAAAACCAACAGAAATCAAATGTGTTGTAATTTACTTTATTGTACTTCTAAATACCCCCTATATACTTGTTAACCCCAATATCGACCGGGTATCACTGCAAAAACATCTCAAAGATTGGTTAAATAAAACACACATATTTGTTAAAAACGACAATATATTGATACCTTTTATTTAAATATCAATAGTTATCATCAACAAACATCTAATAAATGCTCTGCGGGTGCAATGAAAGGCTCGAGCCGTTCTAACCCTAAAAACCACAAAACTGAAACTATGTGGGCACAACTTCCTACTGTTCTTCTGCCTGTTAAGCAAGTACAGTAAAGCTCAACTATCGCATTTCTACCGATTTGGTCCCTATGGATCAAAATGTAAGTTTTTTTTTTAAGACAACTCCCGCATTTGGACTCAATGCTGTGTCGCGGGGGACTTTACAAACATACAACGAACGGACACAATGAACAACCAGACTCGAAACAACAATTTATGAATCACACAAAGTGTTGTCTCGTGTGGGAATCGAACCCACAACACTCGCGCAGTGTCAAGCGGCGAGGCGACCGCTTAAACCACTACGCCAACCGTGCAATCAAAGTATTATATGTGCGCGATCTGACATGCCGCGACTGTTGACTTTTAATTCGAAGGAATCACACATTAGTTTGCAGAATATTACATCTGTTTAAGAGGTGGATATACGCCGTTGACCTTGCTCGTACTACTGGTTAGTTGTCCACGCGCGATTTGCGAGTATCGGTGACGTAAAAATTCCTTAGAAAATAATAAGTAAAGTTATTTGCAAAAATAAGCTGAAGGTTCCCTTGGTGTTCTAATATATAAGAGGCTGATTCAATTTAAACAATATTATGATTAGGAGAAAAAAGGTAATAACTACAAAAACAGAGGTTACTTTGCATGTTTTATTCAGATATTTAAAATACTTTTTTTAGGATTTGGTACCGAAGAGAAAATGCTTTATATGATGTAGATTAAGACATATTTATTTGGGTTTTTTTCTATAACAATTACGGAGAAAAACGGTTTTAATTTACCCCTAATGACGCCCAATACACATGTCCTCGCCTTAAATCATCTAATGACTCCTCTCTATATAATTCAATTAAATATGAATAACGACTGACGCGCATTGCCCGGCCTGCCCGCACGCTTGTTTTTTGGTCGGCGCCTGAGTAAGAGAGAAGTTAGAAAGGGATGGAATGTAGTCATTCCGTTAGGTTACCAACCAATAGATTATTTTTATTGGCCTAGCTCTGCACAACATCGTGACGTGTTATCTCCGTTGTATTGGCGATTGTTTTGGATTCTATAAAAATACGTTTGAACATCACTGAATATCTCTGCTCACCGGTTGTTTGGGTGATTGCCGTCATAGTATAAAATTAAGTAATGGTCATTAGCTTTCACATAAAATATATTTTAAAGCTGTTGGTTTTACGCCCATTTTGACCGTGACCCTTTGACTGACTGTTTATATGTATATATATATAAGTAATTAACATGGCAAATCAAATTCAGTATAATTTGTTCTTTAGCTGAATACAGTTGTTAATAAGTATAACATGGAGAAAAATATTAAAATAGAATTAATGAAGTCTGTAGACTCCATAAAGAATAAAATAAAACAAATGAAAAACCAGGAACACTCTACGAACTTATCACTTGAAAAAATGTTAAAACCTGTCACAGATCCCCTTAAAACTCTAGTTGATTCAAATAAAACATTAGAAAAAATACAAAATTTTGAAAATACACACTCTAATTTTGAAGACGTGGAATTAGGTGACATTAATACTAGCTCATCTACTAAGTTTGAAGAATGCTATGACCCAGAACTGAATTCTGTACTGAACGTTGAAAAGCCTCCCCAGACGGAATTACCGGATGATTTAGAAATATCATTAGAGGGTCGTGATATCCATGATATTTATGACCTAAACATACCATTTGGAATAAGGAGTGAAAACAAAAAAATATTAATGGGTAATTCAATAGTTTCGTTTTCTAAAATAGATAGTGCAAATAATGATAATACCATTTTAATTAAAGTTGGTGACAAAAGCTTCAATTTAACCCCTGGTTTAAAAGAACTTTTACTTCGAAGAAAACCTGATTTGAAACAAATATCGAGCAAAGATAAACTTGTCTATAAAGATATGTTGCATTATACAAATGCACATAAGAGAGATTTCAATCCTAATGGGCAAATAAGAGGCGATAAAGGTATAAAATATCGTGAAATAATCAAACCATTGTTTTCTGAATCGTCAAACAATAATATTGTCACTAAATTTGGAGGAAGCTTACCAACGTTAAAGAAATACAAAAATAGCACTGACTTGGTATATTGGGACGATCCTAACGAACTGGTTGAAAGATTGAAACTATTAATTGCTTCCCGAGATGCTGGTAATACAAATCATGATAATGAAATTTTATCAATAATCGAAGAGTTAAAAGAAGCTGACATAATTAAATAATAAATAGTCCTAATAATATGCTTTTTATTCAGTATTATAGCAGAATTCGAGACAAACATACCTACTGAGTTGTGAACATGAGCAAAGCTGACGTGGTAAACAAAATTCATAAAAATGCGAGAGTGAACTATCCGCGAAGACATGTTGTAATGAGAGATATAGATGACTTGTGGCAAGCAGACTTAATTGATTTGCAATCAATTTCAAAAGAAAATAAAAATTATAGATATATTCTTACCGTTATTGATTCATTTTCGAAATATGCTTGGGCCTTTCCTATGAGAAGTAAAAGCAAAGAAGATGTGTATAACTCTTTCAAAACTTTGTTGGATAAAGGGCGTGTTCCTAAAAATCTGAAAACCGATAATGGAACAGAATTTTATAATAACAAATTTCAGAAGCTTATGAAATCGTTTCATATTAACCATTATTCAACCTTCTCAACAGAAAAAGCTTCAATAGTCGAACGATTTATCAGAACATTGAAATCTAAAATCTATAAGGAATTTAGTTTAAAAGGCAATTACAATTGGGTAAATAATACCCTCAATGATGTTATTTACAAATACAATCACACTCACCATCGCACTATTAATGAAATCCCTGCTAATGTGAACAATATGAATAAAAAACTGATATTAGAAAGGTATTTAAAGTTGCCAAAAAATGATAATTTAAAAAGCAAGTACAAAGTAGGTGATTATGTGCGTATCAGTAAATACAAAAGTACATTTGAAAAAGGTTATACTCCCAACTGGTCAACAGAAATATTTAAAATTCGTAAAATACAAAATACAACTCCTATAACTTACTTAATTGAAGACACTATCAGAGGTCTGCCTATTTTAGGAGCATTTTATTCACAAGAACTTCAAAAAACAAAACATCCCAATATATATCTAGTCGAGAAAGTTCTTAGAAGAAAAGGTAACAGGGTTTTAGTAAAATGGTTAGGTTTGTCTTCAGCTGAAAGCAGTTGGATTGATAAATCGAATGTAATATTATAAATAAAATAACGTTAACAAACTCGAATCACATAACTATTTATTAAAGTATTCAAACCGGAATCATCAGTCTTATAATGTGTTTTGGAGAGAGTAGTCTTCTCAATTGGCTTATTAATAATTTACCATTTGAATTACACTTACCAGGATATAATTACTGTGGCCCAGGTACTAAATTAATAAAAAGACTAACAAAAGGAGATAACGGCGTAAATAAGTTGGACGAATACTGCAAAGATCACGATATTGCATATCACAAGTCATCAAACTTAAAGGATCGACATAAGGCTGATTTAATTTTGTTAAAAATGGCGAAAGAGCGAGCGGTTGCTTCCGATGCCAGTATAGCTAAAAAACTCGCGGCACGCTTAGTAAGTAAGGCTATGTCAGCAAAAAATAAAACTGGTTCTGGTTTGGACAAAAAGCCTTCTCCAAAAATTACACCTGGAAAAGGGTTAAAAAGTAAATTAAAATCTGTTATTACAAAAGCAAAAAGGCATATAAAAAAATTAAAACCTAAGAGCAAGAAAATGGCAATAGAATTAGCTATTGCCGCTACTAGAGAATTGGCTGATGATTCATCGATTAAGCTCCCTCGCGTTATTCCTATTCCAAAAACTGGGGGAGTATTACCTTTGATTCCTATTTTTGCGGGATTATCAGCTGCGGGAGCTTTAGCAGGCGGTGCAGCTGGTATTGCTAAAACCATAAATGAATTCAAAATGGCTAAAAAGCTGTATGAAGAATCGAGAAGACATAATGAAAAAATGGAAGCTCTATGTATTGGGAAAGGACTACACCTTAAACCACATAAAGGCGGCCTTGGAATTTTCGTATCAAAAGAAAAAAACTAAGATATCGGCTACCCAAACGGGCCTTAACTAACTATGACATTTTAAAGTACGGGAATAGAATTCCTTATTTTAGAGGTGTCTTTATGAGAGATGAGCTCCCTAAATGTCCTTATAAAAAAGAATGTGGAGTTATTAATTTGGATAGTTCAAAAAATCCTGGTTCTCACTGGGTAGCCTATGCAAAATATAATGATTATGTTGAGTATTTTGACAGTTATGGAAATCATAAACCTCCGAAGGAATTTATAAAATATGTAGGTTCTAACATTCAATATAATTATGAAAATATACAACGTGATCACCCCTTCAATTGTGGACATTTATGTTTAAGTTTCTTAAAGAATTTTTGGTATAATCATGAAATAAAATGAAAAGGATCATCTAAAAGAGTTCAGTATGCAAGCATGTCTACTACGGTTACCATCTCTGGAAATAAATCGGAACTGATTTCGTATTTTCAACCACCTCTTCATTTATCTGATCAGTACGAGTGCGGTTTACTATACTTTTCAGTATTAAAAACAAGACCGAATGTGCCCGTTAATAACAGCAGTTTAACAGCTGTTATCAGAATTGAATGTGATCTTGTACACGGTTCATACTGCAACGGATTACCGACTCATTTTATTCATGAATTTATATCTGATACTGCTCCAAGTCACGGCTACATAGAAATACCTCAGAACGTTATTTACTTTCCAGTTAACAAAAATATAATTTCATCCATATCTGTTAGGATTGTAGATCAGTTTGGTTACCGTATTGACTTTGGTGAAGAAAATATTCAATTACGTCTTCATTTAAGAAAAGCAAAATGATAGTATATTATAAAAACCCTTCAGTGAAAATAAAACGTCCTATTCCGTCAACAACCATAAAGGTGCACAGACGTAAGAAAAACGTGAAGAAATTGACTAAATCAAATAAAGATTTTCTTAAAGCTTTAGGGTTTAAAGTATGAGTATACTACAGATTACCGACTTACCACACTTTGATAGTTCGATCGAAAGTTATGAAATCCATTTATACAATCCCTACAATAACAGTTTTAGAGAAAACGATGAAATCAGAATCCCCATACACCAGCAAGATATATACGTGCTACCATCAGCCAGTTCCATCTACATCGAAGGTCAAGCAAAGCTGTTCGGTAAGGATGGGCATCAGATCAAGAAAGCTGTTACGTTTACTAATAACCCTGTTATGTACTTGTTCCAAGACATCAGGTACGAAATGAATGGAATTGAAATAGACCGTATAAAAAATTCTGGAATAACATCAAAAATAAAGTCATACATCTCATTTAATGAAGCAGAAAGTAAAGTTTCTGCATTATGGGGTTGGAATTTAAACGGTTTCCAAAGTGATGGACATTTTAGCGTTGTGGTGCCCTTAAATAAGATTTTAGGGTTTGCAGAGGATTACAATAAAATTGTGATAAATTGTAAACACGAACTTATATTGAATAGGAGTAATTCTAACTTAAATAGTATTATTCTTACTGATGAAGTCGTTCAGCTTCAAATAGATATACAGAGAATTCAATGGAGAGTACCACATATAAAAGTTTCCGATCGAGAACGTTTAATACTTTTAAAGCACTTAGAAAGAGATAAACCTATTCAGATGGCCTTTATAAATTGGGATTTATATGAGTATCCTTTACTACCTAAAACCACAAAGCATTCTTGGTCAGTAAAGACTGCTTCTCAATTAGAAAAGCCTCGGTATGTCATTTTTTGCTTGCAAACTAATAGAAAAAATAATAGAACTAAAGACAGTTCGGTATTTGATCATTGTGAGGTGACAAATGTTACGCTCTTTTTAAATTCGCAATATTATCCTTATGAGCCTTTATCTTTAAAGTTTTGTGAGAACAAATATAGTATATTATATGAAATGTATGTGAAATTTCGCCAGTCGTATTACAACTCTCCGGTAGAACCGTTGCTTGATCTGCAGGATTTCAAAGAAAAGGCCCCAGTCTTCATCTTAGACTGCTCGAGGCAAAACGATAGTTTAAAAACTGGTCCAGTGGATGTAAGATTGGAATTGGAATGTTCAACACAAATACCAGATAAGACAACTGCATACTGTTTGATTATAAACGACCGACTTGTGGAATACAAACCTCTGAGCAACATCGTGCGTAGATTATCATGACTGCTATTGTAGACATCCAAGGCTTTAAAACAGAAGCAAATGAATTTATAATAAAAGAAATTGCTATATGGTGTAATCAAAGCCTGCAAGTGTTTTTAATCAAACCGCCATTTCCTTTTTACGATTTGACCAAATCGGAAAGACAACAAGTTTGCTGGATTGAGCGTAATAGAAAAATATACTGGAGCGAAGGATTTATACCTTACTCAAATTATCAATATTTAGTTTTAGATATCTTAAAAGATAAGTCTGTTTTCGTTAAAGGTCTTAAAAAAGTGTCATGGTTGAAATATATTTTAAATAGTGTTAGTGTAATTAATTTAGAAGATAAAGGTTGTCCTAATTTGTTAACCCTATATGATCGCTATAAATATTCCGGAGATTTGTACAATTGTATCTATCATGACTCAATATGTGCATTAAAAAATGTTATGTGCTTAAAAAAATGGTGCTTTGATAATAAACTTTTTTAAAAAGATACAATATGGATTGTTTCATTTTACTTAATCGTTTCCTATACTCACTAACATACCCATTTAGTTTTAATATATACTATGATTGGAATATTACATGAATTGATACACATTCATAAGTACAATAAAAAACTCAGCAAAGAGAACAGTTACAAACGATGTGCCGTGATCGAACATGATATTGTTGTTTATTGTACTTATTTAAGTGCGCGCGATAATTTTTGTTTGGCTATGTCAGTTCGACACCATACCAGATTATGATACACACAACAACCGATCGGACTGATCGCGTCGACTGAACACAGCAGTCTAACTTGAGAATGTTGTTACATTAGCATCTCAAACTAGAAACGACAGTAAGTTGTCCCATTGCATTGCTACTACAATGATATGTCGGTGAATGAAATACAATATTATATCGTGAATCAGACGGATCGCAGATAACAACGGTATTATTGGGAGCGTCTGCGTCAGCTCACTTTGTTCTGAGTGATGCAGATCACATTTATATTAATCGATCTCGATTGTAAAATTGGGGCTTCTGTATCACGCAGCTCGAGCGGCGACGCGAGAGCAAGTGATGCAGAAGCCCCAATTTTACCCTACTAACATGTACTCAGAATCAACAAGACCTATTTAATTGTAACGTCAAATATTAGAAATAATTATGTTACTATTTTAACGAATTTAAATACCATAAAGATACATTTCAATTTCAAAATAATTCCATAGATTGAATCCATAGATTACACATAAACGTCATGTCAAGCCCCTTGAAAATTAAGTCCAATATCACCTCATGTTCTCAAAATTAATTAACACGTTACCAGTAGGTCGGGCCGGAAGTTAACCTCCATCACCTATAAACTATGGGACAAATACCTTTGACAGGAAAACGGAGAGAGTTTAGAGACAACAGCTTGTATTTGGGTTAAACTGAATTTTGTAAGGTGTCGTTGACTGTAACTGTGAGTTCGACAATTAATGGAAGTAAGATGAACGCTTGTGCGACAAAACTGTAGATACTGCGATCCACCACAGTTCGAATGTACAATCAAACAAGTCGGCGCTAGACCAGTTTGAAAAAAAAATCCCTTGGCTCGCTCATAGAGTCGAGGCACACTAGAAACGAAAATTTTGTATACGAGTGTCAATATGCGTGTAAAATAGCACTTGAAGCGACGATGTCTTGCTGAGCGATTATCGCCCTTATGGTGGTCTAGCGGGAAGTTGTTCGACTGTACGCTTGTGCGACTCACTCAAGTCTGACATCACGCTGGTGTGACATGAAGTAATTGATGAGCTATAACATTACTTGACCATGTTTGATTATAACATAATGTACTCTTAAACATTCTCCTCTTGTAAGGTAAGTTGATAATGTTACTGTTTTTCGTTATATTTTCTTCTTCTTCTCCTTATTTCTCGAAATGTTTCGTAATTTTACTGAAATAATGTATTATGTCCAGAATTGGTCAAAATATGTTTCTACATATTTTGACCAATTCTGAAATGTTTTACTTAAAGATATTTTAAACCTAGGTAAGCTTTCTAGCTTACCTAGGTTTAAAATATCTTTAAGTAAAACAGGTTCACAAGAAAAGTGGTTCGCACTAGTGTCTTCTAATCTTTTGGAGTCGGCATTACTCTCTGAATATTAATATCAAAATAAAGAAACACAAAACCAGCAATACATTACCATCTAAATATATGGTACACTCAAACAAAGTACTACGTAAGTAGTATTGTAAGTGAATCCTCAGTAATTATAGGTGGCAAATAGTAACTCAATTTAAAACCACTCGGTTCTTGAACGTTCCCCGAAGATACAAGCATATACAAATACAAACAGATAGAAGATACAAATTCTTAGCGACACAATCCGTGTTTGCGAAATCAGCCAATAGTGTCTTCGGCTACTTTGAGAGATTGGCGGGGCCATGGCAGCAGCGGATATAACATCTATTAGTTGGTGACGGGGAGATGCATGAACCTGGTCAAAGAAGGTTTTATCAATACTTAAAGAAAAAGTAATTTCTCTTTGATCCTGGGTCCTTTAAACAGGGTATGAAAAAGCTTTTCTTAAGGCCTTCAAGGTGAGGGCCATCATGCCATAATGCCATGCTGGCTGCTGGGATGATGGCCATTGCTATGGGACTTCACTGACTGCTTAACATCAGGCAGTATGGAGTCAATTTGTTCGGCAGGAAAAAAATAAACAGTATTATTTTTGGTTTAAACTTCCCCGACACTTCTCATGACTTCTCCATACTATAAATGCGAAAGTGTGTCTGCGTGTTTTTAATTTTGGCGTTTTAAAATTTATGAACCGAAATAGATACATTCTATATACATACATACATACATAGACTCACGCCTGTTTCCCCGAAGGGGTAGGCAGAGGCATATTAATACACTATTGATAATATTAATATTTTTAGTATCTCATTAGCATTAATGACTAGAAATTTCTTATTATTAATGCGAATATATATTTTAACACTTTAAATCCTGGAATCGGTATTTTAGTCAATTTCAACAGAGAGCCGTGTTTAAAATGACATTTTATGCGTATAATGAAATTAAGCCTACGAGTATTTTATGGTATTTTAATAAAAAAAGACGTTAAAAAATAAAAATTAATAGGGTGAATTTCCCGGGACCAAAAATTACGTGGCATCAATGAAATCGGTACTATAAAACATAGTTATAATGTTCTAACATTTTTTTCTGGTCAGATGAAATAGTAATCTATGTGTAGCACTAAATATTTAATTAAATAGGATTAATAAATACTCAAAAAAAAACATTAAACCTCAAAATCTTTCATTGCCGTGTATGTCCACACATCACCTTTATGTGTATTATACGTTATTGATAAAAATCTATTGATTATTTATATTAAAAACCTAGTTTTATTTGATACGTGAATAGTTAAAGTATTGTTACGGTATACATTTATTCATATATTTAAACAATACGACGAATGGTTAGTAAAATGCATTTATCTTAGAACTAGCTTTCATCGCCGTGTCCTTAATATATTTAAGAATATTGTTTTATATAAGGACTTGCGTCCCCCACCCCTGTGCGCTAAACGTTGTATAATAGTGTCGCTTGGTGCTCGACGTGGAACGACGTGTATACGTGCCTGCGTTTTTGCGCCATAAATGTAAGTATTCGATTTTTATATTACTGGACATTTTTTCTTTCATCGCCGTGGAAAGGTCTAACTTCTATTTGAATAAGTTTGTCCTTTTGATTAAGCATTCGATAGGATGCCATTTATCGTATGTTTATTTGTAACGTGTTAATTACTGTGAATTATTAATAGATTTTTGGTTACTTGATGTGTTTGCCTTGATTTTCATCACCGTGCTGTCATTGCCGTGGTTTCCGTGGCCAAAATTTGCTATGGCAATGAAAAAAAGACACGGCGATGAAACAAAATTTCATTGCCATACCTTTTTAAACAATTTAGTTTCATTGCCATGACCAGTTGTTTCATTTCCGTGACTTATGTTTTCATCGCCACGGCATGATAAAGAAAAAAAAAACAATCAGTACTGTACAGTCAACTACAAAAAGAAATTTCCACGTTAACCTTACAAAATTATATATATTTGGGACTCCATCACACGATAGACATTCAAACATATGCACACACAGACTACACAATCACACGCACTCACTCACTCACTCACATATATTAATTATACTGCAGTCTAATTATAAACATAATAATCGATTGTTTATTTTTAGAAAGCCAAGATGCCTAAAACGAAACTATGAGAAGAGGAGAGAAAGGAAATAAAAGATTGACCGAACAAAAGCGACGAAAAATTAAGAAGCGACCCTGTTATATTTTTATAAAGTTAGGTACCTATATATTGTTGGCAAAAGCTATTGCATACTTTAGAAAGGTATCTTATTATTTGTTAATTTTTATTCTGTTAATTTTTGTGTGAAGGAACTTAAAATAAATGATTGTGTTGCTTTGATTCTATTAACTTTTTGTTTAATTTTACTCCGATGCGAGAAGGTTATTGAGAAGAGGGTATAAGAGCGTATGTGTGTGTTGTGTATGCCTTTCTCTCTCAGAGCCAGGGATGTATCTATTTCAGGTAAGTATATAACATAAAAAATATCATGTGTTGTTGGATTTATTCATTTCCGTGGGTTGATTCTATCATTCCCGTGGCACAGTTCTTTCATTGCCGTGAACGCATGTTTCATTGCCGTGTATTCATGTTTCATCGCCATGGCACGAAATTTTTAATCTTGTATATCTCGTTAGTTTTTTATGCTATCTGATAGATATTAAGCAAGATTATATATATTATCAAAAACTTGAGTAAACACTATTTTTATTGTTCTAAAGTTGAAGAATAAAACATCCACGGAAATTAAGATTTTATTGGACCTGTTGAAATTCACCCAATAACTAGTACGACCTCCCCTTGCAGTGATTACGGCATGTAATCTTCTTGGCATACTTTCCACCAGGCTTTTGCTGGTGTCTTGTGGAATGTGTTCCCATTCAGATCCCAGATGTTTTGTGGAAGTGGTTGGACAGCTCGTGGTCGCCTTTTTAGGAGGTCCCAGACGTGCTCAATGGGGTTAAGGTCGTTCCGCGCTGGCCAATCCAAACGACGAATACCGACCTCTTGCATATAAGCATCTATCATATTGCGCTGAGGAACTGCAAATGCAGTAAACATAGACCTCAAAAGAAACCTTGAAGATGTAGGAGTAGCCTATTGACAGTAAGGAGGAGGCTTTTAGCGGCTGATATACGCAGTCGACGACAGCATGTCTTTGTGCCTAATCGTTTAGACAAATAAAACCATTCAGGGCATCGTCCAGGCCATTGGACTATCTAATATCTACATCTATACTACACATATAATTTATTTATTTATTTATTTTTATATCAATAAAATTGAAGAGTCTGTTTGTTATATTAAAATAACTGCATTTTACTAAAAGCATATGGATGTATGTATACACGGTACATTTACCGAAATGACAGTTTTTAAAATTTTTGTCTGTCTGTCTGTTTGTTCTCGCTAATCTCTAGAATGGCTGGACCGATTTTGACGGGACTTTCACTGGCGGATACCTGATGTACCAAGGAGTAACTTAGGTTATAAATTAACCGGGTACGCGAAGTAGTTCTCTCAGGACGCGGGTAAAACCGCGGGAAACAGCTAGTTTAAAATATTATTATGATGATGCCGCTGTTTTAATGGCCTCGATATCCGAACCACCTATCACGCGTTATCCGACAACTGTTTCTGATAGGATCTACTGAATGTTTACCTCCAATATTTTATATTAAGATGGTATCTTTATACGCGTTTCAAACTGTGACTTTTATTTTGATTTATGATTCGAAAAATATGGAACGATACGCATATCTATGTATACGTAAAATCTCAAAGATATTTTTTTTATTGACATCTCCCGCATTAGGACTAAATTCTGTGTCGCGGGGGAGTTTACAAATATCTACATCTAACGAGGACAATTAACACCCATTTATGCCTTTAACATCTGAGTAATCGCGAAAAAGATCTGCTAAATAAATTTTTACACCGTAATTTTTCTAGAGAGGGGCTCCAGAACAACTTAAACTTATGCCAGAATATATTACCTCCAAGAATTTTCTTCCAACATCAAAAATTCGTTAAACATCCATCCCAATTTCCCACATCACACGAGCGTTATTACCTTCACAAAGGAGCCCGTTTAAAAACCCATGTGCATAATCCCTTTAGCGTGTCAAAAGTTCTCGTATTCTATCTGTAAATAGCATTAACGGGCCGAGCCGGGCAATTAGCGGACAAAAATGACAGTAACAAAGCTTGTCGAACTGTTATGCAGATTGCCCTCTGCATTTTTGAAGCAACGGGACGTTGGACGGCTGCATTGGATAAGTGTGTAACTGTGTACGTGTGTGGATTTTGATGACGAAATGTTCAAATTCAAATTCAAATTCTTTTATTTGCATAAAACAGGTAGGTACATTAAGGTCTTACAAAATATATGAAGTTCGCTGAATTATAACCTCAAAGAGGTGTGCAAATATTACAATTACAAAAAAAATACAATTTAGAACAAATTAAATTAATTACAATTATTGCTAAAAACAAAAGAAAAATGTCATAATTAAGATTAATGAATAACAATGTCAAGTAATAAAAATAAAAAAAAATATACCAAATAATATGAAAAATATGTCAAGGATTAATTAATTAATAAAAAATAATGAATATAAAATGTCCACATTGAATAATAATATGTCATAGTAAGATTATAAATTGTCGGTCAAAAAATCAGAGACATTATAATAGCATTTTTCATTTAGAAGCTTTACTAGTTTTTGTTTAAATATGGTCACATTTGATTCCCTGATACTTCTTGGCAATTTATTATAAATTTTGGGAGCCATGGCGAAAATACTTTTATGCATAAATGTTGTATTTGTTTTGCATAGGCAAAGCCGATGTTTATCTCTTTGTACGCGTTTAGATGTATCTGAGGCAAGTACAAATAAACCTAAGTTTCTTTTCACAAAAATAGCTACTTCTAGTATATAAATTGAAGGTAAAGTCAGAAGATTGTATTTTTTAAAGTAGGGCAGACAGCTTTCAATTGTTTTGAGAGAGAACATAGCCCTAATACATCGTTTTTGGGCTTTAAAGATTATGTCTTTGTCAACTGAGTTCCCCCAAAATATAACTCCATACCTAAGAACCGATGCCACTAAGCCATGGTATGCAGTAAGAAGACCATTGACATCAATTATTTGTGATAATTCATTAAGTGCATACACTGACTTATTGATTCTCTTACATAATTGTTCAATGTATGGCTTCCATGTGATTTTCTTGTCGATTATTATGCCTAAAAACTTTGTAGCCTCTACTTCTTTTAGCGATTGTCCATTAGCGCATACATTAATGTTATTCATGGTAGGTATACGCTGACTAAAGTGCATTAGTTTCGTCTTTCCTATATTGGCTTTTAAATTGTTTGTGTTCAACCAGTCAATGACAGACATCAGAGCGGTATTAATAGCAGATTCATAACAAGCCTTATCTGTACATTTGATAGTTATGGTACTGTCGTCCGCAAAGATGGTTATAGGGTTATTGGTTGCGTTTGGTAAGTCATTTATATACAATATAAATAGTAATGGACCTAATATGCTGCCTTGGGGCACGCCATATTTAATTATACGTGATTCAGATCTGTAAGTTTCTTCAATTTTTGTTATAGTATTTAATTTAACAACTTCCGTGTACTGTATTCTATTTTTAAGATATGTTTTAATTAGTTTTAGGACATTTCCTCTTATGCCATAAGCATTGAGCTTACCTAGCAGGATTTCATGATCTACATGATCGAAAGCTTGGCTCATATCCATATATATGGAACAGACAGGTATTTTCCTGTCAATACTTTTTACTACAACTTCTAGAAAATCATATATGGCCATATTTATTGACATATTACGTCGAAAACCCTTCTGCTCTTTAACTAGAATACAATTATGTTCAAGATAGTTATTGAGTTCATTGTGTATATGTTTCTCAAATATTTTGGACAAAATAGGAACAAGTGCTATAGGTCTATAGTTGTCCATGTGATCTCTACTTTCTTTTTTAAAAACAGGCTTTATTATTACTGTCTTAAGTTTTTCAGGGAATACCCCCGTTTCTATGCATAAATTTATTATATGACTAATGTGGTCACAAATATTAGGAGCTACATATTTAATAACTTAAGTACATATCTCATCATATCCAACACTATTGGTGTTCTTTAAGGTTTTTATAATATTGAATACATTGAAAGGAGAGCATGGATTCATATACATAGACTTTTGCCTAGAGGACATATAAGCTGAATATTTCAATTTATTTGAAATATTGTGAGCGTGATGTGGATACAATGCCATCTATCGGTGGGTTTTCTTTATTGCGATTGAAATCAAATTGTGCCTTGTTTGAATAATACACATCTACGTTCCAAAGAAATAAACATGACAAATTTCAGTTCTTTGTACCACAAAGTAGCGGCTCTATTTTGTCAGTCAGTCAGTCAATAACGCAAGAATTTGATGTATACACAGATTGCCACGTCGTGATTGCATTCTGATCTCATATCGTATTGCATATCGATGCAATCGTATTATTTATGACAGCATATTATTATTATGAATCGAGGCTTGCCTATTGGAGGTTATTTTGCCGATTATGATAATTAATATTATGTTAAAACAGTGCTAAAAGGCATTTACAACACAGCATCCATCAATGTATTACAAAACTAGGAGATAATTTAATAAAAAAATGTTCGTAGTGTTTGGTAGAACATGGGATTTCAGTTTTCGTTAAGGGTCTTTTTACACCCTGTATATAGTATATTATATTAATTATTAAATTTATATGTGTATTGTATAAGTGTGTTATGTATATTATTTACTAAAGTATCTAGTTATATATAAATTCAATTATAAACTACTTCCACCTAATACCTGCCTTCACTATCTCTGCATCACCCTAAGGTAGACTGTTAGACAATGCCTAAGTCATTAAGTCCGCCTATGTACAGTATTGTGCAGGAAGTTTAATAAATAAAATAAAAAAATAATTTAATGTTGCCACGCCGTGGCAGTTGGCTTTTCCACCGGACTCAGGACTCTCAAATGAATACCCTAACATCTAGCTTGGATTCTAGACCTAATATTAAATATTCTGCAAACCACTTCTGTATTTAGGTAATATTTCAAATTCATTCCGAGCAGTCTACCTGCGCAACACAGAAACATATTTGTCTGTCCCACATCACAAGACTCGAAGGTTCAAGATCGAAATTATTTATTCATTAAGGCAACATTGTGCCTAACTTTGAGACCTAAATAAATAAGTGATACGAATGTCGAATTGTAGAGTTACCAAGTTACCTTTGGTAGGTAAGGGGTTAAGTTTATATAGTTATAAGTTTTCCGTTTAGTTGCGGATTAAATATACAGTATTTATTTACTTATACCTATACTAGCTTTCGCCCGCGGCTTCACCAGCATGATATTTTGATAAAGAGTAGCCTATGTACTTCCCCGGGTTTCAGACTATCCATGTCAAATTTCATCACAAACGGCTCTGCAGATTAGCCGTGTAGCATACATATAATACTGAAAGAGTTCTTTTGTTTTCATAATCGTCGAACTTCAGGTAAAGATTAGTTAGGGAGTTATGAAGAACTTATATACCTACTGAATATAACAGCAGAAAATAAAATCTGAAAGCATTAGGTACCACAAAGTACATATCAGGCAATCAGACCATAGAAAGCACTTTTAATGACGCTGCGCTTAGGTCAAATATATTATCGTGATAACTTTTAACTATTCGTCCAAACTACTTTCTGTAAAAGACAAAGGAGAATGCCGGTTTTTATATGGAAGCCTGTACCGTTTGCTTTTTCATGAAATGAACATTTTTAGCCAGCTTATTGTTTAATATTACCGTATGCATGAAGCGTTTTTGTTTTCGAATCCGCGGTTCTGAGATTTTCACATAATCATATTTTTTAAAAATCCGCCACAAATATTGCAAAGGAAGGAATTTGTCCTTGATTTCTAATTGTTTATAACAATTTCAATAAGTGAATGATGTTACAAGTTAAAAGAAACGTAGTTTCAACCCAGAGGAACAAACCTCAACTCAACGGATAAAAACAAAATAATAACGCAAACAAACACGATCGATGCGTAGGCGACGTTGTGTGGGGTTGACATTTGACACTTTTGACAGTTGCTCAAGTTATCAAATGTTACCGTGCAAGTGTTGCTATCTCGATTCAATTATATCTAAAATCGATATCACCTAAAAACAATCGATTAATGAATCAATTGCTCAACCAAAGACTGAAATCAAGTTAAGTAGCCAAATATGTATTTCTATTTAATAAAATCACACAGAACACAGTTTTTTAATTCACTATCATAGTACCTTCCATTGAATCCAAAATCATTTAATCGTGTAAGCAATCGTTAATGTTGAGAATTTTACACTCGATTTTTTGTTGCACGGAATCGACTTCTTTTTGTGCTGGCAATGTATGCATTCGGAAGTTGTTGATCTATGTTCTAGTTTTTTATAATATTTCGTAAACGCGGATTTAATAATGACTCATAATTTAGTAATGGCATTCAAAATGAGTAGTATTTACGGTATATCATTTTTTTAAAGCAATTTGTAAAGGTTCCGGCATTCTCCTTTAAGCTACATTAAATACTGAAGGCAATGAATCTATCAATTTTGAAAACAATTCGATAACTAATCTAGAATTAGCATTGTAAGAAATAAATATTTAAAAAAAAATTAATAAACATTTTTTTTGGTGTTATATTGTTTTATTACAATGGAGGCAGCGATAGCCTAGTGGATATACTAACAGACTGCCATGCAGAGGGTATCGGGTTCGAATCCACGGCGCGCACCAATGACTTTTCGGAGTTATGTGCGTATTGAATTGTTAATTATCGCTTGTCCCGTGCCTCGGAGAGCACGTTAAGCCGTCGGTCCCGGTTGTCATGAAGATCTTTGACAGTCGTTACAGGGCGTCAGTACCTTCTAAATAAAACTGACACTAGTCTAAACCATGGAATATCACTATCCCTTCGGGTTGCGGAGGTCAGACAGGCAGTCGCTCCGTGGAAAAGCTAATATTCAGCCAAATCCGGTTAGACTAGAAAGCGGACCCCAGATTGAAACTGGGATAACGCTAAGAGAATGATGATGACTGTTTTATTACAATATAAAAATGATGTAGTTAGGTTATGTACTAAAAGCTAAAAAGTAATTTGGTAAGTTCTAGCTACCAGATCGCACCAATCTTCGCATCGATCTGGGGTGAATACTGAATACCCCAGATTGATGATCTGACAAATATAAATCTTTGGGCAAGTGAAATTTCTATCATAATACTTACTCTGGATAGGTACACTACGCCCTAAATTATTTTTTTTAGTTAATTTTATTTTCAAGTTTTTAGTTTTGTTGTTAGTTGATACTTGTCATTCTATTTTCATAGTGAGCCCTGTTCTAGCAATCAAGCCTTGTCATTCAATACCCATGTTGAGGTATTTGTGGAAAATAGATAATCCGCCATTTTGTGACGGCGGCCATCTTGGATTTTTCATAGTGAGCTCTATTCTACCAATCAAGCCCTTTCATTTGATATCCATATTGAGGTATTAGTGGAAAATAAGTAATCCGCCATTTTGTGGCGGCAGTCATCTTGGATTTTTCATAGTAGCTCTATTCTACCAATCAAGCCTATTCATTTGATACATATATTGAGGTATTTGTGGAAAATGTGTAATCCGCCATTTTGAGGCGGCAGCCATCTTGGATTTTTCATATTGAGCCCTATTCTACCAATCAAGCCCTTTAATTCGATACCCATATTGAGGTATTTGTGGAAAATATGTAATGCGCCATTTTGCGGCGACAGCCATCTTGGATTTTTCATAATGAGCTCTATTCCACGAATCAAGCCTTTTCATTTGATACGCATATTGAGGTATTTCTGGAAAATAAAGAATCCCCTATTTGGTGGCGGCGGCCATCTTGTATTTTTCATAGTGAGCTCTATTCTACCAATCAAGCCTTTTCATTTGATACCCATATTGAGGATGTTGTGAAGTAATATGTGATCCGCCATTTTGTATCGGCGGCCATCTTGAAATTACAATTATTTAAATATTATCTTTCAATCTTTATGACAATATGAGTGTATTCCAAATATCAGGGGCCCAATTCCGCTAAATAAATATAGTCGCAATATCATGTCAGTGTCATACTTACGTCACAAAAAGCGTATTCTTCTAAATTATATGATATTTGAATGAATTTGTAACGAGATCGTATATGTCAACGACGAACTGTTTATTTTAAATTATACGATAATGACATAAGGTTATCGGAATACCGCTTTTAAATCCATTCAAAATATGATATCAATGTCATATAAAAATAGCAGAATTGGCCCCCAGATCTATCTGTCATCAGGAAGGGAGTAAAATTCCAATAAATAGCTTTCAGAGCTCAGGATTTTTGCCGACTTAGTTGATACTTTTCTTTATATTATGGCAACATTATACAAAATCTTTATAATTTGTAGCCTATGTGTTATGCTGATGTATAAACTATATTACTGTAAAGTTTCATCCAAATCCGTTCAGTAGTTTTTGCGTGAAAGAGTAACAAACATCCATCCATCCATCCATACATCTTAATATATAAAATCCTTGCGTTACTGACTGACTGACAGACACGCTACAGCCGAAACTATTAGGCGCAGGCAGCTGAAATTTGGCATGTATGTTCCTTGGGGACCGTAGGGGTGCACTAAGAAGGGGTTTTCCGAAATTGCTACGGGATCGGCCAAAACGGGTAAATTAAAAAAAATGCAGGCGTAGCTGCTGGCGCACTCTAGTCTATACATACATCTTCACAAACTTTGACATTTATAATATTAGTAGGATTATTTATGACTGCCTCCGTGGTCCAGTGGATAGCGTATGCGACTGCTGATCGGAGGTCCCAGGTTCGATTACCGGGTCGGGCAAAAGTGTTACTGGGTTTCTACGAATTCTCAGTAGCAGCACGGAGTCTGGTGATGTGCCCGGTAACGGCAAAAGACTCTGTTAAAGTAGACCAAATCTTTGGAAATAACGGGAACTTAGAGAGGTAAATAAACATACATACAATCATAGACTCACGCCTGCTTCCCGGAGAGGTAGGCAGAGTCTACGGAACGCCATTTGCAACGATTCTGACATATCTCTCTTGTTTCATCCACTCCCACCAGATTATCCAGAGGGATAACGAGTTGAATTAATTTGTATGTAGCGCACGGTTGGTAGGTAGTATAACCGATGGTAAGCTATTGATATTGTACTGATAACGTTTTGTGTACTACGACTGAACTTGACAGTGCTAAGTTGAAGTGTATTTGTTGGTATTTATTTTATGCAAGATCCGAAATTGAAGCAAATTAATATTCTCATAAAAATTATGATTTAGGTTTGCTGAACCTATATTTATAAGGTATAATAGTGTACCTACATGACATGTAGCTACCTGCCTTGTTTGTTCAATGCAGTAAAGTATTCCTGGCACCCTCTTTAGGTATAAAATAGGTGCGACCACGGCTCTAGCTTGAGCATATCTGTACTTATACTATTATGGATTTACATCTGAATGAGTTATTTTCTTGTTTCGTCCTTTTAGGCCCTCTTTTTTACGTAGTCAGGTTATAGTTTTTTGACTTATCTTATTTAGCAAATGGAATTTCAATTTTAGTTTTTAGCAAATTTTCATGAATTGTTTTGATCAAGCAAGCAACGGGTTTTCCACTTACTACGAAATTCAATATTCGAACTATACATAGATCTGTAGATTTTATATTCGTTTTTGACATAGGCTTCATACAAAATATGTCAAACACGAATTTCGAATCTCAAAATCCATGTGTGGATCGAATATTGAAAATGGCCGTTAGTTGTGAAACCGTTGAAAACTTGGGTTCTGCTGACATCAAGGGTCCCTCATTTTAGTCTATCTTATTCTGTCACATATTGTTTATAATTTAAGATTCTGTTTTCAAAAGAGTGGGATGAGTTTGTTCCAGCCTCTTCTCATAGCCCTACCATCCCGAACCTGGTTGTAAAAAAAGAATTGCCGTTCACGAGTGATGCTGTGTAATCTATATGAATAAATGAATTTGACTTTGACGTAAAGGAAAAAGGTTGAAAAGAATTGTGACTGTTTATTTTAACGTAGGTATACGTTTTACTTTCTACATTTTTAACTAATACATTCACGGAGAAAGAACTCAATGCAATTTCATTTCATTTCAATGCGTCAGTTCAATCCTTTGACTTGTAACTAACATTAAATATTTTCGTGATACTTATGGATTTAGCTTAGTGAGCAAGAAGGCTTGTGCGCAAATGTTGCCGCATCAAATTATGTTGCTGCATAATGGCAGCCAATTTAGCTTAATTAGTCTGTAGTGACATTGACTCAGTTTTGGTTGGATGTTGTTTGAATGCGGTTTATTTCTAGGAATGAAGTCCTTGTACCCAACTTAGTATTTATAACTACTGTTCATGGTCAACTTACCATCTAAGGAATCCGCACTTTGTGTGAAGAATTAGCTCCACGCCACATTCTTCATATTTGTGTGTTATTGGCGCCCAACATGGGGTGCGGATTAGGAGAACAAAGTAATCATCTGTAAAGTACAGTATATTGGCTAGCATAGATAAACACTGGTTTATCTATGCTAGCCAATCTCTGGCAATCCAAGGACTGGCTTGTAATATCAGAATTTAATCTAAAATCTAGAAAATATTTGTTACTGACCTGTATCGTTAGGTACACTAAAATACCTACATATTACTACTTAATGCGCTTCTTATGGGAAAGAATCGAGGCAACAGAACAAAAAAATACACAGCGATGTAACACAAAAAACAGGATATCAAGTTGGCCACATACTGCAATGTTCACCATAATCACTGTTTGATTAAAATTACAGAATACAACCTAAAGCAGTAGGTTTCCTACGTACCCTCACTTTATATTTGCTTTAACCGCAAAGACTGTAACTCGGACTTGCTTAACAAAACCTTTGCTAACCCACATCTACTTTATTTAACTACGCCGTTTTCCGGGAACACTGTCATAATACGCGATGTGAAACTCTATCAACACATGTAGGAGTACAAAGACAAATTAACATAGCTGGCGTGGAAAAACGAACCTTTGTAAGCACCTGAGGAGACTAAGAACTTATTTACACTAGCGATTGTCAAACGTAGGCGTTAGAGCGGTTTCAGGAAGTTTAGTTTTTGGAAGCGTATGTAGGTGCGTATAGGCGCGGCTTTTGGCACACGCGCAACTCATACGAGCGTTGACGCGCTTCTAAGCTCGACAAGATATCACTACCGTTTCGAGCAAACATGCCAAAATATGCCCGTTTCGGCGAGTCCAGTTTTTTGAAGCGTGTAATGTAGCGCCGTATCTGAAACCGCCCTTAGATAAACGTATGTGCGGCGCAGACGTCCGCGTCGTGACGTACGTGTCACGTTGTCGCGGAGGTTTCTCTACATAAACGCTTAGCGCAGGGGTTTAAGCGGCCGTCTCACCATTTGACATTGTGCGAGTGTCGTGGGTTCGATTTCCAAACGAGACAACACTTTGTGCGAGCCAAATGCCAATGTGAAAGTGCTCTCAAATCGTGTTTCAATTAAGTCGTGAACGTTGAATTTTGCGTTAGTCGACTGTCGTATCTACTTAGCTGTTACCAGTATATCAAATCTATTGACACTGCATGTAAAGGTATTTAACATCGTATCATCCTTTATGTGAACACCCCACTTAGTCATCACCATCGACAGGTCTAGTGAAAACGCGCCCTAACTCACAGAATGTACTTCCTACGAAATATACCTACGTGAATTTGCTAAGTGTGTTTTTAGTTCCTACGTAAAAATAGGGGTGTTAATTATTAGTTTCAGAAACGTGCGTCAATCTATCTGAGTTTAAAAATTATCGTATTTTTAATGACAGTTCCTAAATTAAAACACTTTTGATCTACTTCATGCATTTTGCATATTTCTCATATTTACAAATTACTTATTGCCAAAGCTATTTCATTTCTCAACGTATTTCAGTATCAGCTAAAGTAACTTAAAGTAGCTCTTTAGGAATTGCAAATTCTTGTACATCAAGAAGTGTTCTATATTAGCCTTGTAAATTAACTCGAGTGATATGAGAAATGGATATGATAATAAGGACTATCCTTATTATGCAGACAGCATAAACTATCTACTAAAACATGGAATAAATAAAACAAGATGACATTCAGAGATAATGGAAGCCTTTAAATTTATTTTTATATTTTTAAATCACGGATTTGAGAATCTGTCAACCTGCATAATAATATGATGAAAATAAATTTTAAATTCAATAATTATTAATTAACAACGTATCTCAAAATAAAGTTCCCAATACACTATTAGCATCACCAAACCAACCAAAAAACGTCCACTGCTGGACAAATGATGATAATTAGAATGCTATTAAATTTTAATAGACACAACAATAGCATTATCGAAAACAATGAATTTTATCTCTATGCTCTCACTTCTGAAACAATTTTTATGTTTCATACCAATTACAAGAGAAAAAGGTATATTAAATCTATACCTATGTGAGGCTCCGTAAGGAGGGCTGATATCGCGTTTTACGAACTCCAGCACTCCGTTGTCACTGCGTTCCACCCATTTCTATAATATTATCCAACATTTTACGAACTCTTTATTTATGGATAAAACACTCATCATCCATTTTTATATTTAATCATTTTCCTAATCAATCGCATCGTAAACAAGTTAAAATGAAGAATAACATTTTCTACTGAAAAACTTGCTCTTAACTGCACAACTTTTAGAAACAAAGATTTATTTCATTTATGAAATAACTTTCGAGTTGCCAACACTTAAAGTAAATATAAAGTTTGATGGCAACATTTATTCAGATTCTTGTGCTCTTTGTGTATTTCTTGAATTAACATGTAGATGGATATTTATCTAATAAGAGATAAGGAACTGTACTTCAGCCAAAAAATGTAATAATATAATTTAAAATATTAGGTATAATTACCTACAAGCAATAAAGACATGAATTAAGTTGCCCTGTATAAGTTTCGGTGTCTTTTATTTTTTTCTTCATCTTCCTTGCCCATATAAGTAGACTTCTATAACTATTTAAAGCTTTTATATTTCTAATTTTATAATACCTTGGCTTTTTGCAAAATAATAAAAAGCTTTTTTATATTATATTTGTCTCTATCCACTTCAATATAATTTCATGCTAAGTAATATTAAAGTTGCCAGCTTCGCCCGAAAGTGCTTTTAGTTACCTGAGAGAATTTAGAATTTCTATTCTAATAATGGTATCTAGCTTGCTACGAAATACCTTAACAAAAACCGCAAGCAAGGAGAGCCGTGGGTGTTTAGCATTGTAAGAAAATTACAGTAGAGCGGCTATGCAGTCGGTATATTTAGGTATTCAATGTGATACACAGAAAGGCAAGGTAGTGCCTGTAATATTTAATTAGGTTGTTTGGAGAAAGGATGTTTACAAGATGATCCGCATAATCTGCTTTGTTTTTGCTAGTGTTTGCTTCGCTATAGTTCGACGTTTTGGATTACGTGTTTATAATTATGTCATAATCACAAGACAAGACATTGCAAGCGGCGCTGAAGGTTTGTAACGGACCAGCATACTCGCGTGGTTGATCTGGCATGTCATACCTCTACATACCTACCGAGCCAGTTGGTCTGTGCGGTGCGGCGCGGGAAATTTATGATGCAGGGAATTGAAAAAGTAAAATTGACGCAGTAAATATTATTTTGTGAAATTAATTACAATGAATTACATGATTGAGAGCCGTTTTAGTGTAACATATCAAAGTCATCGTCTTTCATAATACTATATACAATGAAACTCTAAAATATGTATATACCTACGTGTAAAATTATATGGTTCTCCTTTTTGCTAGGCAAAACAAAAAGCTAATCGCATTTTTTTTGTCATCATCTTTTCTTGACTGCGTACATTCTAAACAGATGAAAATAGTACGATGAAAATTAAATGAAGTACCACTAGCACCCACTTTATTCACGCAAACATACTTGTATAGTTACCGCGGGTCCAACATAAATATTACAGTAATCTAACATCTAAACTCTAAAGCGAATGCAAAGTATTTGACAGTAATGCAAATGTCCGGACTTGTCCGGATCGTCCAACGTCCGAGAGTGCCCATAGCATTAATATACGAATTTGTTTAGCTTTAGAATGAATATTCAAATCCTTGGGTCCGGGTTATACTTGGGGTCATGTAACGTTTGAAGAGAAAACTACATTGTAGGCGGATCTGATCGAGCTGTGTCCTCAGCTAAAGCGATAAGCGTGAGCGGTAGCGGGAGCAATAATACTACGAGTATACGTATATATTTGGCACCGTCGGCGATGAGGATGGGAACGAAGCAGCGTGCAGTGCACCTTACAAAAATCTCCTGATAAATAAGCCCTCCCTGCAGCGCTGTCGCTCCCGCTGCGCTCGTCTCCCCGCTGTCACTGGCACTCCACTCTTATTGTAGTCGAAGATTCAGGAAAAGAGACCTTTAAGCGTTCTTCGTATTGGAAATACAATTTCGTCATTATATCGGGTGGCACAAAAATCTGAAAGAGAAGGACATGGATCGCTGATCTTGGGGTCTTTGGATATTTATTTGGATAAATTAGCAACAGAACAAGATGATTTAAAAAAGTGAGCATCTTGTTCATGAGCTATGCAGCTTTTTAGTAAGGTTCTAATGATAATTATTAGTTCACGAGTACACGCTGTGCAAGTTCAATAGTTCGGAGTCCTAAAAACAAATTGTCAAAGTTGTGGCAGTACAGTAGGTGCTTGGTAATCCGGCGCTCGCCAATCCGGTACGCTCAGTAGTCTGGCACGAAACGACTCAGGTAACCCGCTTGATAATCCGGCATTTATACAGCCGATTACAGAGCGGTGGAATTGTTTGTTTAATTTAACTGTCGCTCGGCAGGCCGAGCCTAATCTTGACAGTAAAGCCGCAAGTTCGTTTTGACCTTACCATATAAAAATATAGTCTTTTATTGTGAAATCATATTTATGATATTAAGGTTTGATTTTACATTTTATGTATAAAGCTTTTACTTCCCATACAAATTCGATAATCCGGCATCGGCGAAAAAAAATGTTGCCAGATTACCAAGCGCCTACTAATATTTGTAAATATAGCTTGCTACTGAAGATATTTTCTTCACCGCTTAGGTGAAGAAAATATCTTGAGTGAACCTGCACGTCTGAGAGATCCTCAAAATGTTCTCGGAAGACATACGTAGTCTGCCGATTCGCAACAGGCCAGCGTAGTGGATTATGATTATGACCTACGCATCTCGTAGTGAAAGTTGTCACGTGCTCAGGAATGCGACAAATTATAAACAAGGCTGATGATGAAACTCTTATAAATCTTTAAACTCATTATCAAATAAAGTTTTGCTGTTTGCATTCGGATTAATTGACCTTACAATACACCTATTACTCAGTGTAAGTTATCAGTGTCTATTCTTGACTTGAAAGCGATCAACGCTATTAAAAAATCAACCAAACAACCCATGTACCCAATCCAAAACAACAGTATAAAACTTAAACGATACAGACGTGGTACATTCAACGTATTTTACGTGCGAATATTTCTCAATGGGCGTCCGCTCCGCAGTAATTGAACTGCACCGGATAGTCCCAGATGTTTGTGATCGCCGAGTGCCTTTGTGACACTAAATTTGATACTAAATATCAGCGCTGTTGGCGTTCAAGAGTTGCTGTGGAATGTTATGGGTAGAGGAATATTGTGATGCTTTGTATAGCATGAAATATCTTGTAATAACGGCACCGTGAGACGTAGCAAAAAACTCTCAAACTAAGCCGAACTTTTACTATAATTACAAGACAATGGGAAAATCTATAAACATAATTATTAACACCCAGACCATGAAAAATTTCCATGTACGCAGAGCGGGAATCGAAACTGCGACGTAGCTGTTGGTTATACTATAAGTAAATTAGTGCTTAAAATATACTTATGTACGTATATTATTAGAAGCTGAAACAGAAAAAATACCTTACCACTCATAACATAATTGTATTACTTTCACAATAATAATATTAACAAGAAACAAGCAATAGTCAAAGGAACTCAACTAGCGAATTCCCGGTCTCAGCGACGACTATAATATCAGTCGTACGTCCAAATGTTGAATCTCTTAACCCCTCAATATCAAAGAGAAGCACTTGAGAGTCTTACTAAGTTGCAAGACTACTGAATAAATATGCAGTTATTCAAGAAATAGTTCGTAGCGCTGCGAATTGCTTCGGAGTGCTTCGACAATTAAGATGAGTCATGCATTGCAGTTGTGTATTACTTTCGGTGAATTTCACTCCGGTAGATATTAGTGCAGATAATTTGAATGGGTTTATTTGCAATTAGATTGCTTCAAGCGCTCTGTTTAGACAATTGTGGTTTTAATTTATGAGATTAAAGAGACAAGATGTAGTTTATCGTTTCTTTGCTGGCTACCTAGATCTTCTTGATTACTTAATGGTAAAAATGCATAACCTCAGTGTTGTACCATATTTCCAATACAGTTTGCCACGACTAAGACCCATGAAGGTAAGTAGACGTCGTCGGGGCCCAAAAAGGCATTCATTACGATTGTTTTCTTTTTTTTAGTATTTGAAACTAAATTTGACGTCGTAGTCGCACTTTTTTCCATTTCAAATATTATTTTCAGTACCCAACTAGAAATTGAGTAGGTATTATTTTGGTCGATCCTAGAATCAAACCAACTTCATTTCTATCGTAAGTAATCTTACAGCCAAACATACCTATGGCATAAGCATAAACCAACGAAAACTACGAAACACATCAAATAACATTGACATAATTAAAACGTCCACGTAGGCAAGCTCAGACTGCCAAATTACTATTTTATAACATTCTTTATTCAAATCAACTTATTACCATCTCACCGGGCACATCGTCATTCAAATATCTTTAAGACAGGCCAGCGTCGCGTGAACATACCGTGGCCAAAACTAATAAAGCATAACCAAACTTCAGCTCATTTCACAGCAACCTTAAATATCGATGTAAGCGATTAAAATACCACGTCAGCCTAGGTATATTCAGCCGGTTTTGCCCGTAATCTTGCACAACCCTAGCCACAACTAAATACCTGAATATTTGCGGTCGGCAGCCCACCAGTAATTCGAGTTATTCCACCCCAATACTTCAATTAATTCTGAGTCTATTAGCTAAAATTGTATTTGCATTAGAGCGGCCAAAAAGCCATTTTGATATTGTAAAACAAATAATATTGTAAATGCGAATGTTTGTTCGTTTATTTGTGTTTCTTTCACGTAGCAATAAGGTGATTTTATGGTATGATATTATATGGGAGGTAAGGAGATGGTTAGAAAGCTAGACATAGGCTTTTATCGTTGCCGCATTATTCGACTCCCGACTTCGTAGGTTCTGGAGTAGCTACCACTTACCGGGACGACGCAACAGGAGTAGGACTCTTGCAAGGTGGATTGCTGATCTGGTAAAGATCACGGAAAGCGGTTTGATGCCAGCGGTTCAAAATCGGTATGTATGGAGAACCTTGGGGTAGGCCTATGTCCATCATCATCTCAGCCTAGAGAAAGGCTGAAATGGTGATGATTCGATTCCCACGCAGGTGGACTCGCGGGCGAACTCTAATGCTTAACTAATTTTATTATATTATTCGCGGTTTGTACACATACTTATATATTTTACGTAACCGTCCCTCCATCGTTTAATAATTTACAAAATATAGGTGAAATACTTTTTATATTTGCTCACCTTTCAGCTTTGGTGACACTAAATGTGGTCGCGGAATCACGAATAATAATTAAGGTTAAGGTATTGCACATTTACTTTTTTAAATAATGAAACGATTGAAAATACATAAATATTCATATTTTTTATTAATCATCATAATTTAAGCCTTAAGACGCCCACTGCTAGGCCTCTACCAATGGTCTCCACACAGACCGATCTTGAGAGTATCACATTAGTGTGATGGTTTTATGCAACAGTTTTATCATTCGTTTACACCAATACATCATTTTGTTGTTCTTGTAAATTTGATCGAAGTTAAATCCAAAACATTATTCACCAGATCTGCATTTAACACATCAACTCCACAATATACTTAGGTAACTCTGAAGGTTTTTGGTGAGGCATTGAATTTGCTTTGAGATCAAGAGTTTCTGGTTTCTATGCGCAACTTACTAAAGTTAACTATTTTTAGTCAGGTTGTCTGGATGGGTTACTAAACTTAGTAAGCTATGCAGACAACTATCCAGCCAAGCTTAGTTAAGTGTATTAGTAACGCAAACTTAGAGGATTTATAAAACGCTGCTTTTGAAAGAACAGACGTAATACGTAATTAATTGATTGATGTTACTTATTACTTGTATAGCCTTGTTTATATTATAATCTGTTCCATTACTGGGAGCATGCCTCCTTTCACTATGAGAAGGGTAAGACCATAGTCTAACACATTGGAAAAGTGCGGGTTGGAAGACTTCCCATGTCTTTCGAGAAAACTATGGAGATCTTTCAGACATGCAGATTTCCTCACGATGTTTTCCTCCAGCGTTTAGCATGCAATTATTATATCTAAAACGCACTAAATTAAAAAAAAACAGTAGTGCCTACCGTGAGCTTGAACTTGAAACTTATTTTAAAATGTCTTTCGGGATATATACCACGTACGTACCTTTGTTTGGAGTAGGTAACCGATATTTCGGTACTGTTGCAAGTGCCATGTTCACGGATGTACTGACGATATTGCGGGGGGATGAATGTTACGAGCAAGTAAACCGGTCTACCCGCTTTCTTACACGTTTTTGCGTACAATACCACTATCACTGTTATCGCTATAGCACTGTACCCGATCACGATATACCAACTACACTCACAACGTCAGCTCTTGCAACAGTGTCGAAATATCGGTTACTCCAAACAAAGGTACGTGGTATATATCCCGAAAGACAATTTAAAATAAGTTTAAATGACCACGATAGTTTAAATTCCTATATTGAACTCGAAAGCCTCTGCGTAGCAGTTTATTCGTCTCTCCACTAGGCTACCGCTTCTAAATCTACTCATGATATTCTCAAACAGTCCGCTCAATCACGAAAAGGGCAAAAGGTATAAATCTCATAGTAAAAAGTGTCTTTACATCTAATCTACAAGGGACTACTAGGTACTCTATAATTAAGAAATGACCACAAAAAGGAAATAAAAGTGCGATCATCAAATCTTTTAGCAGATTAACCGACTGAATTAAAGCGAGTCCACTGAACCAGCCGCATTATAATGCTCTAAACGTTACACATTGGTATATGCCTAGCGAATTTCAACTTTAAGGTTAGTATGTAGAGTTGTAGTTTTAATGTAGATGTATTGTAAGTGACTTTTACAGTAAAAGCGCTTTTATTACATCAATATAAATGCCACAGTCGCGTGGAAGCCGAGTGTAAACGTGAGTAAAGTTTTACTTTTATCCACAAAAAGGTAGTCTAAGAACACTGCCAAATACGTGAGGTATAAAAGTTTGTAAAACCGCGGTTGTTCTGCACAACTTTATTATTAAAAAGTAGATTTGTACGATACCAGTAACTTTTCGTTGTTCTTTTTGTTGGAGTATTAATATTTTCTTTGAAGTGACAATACCTTGTTGGTAGTAGAATATTTTCTTTATTGAACAGTTACAGAAGTTTTGTATGGGTACAAAACTTCTTTTATCTTTATATAGAGAGATTCTTTACTTACGCGATTTTTGTGCTGAATGTGCTTTTGCGTGGATAGCGGTTACAGGAATTAGCCGTGTGGAGACACTGTAAGCTGGCTCTTTGGGTAAAATTTGGGAGTTTAGTTTTGTCTGTGCATTGGTGTATTTTGTGTACACATTTTAGTCTTTAGATCTGATGCATTGCTAACGCCACGCTTGCCTCTTGCTTCAGAGAGCACGCTAAACCGACGGTCCCAGCAGTCATGAAGATCTTTGACAGCCGTTATTGGGAATCAGTACCTCTGAATAAACAGATGCTAGTCTTAACTATGCTATATATGCCTTTGTGTTGTGGAGGTCAATCAGGCAGTCACTCTGTAGCAAAGTTAATAATAATTCAGTCCGTCAAATCTGCTTTAACTTTTAAAAGAGATCCCCAGTTGTAATTTTGATAACTTTAGGGGAATTATTGTTTACATTACACTCATATATTGTATCAAATTTCTATCTTATGTACATTTTTTGTTGTAAACAATTTAAGGCGAGGTTGCAGTACAGTGCGTAGCTCAACCTCACCTCCCGCAAAAACAAAAACACGGCGATGGCGTCAGCAAGTGAGCAGGGGGAGGGGAGGGGGGTTTCGTGTGTGCGTGTGCCACAGCGCAGCGTAAAAAAACCGTAGATGAGTTATGCGAACTTCAAAAGTGGCACATTAAAAACTGACAAATTCATGACAAACTTTTTTTTTCTAAATGTCTCATTTGGCTTTAGTCGCTTACGCGCTGCGGTCGGAAGTGCTCGCTCTTTTACTCGCGTGTGTGTACGTTACATTTGAAAATGCCGTCGTGTGTAATGAGATTTTGCTAAAGTAGTTAGACTATAGTAGGAAAATGACTAAAAGTTATGGAATCACTTCTCATTAATGAGTATTACAATATTACGTTTTATTTTCAATTTATAATAAATTCAGTATCACAAATAATAGAGTGAATAAAAAATTGGCATTTAGCGAGTGTAAAAGAGAAGCAGTATTGTGCGTGTTCAAAGACTAAAAAACAAAGTATCCAGATGGGACATTCGTAATAATAAAATACTGATGTGTGTTTTTGTCAAGTAATAAAAGTGATTTGAGGCTGAATCAACACAATATATTATTATTATAGAAATACAAAATCATACGTAAGTTACAAAAATTGACGGATGATCAAAGTCCATACACTTGTTCTTGTTTTTCTCCTTTTAGTATTAAACAACTATGTAGATTGTACTGCACAGTTTTCGCTGCCGATCCACCGTACCCCTGGCAGTACCCCTGGGGGTATGGTGGGTCTTTCAAAGCTTAACCGTACTCCCAGATAATATTGTTGTGTAATTAGTTTATTAATTTCAGTTCGTTAATTTCAAGTTCTACTATTTTGTGGGATCATTCCCAGTATAGTAGTAGTATTGAACAATTCTATGATAGAACTGTCCTAATTCTATTAGCACAACTTGATGAGGAGAACAGAACTAATGGGATAAGTAATAGGAAATGTCCCAGTCTAGTTCTATGTATGTTTTAACAAGGGTATTCAATAGAACTACTGGGAATGATCCGTAGTGTCACGACATCGCGCTCATATATCCGAATAAATATGTTTTGTAGACGTTCATTTGTTTAATGTGTAAAACAAATGAACGTCTACAAAACAAATGAACGCCTACAAAACAAATGACTTACAGAAAGTGATCAGCTATCGATAGTGATTGCAGAAAACAGGTGCATGCGATTTTCAACCTAATTGACATTAGTCAGAATTTATAATTTTATTACCCTAATATTGCCAGAAAGCAAGAAAAAACAAAAAAAAAGTTTGTCATGAATTGTCAATAAGGTCGAAAATCGCATGCACCTGTTTTTTGCAATCACTATCGATAGCTGATCACTTTCTGGTAGTCATTTGTTTTGTAGACGTTCATTTGTTTTGTAGACGTTCATTTGTTTTGTAGACGTTCAATTGTTTTGTAGACGTTCATTCGTTTAACGCATTTTTATAAATACATATTTATTCGGATTTGTAAGCGCGATGTTGTGACACTACTCTTGTAAAACATACATAGAACTATAGTCCGTGCCACGAGAACATAGACTTTTTGTAAACAAAGAATTTCTACTAAGTGACTTAGTGATAGTCCTGTCAAAACCAAATAATGTCAAATCCAATGAGCGCAACGGTACTTAGATACTTGTCATTGGAAACTAATATGTCAATGGATCAGGTTTTTATCGATATTATGCGCTGTCAACAGGATTTATTGATGTTTTGAGGTACTGACGCCTAGAATGTCAACATTTGGCGTTACTTCATTGAAATGTTACATTCTTAAATTTTTACGCAATTAACTAGTTAGTTATCTGTAATATTATTCATTGTTGGTCAATAATTTAATATTTTAGGATAGTTAGGCTACTTTGCAAATGATTTATTGTCTATGATTTTAAAAAAATCATGTCAATATTAGAGTTACATGTATGTATTCTATTATTTATATACATAGTACTCTATTTTTCCTTAATTAACAGAATAAATTACGTGTAAAACGACAAAAAATCGGCAAATTTATGAACATTCGACCATTCAAACACGAAATCAAATAATTTTTATTTCAGTAAAATTTAACTATATAAATTTAAAAGAATAGTGGCATAGTGAGGCATTGAAAAAAAAAGACTGTTCAAGGAGTATAAAATCTAAAACACAACTTCCGAAAACTCCCATGCCTAAAAAGGTTATGAAGCCCTGAATGTTTGTTTACAAAAAGTCTATCTTCTCGTGGCACCAACTATAGTGGTAAATTTCCTATAACTGTTTCCCATTAGTTCTATTCTTCTCATCAAGTTGTGCTTATAGAACTAGTGGGAAAAAAAGTATCACTAGTTCTATCATAGAACTGTTCAATAGAACTAGTGGGAATGATTCGACAGCGCAAGGATGATGATGATGACGGGTCTTCAACAGTACCACAGATTATACCTATAATATACAAAGCATTATAACCATTAGCAGTAATACCTAAACGTTTTATTCTCTAATTTATCTCCTTGTTGCACTATATCATCGTTCTAGCGCTTGTCTTCGCTTGTCTAAAAATACAAAAAACGTAAGTAGTAAGTTATTATCATACGAGAGATAACACTGTTCAGTTTAAGGTCCACGTAGCACGTTGGTATAACACTATGAGCATTTCAGCCAGGAGTACGGTTAAGCTTTAAAAGACCCACCATACCCCCAGGGGTATTGCCAGGGCTACGGTGGGTCCGCAGCGCACAGTTTTTATATTAACGTACTGTTTTAGGTTTCCATTGAATGAAATCTACTTTTTTAATAAATGTTATAAATAAATCACATCGACTTTTTATTTCCCTACCTTAAATAAATTAATCAAATTTACTTTGAGGCGAATTGAATTTACTCAAGACAGACAAAGTGATCATGTCGCATCTGAGTCAAATTATTGTTTGTGAAACGGTCAGCATGATGTCACAATGCGCTTCGGTCCAGAGAGTATATGTTTATCTCTATTTCGCGCTAGCGATTAGATGTGCTATCTCACTTACACTTCTTATCTAATTCTTAGTGTGTCGTTTTAACATATTTATATTAGTGTGCGTACGCTTTTCGCGATGCGTGCCACTCGTAAGCTCCGTCATGTTACCTTGTCAGTAACCTGTCTACGGTTTCTTACTAGTATGTCTATGGTTTGAACGATTGAGTTTGGAATACGAATTACTTTGTACTTTTGCGAAAACGTACATGCGGGGGTGGAGGGGGATTTTGCGGAGCAACGACGTACGTCCGCCCTCAATCACGCCTAGACAGGCACTGATGAACGGCCGGCGAGCGATATAATGCCAACATTTTGACAATTTTTTTTCTTGGAGAAAAATGATAACGAAATTAGGAAATCTGTTTTTACCATTTATTTTAAAATAAAGAGCTGTTTCTATTGATAATACTTTCATATAAATTCATTATGGAATCTCTAAGCAGTACACGTTTAAAATTGTGATTTAGTGCCATGTTTGACTTTTTTTTATCGAACCAATCATTCCAAATCGTGTTTCTATCTTTACGATTTACTAGAAGATATGTTCAACTTTTATACTTTAATTTTTATTCATTAAAAATATCATAGTTCATGGGACTTTCAGACGTTCAAAAATCTTAAAAAGTACTGCAACCTCGCCTTAAATCAGAATATAATTCACACAGTTGCGCGCAGAACAACCCTTACCTTAAACAGTTAAACATAAAAAGATCCCTCAGTTTAATGTGTCGGTGTCCTACTGACCCCACTTTTAGGCAAATTCTAACCCAACTTGAAAATAAACAAACTACTTTTGTTTACATTGCGACGAATAGTGAGGAAAACGACATTTTGTTTGTAAACAAACGTTGAAAGTTATCCAAGAGATATGAAACAAACAAAGTTAGATGGCTTTGCTCTCTTTGGAGATGTTGTCATAGTTTTCGTTTATAGTGAATAGCGCTGTGGTTTTAGTACTTTATCATGTCGCCTTTGCTTTATTTCTTATAAGTATTAGATACTTCTCCTAGAAGTAAGTATGAAGCTCCATTAATTGATCAATGAGAATAGTTTCTTGTAATTTGACTTGTAAAGTGATACTGTCACTAAGCTAATTGTCACGAGTTCAATTTACAATCACAAAAAAAAATCTTTTTATTATTTTACATTCCATATCTTTGCGGACCATGAAACGTTCTGTGTTTTTGTGTATCTGTGTTTTTGTGTATCTGTGTTTTCTTTTTGCCATAGAACATCTTCAGGTTAGTTTGTGATCTGATGGATGTGTGTGATTTTTCCAATGGTATATATAGATATACCAAAAAAACATGATATTGTTTTATTATATAGTAATAAAACAAGATCATGTTTTTTTTCTAATAGTCTTTAAAGTTTTAGATCTGTAATTTTATTCAACGCGTTTGGTGCCTACTTATTTTTCAAAAATATGTCGCACTTTTATACTTATCTATAGGAAGATCACAGCTACGGCCGCACATTTTATTTAATTTAACCGTATCTACCCCATCCCACGGGAATTACGAGAAATCCCTTCTTAGTGAAATCTCCACGGTCCCCAAAGAACATACAAGGCAAATTTCTGCTGGCTGCGCCTAATAGTTTTGGCTGTTAGTCAGTCAGTAATGCAAGTATTTTATATATAAGATTCTGTGCCGTATGTTCGCTGTTCACAAACATGCAACCGTGGCGACGGCTACAAAAAACAATCAGATTCGAGACAACAATTTTCCGTAGTACAAAGTTGGACCCGTGTGGCGATAAACCCCAAACACAGTGCACTTGTGATCGAGAGTAGACTATGCCATCTATGCAGTTGTCATTGTCATCAGCATCAGCATCAGCATCATCATGGAATAAATTAGCATCGGGCCTAGCATAAAGTGCTGTAGATGCAACCTTTTATGCCGTAGAAACTCAGTCACGCACTTTTCATGATCATCATCATTGGCCACTACATCTTGACAGATGATTGTTGCAGTGTTGTGTTTAGTTGATGCGAAGGCACTTTTTTATGTGGCTAAATAGCCCTATGGCAGCTCGGCACCTTTTTCCACAAATGTCGCAGACAAATCTTGAATCCACGTCAAGTGAATAAGTGGCTGCAAACTTTCTACGCTTCAGGTCGTCTAGCCTATCTTTGTCATGTCGTGTCACTCCACGTTTTAGGTCCCTACGCCATTCTGGCTTCATCATGGCTCATGCTTCCCAAGTCTTAGTATCATTGGAGAAGCTTTCCATGTCACGCTTGCAGGAGTCTTTGAAACGAAGATAGGGTCAACCAACCGGTCTCTTTGCTTCGGCAATCTGCCCTAGCATGACCTCTCGTGGTATTCTATCGGAGTTCATTCGGTGTACGTGGCGTAGCCAGCGAAGTCGTCTCTGTTTTAATAATGCCGTAATACTGGCGCACTTCGTCTTTGAAAGAACAGCCGCGTTAGTCACCCGATCCCTCCATGGAACACCCTGTATTGTCCGCAGACATCACATGTGGAAAGCGTTTAAACGGCGTTCTTGTTTGGAATATGTTGTCCACGTCTCTGATGTATATAGCAGTATACTAAGAACACAAGTTTGGTATACTAGGATCTTGGTAGCCATCATTAGCTTAACATTGTTCCAAACCCGCCCAGAAAGCTTCCCGAAAGCTGTTGATGCCCTTCTGATTCGAGTGTCAGTCTCTTTGTTGGTGCAGACATTTGATGTTGTGGTAGATCCGAGGTAGCAGAAGCGATCTACAACCTGGAGAAACACTTGGTCAAGGACAATTTTAGGTAGCAAAGCTGCGCCTTGAAACATGCCGACAGTTTTCTGGGTGTTTACGCTCATTAAAAACATTTGGCATGCGTGACCAAACCTGTCAACTAGCTCCTGTAGTTCTGCTTCCGAATTGGTGACAAGTGCAGCATCATCAGCATACAGAAGTTCACGGGCCAATACATCGTAACGCCTTGTAGTAGATTTTCGCCATTATCAAAGGCAACGGTAAGCAAGGCCGAAAAGAATATTCCAAAAAGCGTTGGCGCCAGGACTCAGCCCTGTCTTACGCTACAATTGATGTCGAAAGCCGCCGAAGAATCACCATCGAACATTACGGTGCCTTTCATGTTGTTGTGAAAGGCACGTATCAGACACAGTAAGGTTGGTGGACACCTGAATCTGGTTAAGATGTCGTAAAGGCCTTGTCTGCTGACAGTATCAAAGGCCTTATTCAGATCCACAAAGGCCACACGATGTTCTCGACACTCTGCGTCAGCTACAGGTGACGCAGAGTGAATATCATATCGTTTGTGGATCTGCCAGCTCTAAATCCACATTGGGACTCCGGGTAAATTCTTGCTGCAAGGGCCTCCAGCCTTTTTAAAACCACCCTAGCGAATGCCTTGCCAGCGATGCTTAGGAGCGATATTCTTCTGTTGTTATTGCAGTCACCTCTGTCGCCTTTGCCCTTGTATAGTGTAACTATGTTTGCATCACGCATGTCTTGAGGTATTGTGCCTTCCTGCCAGCATCTCAGCAAGAGTGCTGGCGATGATAACCTGCCCGCTGAAATCATTTATACCAGCGGCAAAAACACGCACTCCATCTATTAAGATGGAGTGCGTGTTTTTGCAATCATTAGATTTCAGCGGGCAGGTTATCACCAGCACTCTTGCCCAGTTTTAGGCCCCTGAATTCAGTTGGAGTGGGAGGCTCATCCAGATCCGCAATGCTGATCTCCTCTGAGTATAGATTGGAGTACTGACTCGCCCATCTTTGAAGTTGTTGCTGTTTATCAGTTATGGGGTTTCCATTAATATCTTTAATACACGCTCGCTTTCTAACTGTTGGCCCGATCGCTTCCTTTATACCTTGGTACATACATCGAAAATCTCCAGAAATAAAGAGAAAAAAAAGATAGGATTTTTTAATATTCTACCCAATGTAAAATAGGGGTTGACAGTTTTTTTGAATAAACGGATAGTATGTTACGGTAATTCGGACAAACGGCTAGTACAAAATCATTTCTGTCATAGTCCACTGCTGGATATAGGACTTCCCTATGGCATGCCAGTGAGAATCTCGTATATATAATTTTTTTACATTACTGACTGACTGACAGACAATGCACAGCCGAAACTACTGGTCATCGGAAGTTGAAAAGTGGCATTTATGTTCCTTGTGTAATTTAGGGGTTTATTAAGAAAGGATTTTCCGAAGTGCCCTCGGGATTGGGCAGAAACGGGTAACTAAAACAATGTGCATGTGTAACTGCGGACATCATCTTGTAATTTATACGGCGATATTTACTAGTTTTATGCTGTTGTCAAACACACGATTGTTAGTTTTAAATATTAACAATTTATTTCATACTGCAATACATCAAAAATGTTGAATGGAAAACGGAGGCTGCCTGTTCGTTTTATATAACAGTGTATAGCAGTCCGTTCGATTTACGGCCATTTTCAATATTCGATCCATACATGGCTTTTGAGATTCGAGATTCGTGTTTGACATATTTTGTATGGAGCTTATGTCAAAAACGAATCTAAAATCTACAGATCTATCTATAGATCGAATATTGAATTCCGTAGTTAGCAAACCGTCCGATGTGCGAAATGGCGGGGTTATACAGGCGAGGTAATTGTGGTAAAAATGGATGGCACTTGCTTTACAATATACTTTATGTAAACTGTAAACTAGCAAGTAGCACATTGCCAGAAGAATCAATGGCCGTTGGAGCAGAAAGGTTCTGGAGTAGCGGTCGTGCAGGGATCGAGGGCAGCGTACAGCGTCATAGCGGCATGTTGCTGCAGTCATGATTTCGAACCCGACCGCAGATGGCAGCAGCACCCGTCTGCCAGTGCCATATTTCAATTGGTTCTCAGTGTTCTTTAAGACAAATTGGCTGACGTCTGTAAGAACGTCATTGGTAATTCTAATATGTGGTCGGGTAATACTGATGTGCGGTCGGGAGACACGACGCAGCGGCACGCGGCTGATGTCGTGTCCCTCGCTACTAAAAATCTCATCGTCCTATGCAACCGCGATAATGCCAGCGTTATCCCGATTGCATCCAAGAATTACACGCGTTGGAGCCCGCGGACTTACTAGCCTAACAATATACGACACAATATCGGCTTCCACAGAGCGACTGCCGTCTGACCTCCGCAACCCAAAGAGATATCGATATTCAATGTATACCATTGAAGGTATGGTATTGTTTGTAAGGAAGGTATTGTTTGTATTTGGGTATAAAGAATGTATCCCTAGTGCGTGTTGTCTTTCTATTATTTATCATCATTGTTCTAGCATTATACCAGTGGCGTCCAAGACTTGCACCTTACACCCTCTTGCATAATGATGCAAGATGGTGAGATTAAGCATTTCTAGTTTCTTAATATTCAGACCAATATATAAATAATGCAAACACCGATACTGTCCGTGTGGTGACGGATTAAGAATACGGATTGTCACCACCCCATATCATCCCACGGGTGTCGTAAGAGCCGACAAAGGGAGCATATTATGCAGAGAACAGCACTGTAAGAGAAGGAAAACTTAATACAAACCCTATAGCAACCCGTTTGGCCAGCGTGGTATAGTAGGCCAATTCCTCCTTCCACAGGAGAGGCCTAGTTCAGCAGTGGACTGTCAAAGGCTGCTGATGTTGAAACATCGATAGCCGGGTGGAGAGACCGACAGACTGCTCGAATCCACAGCACGCGTCTATATCGACTTTTCGAAGACCTACCGACACGCCTCTCCTCCCCCGACCGCGCCTGACTGCGAGGGACAGACAGAACTGTCCCCCGCACCCGCAACTTTGGACGCATCCTGCTTAGGCCCCTCTAAGCCCGCGCGGAGCGTCCACTCCCGGGATCTCTATTAGCTTCACCGCGGGTGACCAATCCACGGTTACTGAGCCCCCCCCACCACGACAAGGTGGAGATCCCACGGGGGGGAGTAGGACAGTATATAGCGGCTAATGATATAACCAAATATATGACGTTTTGCTCCAAAGATCATCTCAGTTTCGATATTATTTTTATTTATTATTTGAATATCCACACTGTATTAAAATGGACACTATATATTTTTTCTGGTAACGCCATATCAAACAATAAAATATAACGGTAGTTATTTATAATTTGCATACAGTAAAATTAAGTTTATTTAGCACTATTTTGCATATTCATATTTTCGCACTGCGCCATATTAAATTTAACGTTTTCATGCGGTTGAAATAATTTATTTATTTATTATAAAATAGTAGCCATGCAACTCATGGCATTCATGATAAAAAAGAAACTGTGTCGTGTTGCCAGGTATATTTATTTGCGATAAATTTCTTCAGTTACATTTAACAGCTTCAATTTTATATTACAATAATAATGTAAATACATTATCATAAAATGGTGTCTCCCGGCCGTCTTATTTGTTTGTATGAACAAGATAAACTCAAAAACTATTATTCTACGGCTCTCACCGATAGATAATGTAATTCCCGAAGAAGGGTCTTAAGGTGTACAATGCACGTCAGAATCAGGGAAGCTTCCTATAGTGTAGAGACAGTTTTGATAAATAAAAGAGACAACTATCAAATCATACTTTCATTTATTCAGTTTGGCACAAGGATATATCTTTAGATTAGTCGTGATTCTACATTTACATTTACAGCCCAGTTTGCAAAGCAAAGAGATAGAACCAAGAGAAAGAACGGGCAATAAAACTCTTGATCATTCTTTTCAATAACTATATATAACAATAATTAACAAACAGTGGTACAGCGAATTTATATCAAATATCAATGTTGTGGGTAGTTTTATATTACTAGAAAGGTCTGTCTTACAACAGAACATAATGAGCATTATTTAGCATCAATACAATTTACTAAATGTTTACCACAGGTATATACCTAATGAATCTCATTGATACGACTTGATCCACAGTATATTATTCTATTCTATATTACAATCTATAATATCTCACAAACGATCAAACTATCCACAACACAATATCAATAAGAATGATTACACTATCTTACATTGTTTCCTAGATGATAAAACAAAAGAACAAGCAACACAGAATATTGGAACACAGTGGCAATTAAATAGTCAGAACCATATCGTACCTGAGCCGTCTTCGAAGGAGAATAGGACGAGCTAGCCGAGCCTGTCGACTTATATAGGCACACCTTATTTACACGTTTGACAGTTTAACTGTCAAACGTCATGTCAGTGTCATTTAGTTGCCACTATCCTCTTACATGTTATGTATAAATACTTGGATATCAGTAATTTCAGCCCAAAGCCTAGATATTATTACATATCTCTCACGGCCAGACTGACAATTACTTCGTCCTCGAAGTACAATAAATTAAATAACACTTTACTAAACAATCGCCCAACGGGCGCCCTGTATTATGTAACAATTAATTCTTACCATATTGATTAAAGCCATCTAAAAACTATACTATCGTTACGTCCGCTACGGCTATACTGACTTACGTCGTCATCTAAGTAAGTTTAATTATAAGAATAGTATCAACAACAATCCATTTGTACGAAACAATTACACAAAAATAAACTGGACTCATATTTACAGTAATTACGGTTTCATTTTGCGAGTCCAGAAATATGTTCTGTGTCAGCTGCTTTGATACCATTGTTACAAATTGTATTTACTATTCTATGAAGGGATCATTAACATTCACAATACACATGTTACATAGAAGTACAGTTTGATTTTACAATATTACACCACTGCATTATCCATCCACAAATTGACAAAAATAATATAGTACAAAAGGAGCCACTACGAAGCATAAAAATTTAAGTAAAGGTTTTAAGAATAAAAAAATAAAATAGGTAATTCTGCTTATGGCTGATAAATAAATGAAATAAAATAAATAATTTAAATTCACAACCGAGTTAAATAATTAAATTCGATTTCACTAATTTACAAGTATACAGGTACCAACTTGTATGATAACAGTAGTGTAATACTAGGACAATACTTTCATTCTAATACACTCATTGCCATTGCCTTTCCTTTCACATTAAATAGACAAGTAACAACGGTCAATCTCCTTGATACTATCTAGCCCCACACCTGCTGCACATGAGTCCAGGCTAGAACAAGGCGAAAGACTTCAGCAGTTCGTAGGCAATATGATCAATATCATCAACATCTAAATGATTATCAATATCATCAACATCAAAGTCATTATCAATATCATCAACATCAAAGTCATTATCAATATTATCAACATCAAAATCATTATCAATATCATCAACATCAAAATTATTATCAATATCATCAACATCAAAATCATTATCAATATCATCAACATCAAAATCATTATCAAAATCATTATCAAAATCATTATCAAAATCATTATCAAAATCATATCAACTTGGTCATCATTGCCAGCATTATCATCAACTTCTTAACCATCGGTAAGTTAATCATCAATAATAATTCAATCATCGTCAACTATTTAATCATCAATGAATAAATCGATGTTATCACATTATTATAGATATTTACAGATACCTTTATATCATCACTGCTACCTACATTATCGATCCTTGTTTAGAAGAAGTTTATATGTAATGCTGTGTATGGTTATCAGAACCTCTAACCTATAGTAAGACCGCCCTTTTGTTTCTTTGTATATGTATTTTAAAATTTAACTTAAATACTTTAGTAAGGAAACAAAAAAAAATGTTATCTGTAAAAGCTACTATGTCATCAAAGAATATCTAAACGTTATTAATCTATAAATCGTAGCTATCTAAAAGTACAAAGTTCTTTATTATATTCCACAAAAATTAACTGTAGGAAAATCTATAAATGTAACTTATCATAATCAAAATTGATGTCTATATTAATAATACACTAAAATGTTATCAATTTAGAATAATAAATGCAGCAGACCCTATTAAAGCATGTTACTATAAAACATCTTTTAACTATAATATATCAAATGCACCTAGGTATAATATATAGACTATTATAGTATATTACTAAACTGCTCCTCTCTCCTAAAAGTGGTCCATAATAATTGTTTACTAATTGTAAGTCTACCACCCGTAAATGTACAGTATGGAATGCTATAAACTGAATTGACCTGAATGTATTGCAGGTACAAACAGTACAAAAGTATAAATAAATAACTAGTAATCAAGACTGAACCAATTTATTTAATAGTTTATTTATGTTACCAATAGTCAGTGAACTGCCTAAAGTTAAACTAGACGCCAATGCCAGTAAAAGTACTCTTGGTAAGAAACGGTATAATAAATAGTCTTGTAGAAAGTCAAACCAGACACTAGCTAGAATTCGGACCAGTCGGTTAATATTTCAATATCTATAAGTCAAATATACATACCTAGATTTATTAATTTAGGTCGCAACACTTAAAAACATCAATGTACTTATACAAATACTTATTATATTAAGCAGAATATCTTATTTAATTTCATCAATTTCAGTTTAATTTATCAATTGTATCATGTGATTGTGGCTATTTTCATTGCATTTACACAATCAGAATACTGACATCGTTTTTAATTCGTTTTTTTTTTACGTATTTTACGTTAGGTATCTGATTCATTCAGTTTCATTATAATTAAGATTTGACGATGCGTAAGAGGTTTGGTATAAAAATAGTAAGCTTACATGTAAGTAGGTATTGTTTAAAATAAATAAACAAAACCGTTCAAGCACCTAGAATGATTAAATACCATTTTAATCATTATTGCCATGGTCTCCTACAATTGAACCACACAAAGTACATGTACACATATATCTTTGCATAAAAAAATATCTCTAAATAGCTTATCTGTCGCAGTGTTTATACCAGAGATACTAAATTGATAAGATAGTTCATTACCGAGAGCTAATCCTAAGATTGATTATTACTATAATTATGGTCTAAATAGGTTTACAGTTTAACACATGGCACTTCATAATAAAAATACATAATTTCAATGAATAAAAGCAGATAAAAATAAATACAGTTTCATATTTTATTAATTTATTGAATTTATTTGTATTATTTCCGAGAATGGATAAATAAACTATGAGAATGTTTTCGAAAAAAAATCAGTGATGTAATTTGGAACTATTTTCAAATTGAATCAATTTAGTTGAATAGCTTATTCCAGATCCATTTAATTAGACAGATGTCTGCATTTATTACACATTTCATTTTAACTATTTTATCTGCTATTATCGTTATAAATAATAGGAAATTATCAACCAAAATAACACTACTTGAAAATATTGGATACACTGCCATCTAATAGTGCCAGACATAAGCAAAATGATGTCACTTTCTATAACAAGTCAATTTAATCCTATGTAATATAAAAACATTCTTCAATAACTACTTTTTAATAAAAATACCTTGAGCTACATATTTAGACGTAGCATATATGACCCCTCAGGCCTCAGGAGGATGAGGTATGTTTAAAAAATAAAAGGAAATAGTTACTAAACGAAACTATCATTTTATCGATATGATCTAGCTAGACACAGACCCGCTTGATATAATATAGAATATTTCTGTACCTACACACAAAAGTTCGCTTGTAGTAATAGTTATACAAAACTCATAGGTTATCATTACAACATCGTCATCAACAGCCTTTTAACAGTCCACTGCTGGACTAGGCCTCTCCTTTGAAATGAGGAATTGGCCTACTATATCACGCTGGCCAAACGGGTTGGTATAGGGTTTGTATCAAGTTTTCCTTCTCTTACAGTGCTGTTCTCTGCACAATATGCTCTCTCTGTCGGCTCTTACGACACCCATGGGATGATATGGGGTGGTGACATTCCGTATTCCTAATCCGTCACCACACGGACATGTCATTACAACATGTCATTGAAATCTGGTGCCTCTGAGACAAATGGAAGCTATTTGGTTTTGTTCTTCCAATAGAAATCAAAGTGACAAAATCATAAGTATGTCTATTGCAAGTAAACTGGTGGAAATTATCTGGGTACTCACTACACAATTATAGAAAGTGCATTATTAATTGTAATTCTATACACAAATTTTTGTGCCATAAACCAGTTAAAAACACTATACAATTATTAACCAGTTAAAAATACGAGTAAGTATATTTCAAAGATATGTTGAAGATAAATATGCAGTTTCGTATTCTTATCTCCAGGGCAACACATTCAAGAGCTTAACATTAAAATATTCTTATTTTATTTTCTTTCGTTATAGTTTGGATCCGATTTAATAAAACTATATAGCATGAACTGATTAATTTGGTAATTGTGGCGAAAATTTAACAACAGCTTATGGAACAGAGCTAAGGCACATTTCTACACCGCAATATTGGTCTGTATGTAATAAATACACAGCCAACAAAATTAATGAAGAAATCTCTGAAATGTATTCTACCTACCATCATTTCATATTCGACTTGTAATGAAAAGATTCTTCAGAGCACTTAATTCTTGGAATTCAAATATGCAGGACGATTACGCTAATGAGTACTAACACTAGAAAGAGTTATCAACAAAGCACAACACAGCCAATGCTCATACTCGCATCGAGTCTCTGTCAATCACCAAAAATGTTGCCTATTTAAATTCCAACAGATTAGAACAATATCGGCTACTTTAAAAATCTATTATACATTTTCTGTAACTTTTTCGCTATTACCTACATAGTTTTATACTCTGATACATTTTTAATGAACATGTTAAAATAACATGGTACAACAGTCATATTTTTCGACCATTCATGGCTATAATCTTGGTGGAAGTACATTACCAGCGTTTGCAGTTGGTTGTTGCTGTTGGCTTCAGCATACTGTTGCAGATCGTTAAGATATGTAGTCGGTACTCATCCACCGGCTTGCTCTCGGCAACGTTGCTACTGGATCATAGGGCAATCGTTCTCCGTCGTCAGCTGAGCGGTGCAGTGACGGGCTTAGGCAGAATCATGGCATCACGATGAGGAGACTCTGGAACTTGCAATTGGATGTATTAGTATTGTGGGCGCAAATTTATCCCACTTCTGATGTCAGAATCAGGGAAGCTTCCTATAGTGTAGAGACAGTTTTGATAAATAAAAGAGACAACTATCAAATCATACTTTCATTTATTCAGTTTGGCACAAGGATATATCTTTAGATTAGTCGTGATTCTACATTTACATTTACAGCCCAGTTCGCAAAGCAAAGAGATAGAACCAAGAGAAAGAACGGGCAATAAAACTCTTGATCATTCTTTTCAATAACTATATATAACAATAATTAACAAACAGTGGTACAGCGAATTTATATCAAATATCAATGTTGTGGGTAGTTTTATATTACTAGAAAGGTCTGTCTTACAACAGAACATAATGAGCATTATTTAGCATCAATACAATTTACTAAATGTTTACCACAGGTATATACCTAATGAATCTCATTGATACGACTTGATCCACAGTATATTATTCTATTCTATATTACAATCTATAATATCTCACAAACGATCAAACTATCCACAACACAATATCAATAAGAATGATTACACTATCTTACATTGTTTCCTAGATGATAAAACAAAAGAACAAGCAACACAGAATATTGGAACACAGTGGCAATTAAATAGTCAGAACCATATCGTACCTGAGCCGTCTTCGAAGGAGAATAGGACGAGCTAGCCGAGCCTGTCGACTTATATAGGCACACCTTATTTACACGTTTGACAGTTTAACTGTCAAACGTCATGTCAGTGTCATTTAGTTGCCACTATCCTCTTACATGTTATGTATAAATACTTGGATATCAGTAATTTCAGCCCAAAGCCTAGATATTATTACATATCTCTCACACGCGTGTGAAGCTAGCAATATATTTTCTTGGAACAGGTCATACACGGTCATTTGATTACTAACTAAGCAGAGCATTAGTACATTACTTTGAAAACCATATAACTTAAATAATAGGTACATTTTGAAGATAAAAGCTCGCTTGAATTCTTAAGTAATGTAATTTTAAATATTTCTTTCTCCTTCGAACTATATCTGGCAGTATATCCAAGCATTCGAATATATAAAAATATCGCATGTCGTAAAGAGTGGATTATATTAAGTTTTTATGCAAGGCCGAAACTGACATAAAATATATAGGTACATTCATATATTTTATATCAAATTCTAGTAGAGTCGTAGTTAAATATACTAGAATTCTCCAAATATTAGGGAGTTAATATAATTTGTACTTTGGCAAAGCCTCAATCTCTTTAGCAGTTGAGTGAATACGTTTACTCTTGTATATTAATTTTATATAAGCAATAGCATATAAAATTGAATAAAATAGCAGCAATAGCCTCGGGTTAGCCTCGGGTTCGAATCCACGGCGCACACCAATGACTTTTCGAAGTTAAGTGTGTATTAAATTGTTAATTATCGCTTGCTTAATGATGATGGAAAACATCATGAGGAAACTTGCAAAGATATTCAGTTCAAATTCTTTATTGTGTCCAATAAATTGGTTACAAATTGGCTGTAGTTGGAGTCTTCTATAATGCCTGTATTAGAAGCCTCCTGTTATTAATTAATGTAAAATATGGAGGAGCTCCATATTTTACATTAATTAATAACACAATTTTGCACGTGGCTAAGATTAAAAAAAAATACTTTACAAATTAGAAATTAAAAAGAAATAAAAAATCATAATGTTCTCGAAAGGCATGTAAAGTCTGCCAAGCCGCACTTGGCCAGCGTGGTGGACTTACCCTTCTCATATGTAGGGCTGATGAAAAAAAAACACTTTAACGAATTGCAAAACAGTTACAATATATCATCATACTAATGTGAAAATCAGCGCTGATGATGATGAATATCACACAAGCACAACACAATACAACTAACAATAGGAATAAATCCTATGACGGGGATTGCTCTGCAAACATTCAACGAACAGACACAAAAATTAGACATAAACGAGTCTGGGATTCAGAACAGCAAGTTGTGGAACACACAAAGAATTTTCTTGTGTGAGAATCGAACTGATAACACTTACCGGAATGTTAGTCGGCGAACCGCCCACTTAAACCACCACGTCATTTGTACATCATTCTCGACCATTTGGTGTGGACCTCTTTCAACCCTCTCCCTCTCCTCCGGTCCCTTTGAGCAGTCTTTAACCAAAATGCACAAAAATTGTGAGAAGGATCCAAACGACTCCATTTTGAAATTGACATACCTACGATACAGATATTTTTGCAATAATTTACAAAATAAAACTGAAAATTGACTACGAGAAACAACTTTTTGAAAGTGCTAAAAATAACCCCAAAAAGATGTGTGAGGCTATCCGTACAGTAACTGACACCCAGCGCTCTTCAGCCATACCCATTGAATTGCTGAAAATTGAACAAAACTCATCTGAATCCGTCAACTCTGTCAATAACTTTTTAGCAAACGTAGGAAAATCATTAGCCGATAAAGTAACACAAAATTTTGCAATCTCCCCCCAATCTATCACAGCTATTAAGAGTCCCTCTATTGTTAATTCACTAGGCTTGCTAATGACGGATGAGAAGGAAGTCGAGTATATTATAGGAGAGCTCCGGATAAGTAGTGTTCCCGGTTGGGACGGCATATCGCCAAAGTTATTGAAATTGCTAGCCACATCTTAGTCAAACCTATAACGCACATATGTAACCTAGCTCTGTCTACAGGAATCTTTCCAAAAGCGCTAAAAAATGCCATCGTACATCCAATCCATAAAGCAGGTAACAAAGACAGTGTCAACAATTACCGCCCTATCTCAGTACTTTCAGCCATCTCCAAGATTCTAGAAAAAATTCTATACAAAAATCTAAGCGGCTATCTTAACAGATATCAAATCATATCTAAGAATCAGTATGGATTTAGGATGGGCTTATCTACGGAAGAGGCAGTAAACTCATTACTAAATATAGGTTGACCAATTAGATAGAGGTCAAAATGCATCGGGATTTTCCTAGACCTAACTAAGGCCTTCGATACTGTCTCTGTTCCTAAGTTACTAAAGAAGCTAGAGGCAGTTGGAGTGCGTGGCGATGCGCTTAATATTTTCAAAGACTTCCTAACACACCGAAAACAATGTGTGAAGATAGGAGATAACATGAGCGATGAGAAATCCATTGAAACCGGTGTCCCACAGGGAAGTCTTCTCAGTCCACTTCTCTTTCAAATAAATGTAACGACTTATGCTCACTCTCCCTGCCCGCTACCCACGCCCTTGCATACGCAGACGATACAGTAATTTTGACAGACGGTGTCAACTGGAACACAACTAAAGAAAGCGCCGAAAGAGCACTTCGAGAGACAATGATCTGGCTGGCGAATAATAGCTTAACCCTCAACGTCAATAAAACCAGCTTCATCACCTTTGGGCTCCGACCGTCTCTCTTGCCACCAGACAGCTCAATCTCAATTAATGCTCATACATGTGCACCACTTGGCATACAATGTATGAGGTGCATAAGAACCATGTTTGGGCTACAAGTCACAGACACTTGCAAACCACACTTTGTACAACACAACATTTTAACGTTACCGAGCCTATATATTTATGAAACTGCAGTGTTCGTAAAAACTAACCCACACCTCTTCAAAAAAATGTCAGACGTAACCGTTCGCAGTCGCCGTGATGGCCATAAATTATGTATGCACACTGCAAATACAACACTCTTAACCAAAAGTATTTTCTGTCTGGCTCCAAAAATCTATAACAGATTACCTAATTCATGCAAGACCCTCAATGTAACACAATTTAAACGATTTATAAAGAGACTCCTGACTACCAAATGTTATTATGCTATAGATGAATATCTTAATGATAAAAGCATTATGTAATGTGCTACTAATTGTGACTTGTATATTAAATTTTAACATTGTGTAAATTTGGACATAATTATTATTACTATAACTGACATTATTATTTTTCTTTGATATTTCGTAGGCTTTATTGACATTGACATGATATTAATTATTATTACTATAACTGACATTATTATTTTTTCTTTGATATTTTTATAGGCTTTATTGAAATTGACATGGTATTCATAATAATTAATTTTGTTTTATATTTGTAATTTACATAATTATGTCAATTGAATTACTAATTAACTTGAGAAGCCTTACATTGTTTTTCTAAATTCAACATTTGCATGTCTTGGAATGGACAGAACATGTTGAGACTGTATGTATAATGTATTATAACACCTAAATGTACAGATGTTGAGACAAATAAATAATCTTTATCTTTATCTAATGTACGTGTCCTCGCATAACACGTGCCCCGGTCGTTAAATACCTCGGGTTAAATGTTGATGCATGTCTATCATGGAACCATCACATAGATACCCTGACCGCGCGCGTTAGAAAACTAATGTACTTATTTAAAAAAACTAAGACAATCCGCCCACAAAGAAATTCTAAACATGACTTACGGTGCTTTATGCGAATCAGTATTGACCTATAGCATCACAGCCTGGGGTGGAGCCGCGAAAACATCGCTAATACACGTGGAATGAGCCCGAAGAGCTCTTATTAAAGTGCTACTCAAAAAACCTTTTAGGTACCCTACGAGACAATTATATATGGATTACAAAGTGCTTACAGTGCGACAGCTCTTTATCCTTCGAGCATGAATTCAAAGGCACAAAACCCTACCAATAAAACGTCCTAAACATCTTACAGCTAAGAGAAGACTAGAACCCGCATGTCCTAAAATACGTACAAACACAACCTTTGCTAGACGACATTTTTCATATTTATGTGCTCTTATATACAATATAATAAATAAATAATTAAGAATACATCAACAAAACATAGTTGAGTGCAAAAACAAAATGAAAGATTAAAATATCTGCAACTGTACATTGTCACCATTTTTATATGTAACGGACTGGTAAATGGCCCCTGTAACACAGGACTCTCCTAGCATAGGGGTGATTATTCTAATTTTGTGTACAATTATATTAAGTATCTCAATTTAATGTATCTGCATAAGCTGATCTTGTACATCCTTTTTATAACAATAAACTATTATTATCATTAATTAGTGCTCGCTATCTTTCAACATATTTGTTTTCACTCACAAATTGACAGACAAGAGTAGGTCCCACATGGTTATCTTCATTTAAAGTAAATATATGTAGAAACTATGAGATGTTCTTGTGGATTCTGTAATGTATTTTCCCATGGTTTACCATGTAAATATATATTCAAGTGTTTTAAATGGAACCCTTTTTTAAATATACGCGGTTAAGTCTTGTTAATACTTCAGCATAGGCGTATCATGCGTATGGTGATGAGTTGAGTTGAGTAATGAATGCGTGACAAACAAAGTCACATTCGATTGTATAATCCTTTCAGCCTTTTGCATTCCACCATAGCTCTGAACAGTCATGCTCGCGAGTTGCCTACATTAAAAGACGTAAGAGAATGCTCCTGTTTTACCATAGTTACTTTGGGAGGCTTGCTAAATGAACATAATTTATTACTTGAGTACCTATGATATCAATAACTGTAAATTTTTGTATTAGTAGATAACTCACAATGTGAAACAGTTGCAGCTTTCAAAGATAACATGTAAAACCATTATACTGGCGGTTAAAAAGTGTGGCCACGAGTTTTATTGCCTGTTCTTTCTCGTGGTTCTACCTATTGCATTGCGAACGTGGCAGTAAATGTAGAATCATCTAGTATTGACTTAAATGATTGAAGTTCATAAGTGTCACTTTGTGGCCTAAATGAATAACTGATTTTACTGTTGACTGCTGGAATTAAGCCATTCCTCATTAGCTTCACAGTAGCGCTGTATCAGTCAGAGTTTGAATGCGTTACGACTCTGGCCACAGGAGTTGTTACAGGGTTTGAAGTCGGATTTCCTGTCTCTTTGGAATGATACTATTTGCTTCGTGTATGTTCCTTACCTACCACTACTATTACCTAGGTACTTAATCAGTCACCTCACGGGTTTACGCTTTTATAATATTAGCTAGTATTTTCGAAAGCTTAACTATTCTCTAGAGTACAATACCATATAGTGAACCAAACAAATCAACAGTTCCACACGCACGCAGACCAGTACAAGGAAAGTAGAATATTTATAGTGAACCAAATTTCCGCCGCGGCGCGGGACGCAAGGCCCACCGCTTCTGGGGAATTTGTCCCGGTCACAACTTCAAACTTTAATCTTAGAGAACAATCCCAGAATTGTTTTGTAATTTCGATCCTGTTCGCAGGTCAGCCTTGGCTTTAAACGTACGACAATTGGAATTATTTGACAACTGGCGTCTGGCATATTTCCAAGTTCAACTATTTTAACAGTTCTGAAGAGACTCGATTGACTAATAATCTTTGACTGAGAAAAGAAGGCTCTTGGAGGCAGGTTTTTGTAAATCAGGTCATAGAAGAGCCTTTCAGATAAAAACTATAATATAATAATAATAATAATATATTTATTTATTACTCTCAAAAAGGTACATTACAAGTTCTTAAACATAGGGCTGCATAAATAAAAACCTTAATGAGAGCTGGAGTTTGTACTAGGTACGAAACCTGTGTGACAGATCTCCAGGCTCTCTCCACGGGTGACATATGGTAATGCAGAACTAGTGTTTAGAAGCGTTTCTAAACAATTGTACGTAAAAGGTAGGAAAGGAATAACAAATAATAATGTGTAAAAGATAAGCTACAATTATATAAAGCAAAATATAGCCAACACTAAAATAACTAGGTAAGTAATGGAACACTAATTGGTAGGATGTCAGTAGGTAAGTACAAAGAATGCGATAAAACTTAAAAATGTAGGACACTAGGCGGGTACCATCAGAATATAACATAACTAAGTAGTGTGGGTATTACGGAAAAAATGTTTCACCAGTACAATACTTTATGACAAAACTAGTAATCGTTTGGGGTGTGGTACAAGTGACAAGGGTACGGCGACATTATTGGGTTAAGATTATAATTATATATGTTTGTATCTTATTATTAACTATATTATTATAATTAATTGTTGCTGTCGCACGATTGATTGATTTCCACGGGGTAGCCGGGATCGATCACTCGCCGAGCAATTAAAGAGAGATAATTAGGTTGTCTTACGGGAAATAAATAAAAAATATCACCAGGAAAGTTTAAACTCGCGTTATATTCCAGTTCCACAATGGCTTTAATTACACAAAAAAACTGACACTTGAGATTAGCCGACGAGACAATTATCCAGGGCGTGGTGGTAGGTTGGCACTTCACAGGTCTTCAGATGGGGTACTCAGCTTTGGTCGTGTTGTCCCGGAGCAAAAAGGGCCAAACCACGTATATCCCCGGTATATATAAGGCCGGCGAGCGGTAGGGGGCGAGCGGGGCTCCCCACTGCTGTGCGTCACTCGTAGCGAGGCTCGCGAGCGCCGGGGCACGACGTCACACACCCCCCCCGTTAGGCCGGGATTTTCCCTAAGGAAAATTCCCTAGCCCAACGGGCGTAGCAGCCCTGAAGATACTCCCTGAAATTAGAGAAAACAAGGGCATGAGTACCTTGAACAAGTGACAACCCTATACGCTAATTAGGATACCTAAATAATAATGACCCACGCTTGCATTCTTCACGCGTACAACGGCAGTCTGAATTTGAACATAAACATTTATCATTCATAATTCATCACACATACCTACATGTAAATGCCAAGGCCAGTGTAATAGCTTAATATTAAAGATAACAATCTATGGAGAAGCGCTTAGGGTAATTATTAGGTAATAATTATTTGTAGATATAAGAAACTTGATCTAGCCCTACGACTTAAAAATCTTGGGTTCGGCCTTTGCCACTAGATAAGTAAACTTTTTGAATATAGTTAGGTGTAACAACAGATTTTTCGTAACGATGAACAAAAATAATATAAGCCGCAGACACGACCGGACCGCTCAATGTCAAAGGAAAGAAATTAATAAATATTTTGCTCCAATTAATAACTACAACACGACCAGTAAACACCTTTTGAATGCAAACAATGGTGAATCATTAGTTAGGCATTTATTTATCGGCGCGTCGCTGAGTGAACGCGCGTGCGTCATAACGACAACTAGGTAGGTACGATCTAAATGGTAGGTACTATTCGACTGTTCCGAGCTCGCGACGCACTTTTAATCACCCTGAATGTTTATAAAGTACCTATAATATCAATGTGATTATGGAATTTATACAGAATTAAGAATAACAACAGAACTTCAGAACAAGGCATGGCGAAAAACAATACGCCAATCAAGATGCATTTCAACAGTTAGATTTGTGGAAAGAAAATACACATGCGAGAATCGAACCACAGACCGATCCGACAACAACTTTTTAACCACTGAGCCATAACTTTTTTTTTTTTTTTTTTTTTTTTTTTTTTTTGACTCATGGTGGAAACCAAACAATTTACGGGCTTACCCCCCTAGGCTGGGCCCCTAAAGGAGCTCAGCCCAGGGAGAGTGTGGTGACTCCCCGACGAGAAGCGCCGGGACTACCCACTAAAACCACCATGGTGTTCCTCTATCCGATCCCATTGAATGGCAGGGTCACGGGAACTACGTTTGTATAACTGCCGCGACACTGAGCCATAACTGATAGTTAGATAAACAACAGATTCTTTGTAACAATATTACATGTAATAAACTTTATTACAATTTATAACTGAAACATTTATTCATTTTATGTTAGCATGTTTACATAAATCATTAACACAACACAATGCATTATCTTGTGAGCTTCGACTCGAAAACAAAAAAAACCATTGTTGGCCTTCACAAATAATTATGCGGGCAATTATAACTCCGCATAGATATGCGTCTTACATTGTTGTTTTTATACATTTATTATTCTTTGTAATTAATCAACTTTAAATCCTTGATGTGCCATTCGCCTAAAGGTTTTCCGGCCATGTCGTTAAGTTTGTATACTAGAGGTGACTTTTTTGAGGCAATCTTACATTTAATAAATTTAGACGCCAATTTCTTGCTAAAGTATTTATCCTTGTCACTAAGTAGAAACGTTCTGCGCCAAACTATATCACCGACATTGATTTCTGCCGGTTTACGGCAAAGATTATAAGATGAACAATTTCGTTGGTGGGCCGACAACAGAGCTGAATGTACCTTCTCGAAAATAGAGGATAAGTAGCCTAAAGTTTCGGCATAGCCGTCCCGTGGTTCAAGCACCATATTGAAATTAAATTCCTTGTCAATATACTGAGAACCACATGTTATGACCTCCCTACCAAAAACAAGGAAATTAGGAGAATAACCAGTAACCTCACTAACTGTGCAGTTAAGGGCGAATTGAACCTTAGTGATTAAAGTGTCCCAGATTCGATGATCAGATTCTATGAAAGTTGAAATAGCTGTCATAATGGTTTTGTTGTAACGTTCAACTGAGTTAACGTGGGGAGTATACAATGGTGTAAAATGCAAATTTGGAATTTTATATTTTGACAACATACTTTTAAAGGTTGCGCTAATAAATTGTTTACCGTTATCGAAAACAATAGTAGATGGAATTTCATGCACCAAAAATACATTTTCCTCGAGAATTTTCGTTATCACTTCTGCAGTTGCCCGTTTAATGGGGAAAAGCAAACAATATTTAGAGAAACAACAACTGACCACAAATATAAAAGTGTTTTGTTTTCTGCTGGGAGGCAATGGACCAATCAAATCAATACTAATCGTCTGAAAGGGCTTTTGACATGATTTGGGTTTTCCCATTAGACCTAAATTTGGGTGATTTTGGTGTTTATGGGTGATACAAGGTTCACATGAACTGACGAACATGACAACATCGGAGTACATACCAGGCCAAAAGTAATTAAGTGCGAGACGTTTGTATGTCTTAAAAATACCCAGATGTCCAGCAGTGGGCGAAGAATGATTCTCCCTTAGAATGTCAATTCTTTGGTCAGACGGAATAACCTCTTTCCATTGAAATTCTCTAGTGAGAGGGTTTAATGTTTTTTTAAAACAATACAATTTATTGTTTATTACTTGATAGTTAACAAAGGAAGTCGGAGAACTTAAACAGCCTTTATAGATATTTAAATACCAAGGATCATTAGTAGAAACTGGTAAATTCTGATTAGAATTAAAATCTATATTTATATCATTAGCAATAGCAGAAACGGGTAAAGAGCGAGACAGAAAATCAGGTAAAACGTTATCGGAACCCCGACGATGACGTATTTCGAAATTATAGGAAGATATGCGAACTCCCCATCTGGCTAACCGGCCAGTAGGGTTATTTAAGGTCAAGAACCATTTCAAAGCAGCGTGATCAGTGTAAACAATAAACTTTTTACAATTTTCAACATAACAACGCCAGTGTTCTATAGCAGATAGAACAGCCAGGGCCTCGCGCTCTGTGGCACTGTAATTTTTTTCTTGCTTAGTGAGTGATTTGCTATAGTACGCTATGACTCTTTCCTCACCATTTAACCTTTGACAGAGGATCGCGCCAAGACCAAAATCGCTAGCATCTGAGTGTATTTCAAACGGGTGCGAGTAGTCAGGACAAGGCAACACCGAGGAGGAAATCAAACAATTCTTTAGGTTATTAAACGCCTCATTAGCCTCTGTCGTCCAGCAGAATGGAGGTGCGTTTTTACTTTGAGATGTTAACTTATTTAAGGGTGCAGCAATAGAGCTAAAATTCGGTATAAAACGCCTGTACCACGAGGCTGCGCCTAAAAATCGACGTACTTCTTTTCTATTAGAAGGAGTGGGATAATTTTTCATTGAATTTACTTTATCCGGATCGGGATGCAATCCACTAGAGTCGACAACATAGCCTAAATATTTTAGTTTATCTCTAAAAAATTGACATTTTTCGAGATTAATTGTTAAATTAGCGCTTTTTAGTTTGTCAAGAATGTGTTATAAAAGAGTAATATGCTCGTTGAAGCTGGACGTGATACAGATTATGTCATCGATAAAACAGAAAACCTTATTTTCAAATTCTGGACCATAAAATAAAATATCAACTAATCGTTGTTGAGTAGCTGGCGTATTCGTAAGACCGAAGGGCATTCTTTTGAATTGAAATGTGCCACGCGTGGGAATATAAAAGGCTGTTTTGCAACGGTCCTCTTCTTTAATTAATGTTTGCCAAAAAGATTTAGACATGTCTAAACTAGACAAGTATTTAGCATCTCTCAGATTATCTAAAATTTCCGAAATATAAGGCAAGCTATAAGCATCTTTTTTTGTAACGGAATTTAATTTACGACTGTCCAAACAGAAACGCAGTTCACCATTCTTCTTTGGGGTCAAAATGACCGGGTTTGACCACGGGCTTTCGGATCGTTCAACAACATCCTCTGAGAGCATGTCGTCAAGATGCTTTATTAAAATTCTTTGTTTATCGGGAGACATGCGATAAAATCTTTGCCGAATAGGGGGGCAATCACCTGTATCAATTGAATGAGAAATAATATTTGTGCAACCGAGACCCCGCTTCTCGTATGAAATATCGGTAAATTTAGAAATAATGTTGTCAGCGGTAGCTCTCTGGTCGACTGTAAGATGATCGTAAGAAACAAGATGTGTAGGGGGAACTGCCTGCAACTCCATTACTTGAGCGTCAGACTTGTTCACAATCAAAACAGAGTCTAATTTGTTAGGAAATAGGCCGAAGCTTCGCCAAAAATCCATGCCAAGGATAAGGGAATTTTGAATCCCAGGTACAACATGAACTTCTAAGTTAATCAATTTATCCTGAAACTCAAAGGGTAGAAACACCGATCCCAAAGACTCAAATCGTTCGCCGCCTGCTGTTATTAACCTTAAAGGTTTCGATTTATCCAAAACATTGTCTTTCAAAAATAAGTTATGCAAATTTTTACCTAAAATTGTAACGCAAGATCCAGAATCTAAAAGACCAGTGGTAGGTATTCCGTTTAATTTTAGAGTAACGTAAGGTAAATATTCTACTTTAGAATTACGGATTGAGGAAATATGATAGCTATTAAAGAATTTTTTTAAAAAGTCCAACCAATTATTCCACTCTGTTTTATTACAATTAGTTGTATAATTTGATTTTCCACAATCCTTGTTAACTAGTGTGTAGAATTCGGGCTAAGAATGGGTATTTTTTAACACAGATCAGTGGAAGCGATTAATTCATCCAGTCTTAGCCCAAGACAAAGGATCTAACACATGGGCCAAGTTTCTTGGCGCTAAGAATTAAACAACTTACTTACCAAATATCTCCTGGTGATGTTCTTGAGTGGAGTCCTGGAGGCAAGTTAGACACACACGAGACTAAAATTGGCCAATATTAGCAAGTGAATTATCTTTACTTTACCAGACTCCACGCAGCGTCTTCAATCAGCAAATTCTTCCGGCACCAACCACGTGCATCGGATTCACTCAAGTTTTACAATGTTCGTTAAAATGCTATTTTTATCACAATTAACCGGTGCCAGTTATTGATCAAGGAAGTGGCAATCAAACGGGTTCTAAATACAAGATCAAAACGCTCACAACACGAAATCTATCCAGAGCAGATTTTTTCGCTGACCGCGGGAAACGACAATGAACGAAAGGATTGACAGTTCAGTGTGACCATTGTCAGAAATTTTCAATAGACTAAACAAAACGTTACTCAATCGATCCAATCGATCCGACTCACAATAAAAACTAATTCTATTTCAAACATCCACCCGCCCCGGACCGGCCTACCGGTCCGCTAATCGGTTGGTAGACGTGACAATGTTGCAACCGCTCTCCTCAGAATCGAACCGTCCACCAAGACCTCAGCAAATCGGGGAACTCCATCAGCCCCAGTTACCAAATGAAGGATGCGCCCCCTGCGCCATCTGAGTGGCGGAAGGTTAGCCTCCTTGATCAAAACGAGGTCTCCAATCTTGGGTGGATCGGTCTTGTCGGTCCACTTAACGCGTTGCTGGAGTATGTGCAAATATTCCAAATTCCAGCGTTTCCAAAAGCTCTGAGTAATCTGGCGTACCAATTCAAAACGCGAGAGACGACCAGGTCTCGTATCAATATAGGGGTACTCAGGCAAGGCGACAAGTGGGCGACCAATCAAAAAATGGCCCGGCGTAAGGGCCTCCAAATCATTCGGATCTGAGGAGATCGGGCACAATGGCCGAGAGTTCAAAACGGCCTCAATCTTACAAAACACAGTTGCGAGTTCCTCAAATGTAAGAACAGACTCACCGATTGTCCTGCGCAAGTGTGTTTTGGCCGATTTTACGGCGGCCTCAAATATACCACCCCAGTGTGGACAATTTGGTGGGGAAAACAACCAATTTATCCCACGTCGGGCAAGCCTATCACCTATATCAGCTTTGTTGGTTTCAAGGAAATTAACAACATCATTCAAATAATTATAGGTGCCCTTGAAGTTAGTGCCGCAGTCAGAACGGATCAAGGAAGGCATCCCTCTGCGGGATACAAATCTGTCAAATGTGGCTACAAACGCCTCGGTCGTAAGCGAGGAGACCAGTTCTAAGTGTACGGCCTTTGTGGAAAGACAAACAAAAACACACAAGTAGGCCTTGACAGTCTTGCTGTTTCGAAGTGTCGACGTTTTAACCAAAAAAGGACCAGCGAAGTCCGTGCCAACACCGTCAAACGTCCTGCTTTCAGTTACGCGATCTGCCGGTAAGTCCCCCATCAAGGGCTGCATGGTAGAAGCCTTGAGCTTATAGCAAGGGATGCAGCGAAAGACTACACTCCGAATAATTCTTCGGGCAGACAAAATCCAAAACTCGCATTGCAAAATGGCCAACAAGGCATTACAACCAGCATGCGAATTTTTAAGGTGACGGTCAGTTACCAACAAGCGTACCAAATGACCGTCCTTAGGTAACAAAAGGGGGTGACGAGCCCCGTAAGGGAGGTTGGCGTTCTTGAGACGCCCTCCAACGCGCAAGAGACCCGTATCGTCCAAAAAGGGGTTCAATTTAGAGACAGCTCCCGACAATTTCGATTTCCCCGACTTGAGGATAGCAATCTCCCTTTCAAAATGCGCCAATTGCACAGAACGAACCCAAAAGGTGAGGGACTCCTGTCGTTCCTGTGGTGAGAGAAACGGTGTCAGTCGTTTCTGTTGTGGGTGCCTAAAGTTAAAAACAAAACGCTTTATCCAAGCAGTAACACCTAACAACTTGTCGAGGGAGCTGTAACGATTCAACAGGAAATCGGGGTCGAAGGCGCATTCTACCTTCTCAAGAGCGAGTGTTCGTAGACCCGGCAAATCAGAAGTATTCAAAACTGGCGTTCGAGGCCAATCAATTTCTGGTCGACTCAACCATTCTGGACCCCACCACAGCGAATGACCTATCAAACTAGGCGTCAAGCATCCGCGCGAGGCACAATCAGCGGGGTTGAGCTCACCTGGCACGTGTCTCCAAACAAGTTTGACTTCGGATTTCTGGATTTGGGAAACGCGATTAGCGACAAATACCTCCAAGGTGTGAACAGAAGCCTTCAACCAACAAAGTACAATTTGGCTGTCTGTCCAGGCGTAGGTCCCACTAATACAAATGCTTTTACCCAAAGTGTTAGACACGTGGTTCAATAAGCGTACAAGAAGGGCTGCTCCCGAGAGCTCCAATTTTGGAATGGTCAGAGATGTCCGAAGGGGTGCCACCTTGCTCTTTGCCATGATCAGGGAAACCCTCACCTGACCTGAGGCACTAACTGTGCGCAAGTACACCACGGCGGCGTGACCACGTTCCGAGGCGTCACAAAACCCGTGAAGGGAGGCCTTGTACTTCCCGGGAGGAAGGATGGGACGAGGCAAGGAGATCTCGTTGACGGCAGGAAGTGAGGATACAAAAGAGGTCCATTCCTCAACAAGAGTGCCGTGCAGAGGTTCGTCCCAGGTCAATCCTGCTGTCCAAAGCTTCTGCAAGAAGCATTTTGCCCAAAATATAATTGGACAGATCCAACCGTTCGGATCAAAGGTTCTGGCGACAGTAGACAATACGAGACGTTTAGTCCAAGAACACGGCAATTTCAAGTCTACGTTATATGTAAAGATGTCTTGGACTGGTCTGTACTGAACGCCGAGAACAGCCATCATGGCGGGGTTGTCAACAATCTCAAACAAATGTGGATCCTGCTGATGATCCTCTGGCAAGCCTTTCAAAAGCGCTGGTGAGTTGGAAATCCATTTGCGCAACTCATAACCAGCGGAGGCCAAAATACCTATCAATTCGTCCCGCAGGAGGATCGCCTCGTCCGCTGATGAGGCGCCCGAGCAAATGTCATCGACGTAAATATCGTCCTTCAAGATGGCGGAGGCTCGTGGGAAACGTAGGCCTTCGCGGTCTGCGAGCTCCCAAAGAGAACGTATTGCCAAGTAGGGGCTTGACCTTAACCCGTACGTATTAGTATTGAGCTCGTAGACGACCATGGGATCGCGAGGAGACTCTCTCCAAAGGATCAGCTGGAAGCGACGGTCATCAGGGTGGATAATCGTCTGCCTGAACATCATTTTTATGTCGGCCACAAAGACAACCTGATGTCGTCGGAAGCTGGTGATGACGTCACAAAGGTCCTTGACCAACTTGGGACCAGAATGCAAGCACTGGTTCAAGGATACGCCTGTTGAAGTCTGCGCAGAACCATCAAACACTGTGCGCAGCTTGCCAGTCGATGGCTTCAATACCGCATGATGCGGGAGAAAGTAATGCTCCACCGAACGCCAATCCAAATTTGACACAGACATGTGTCCCAACTGTTCATATTCCCTCATGAACTCAATGTACTTCTGTCTGAGCTCCGGATCACGACCCATGCGGCGCTCCATGGCCAACAACCTCTTTTCGGCTAAAGGTCGTGACTCACCAAGCGGAGGCCGAACAGACAGGAAGGGAAGCCTCGTAATAATCCGACCAGAACGGAGTCGACCAGTGTTGTTCTGGAAGAACAGCTCGCACTCCTCATGTTCTGGATTCAAACGGGCAGCTTGAGGGGGCTCCTCTACCTCCCAAAACCTCTGAACCGCATCAGAGAGAGCGGAGCCTACAGCCAACAAATTATCAAGTTCGGGTGGAGGGGGGTCCCTAGGTACAGGTCCCATCAAAGCAAATCCAAATATGGTCGGGATGGCAGTCAAACCATTTGGCACCAAGACCCGTTTCCCACCAATCAAAATTCCACCGAGGACATCAGAGCCAATCAACAAGTCGATTTGTCCCGGTGTGTAAAATTTGGGGTCTGCCAGTTCCAATCCCGATGTCAAATTCACCACAGCAGCAGGTAGCTGTTTCTGTGGGTGCATACCCAAAATATTCTTCAGCACAATAGCCAAGGTTATAATCCTCGGGTGTGAAGATTCAACAGGGCCAAACAAAACCTTAACTTGCCCTTCAACATTAGAGGCTACGTCCCCTATGCCCCGTATACAATTTGGAAAAGAGCCCATATTTAATTTAACCTGCCCTACCAAATAAGTGGAAACAATGCAACCTTGTGAACCTGTGTCCAATATAGCACGGACAACAACAGAGGTCCCCGTGGGTCCCCAGACCCTAACAGCAACCGTTGGTAGGATAACGGTCTCAATGGGGGAGGTTGGCGTTATAGGGCAGGGGTCAATGACCTATTGTTGCCTGGGCGGCGACCGTTGGCCAGGACCAGGCAAATCAAAATGGGGGTGCGGCTTGAAGTCCTCAAGGGCGCGATGAATCGATCCGCGCGCCATCTGTGGGGGGTCATAGTGACGCACCCGCCCAAAACGAGGTGGGCGCGAGTCAAGGCGGGGACGCTCCGCCAAAGGAGGGGAGTACCTGGGGCAGCAGTCATGGTGCTGGTGACGTTGCGCGGTCGCACATTCAGGTGCGCGAGAGAGAGGAGGCGTGCGCACGCTACGGTTCTCCAAGCGGGGCGAGTGGCGATCAACTGAGCGAGGCGACTCTCGGCTACGCGCCGGTGAGCCTCGGCTGCCACCTTCAAAACACCCGCCCGTGCGCGGCGTCGGCTGGTTGGACAAGCGGCCAACCTCTCTGGCATTCATACAAAGAATGTCCAAATGCTGTCCTCCACAGTGAGGACAGGGGCGAGAATTTGGGCAGTCTCGCTGGTAGTGGGACCCCAAACAAGAGAAGCAAAGGCGGCGGGCATTCGCGATGCGCCTACGAGAGGCGACATGCAGGTCCAAGAATGCCCTACAACTGGCCGTTCTGTGCCCCGTGACCTTGCAGTAGGAGCACTCCACTGGGCTCTGCGTGACTGCAAAGCGAGGAGGGCGCCGGTCAACACTGGCTCGGGTGTGAACGCGAGCCTGCTCCTTGACCTTGGGCGGCTGCGACTTAGCCGGCGTGTCACCACCGGAGTTGTCCAAGACCCGGCACTCATCCTCCAGGAACTTCTCCAGGTCAGCAAAGGGGGGCAGATGGGTCGCGCTATCCCCACCAAAGCGCTGTTCAAAACGCGACCTCAGGTCGGCAGGCAGCTTCTTCAGCACAATGTGCACCAATAGATAGGACCATTGGTCCACGGGCAGGTCAAGGCACTTAAGTGCGTTGATGGCCACCAAAAGCGGGTTCAACAGTTGGGTGCGCAACCCAGAGACCCGGGTGAGCGTCGGCAAGCCCAAAATCTGCTCAATATGCGTGTCGGCGAGGCCACGCTTGTTATGGTACCTACGGGTGATTAGGTCCCGAGCCGTCTGGTACGCCTCGTCAGACACGGGCAGATGCTGGATGAGGCCCTTAGCCTCCCCATCCAGTACCGACATTAGATAGGCCAACTTTTGTGCCGGCCGAAGGTCAGCCCTATCATTCACCAGGCTGTCGAACAAGTTAATGAAGCCCAGGTAGCTTCCTAGGCAGCCATCAAAATGGGGGAGGTCCAAAGTAGGGAGCCTACTCACCAGCCCCGGTGCTGACCTAGGAAGCTCCTGCTTCAGGCCGGGTTGCCCTTCCCTATCGGCAACTAGTTGTCTCGCAGTATTGGAGACAGCATCATACAGGTCTAAGACCTGGGCATAGTCTTCGCTGACCTTATTTCGCTGGTCAGCGGTGAAATCATTGATTGACACTTCAAGACAGCAAGTGCTGAAAGTGCGGAATTGCTGTTCCACACTTGCCAGGCGATCGTCAATCCGCTCGTACCTTTGAAGTAGGGCCTGCTGGCGATCAGGCCGGTTCACTAAAGCACTGGCTGAGGCAAACCAGCGCAAATCTGATGCAATAGCACCAGCAGCCGCACGCAAGTCCTTGATAGCTGACATAATCAAAATTTCAAAAGAGCCCGGACAAGCGTTAAACAATATTAACAATCAAACTTAATTTTTCTCAATTCTTTGAAACCAACAAGGTATTAGCCTGTTTATTGCAAGTGCAGGCAAGTGACAGGTATTTACTGCCCAACAAAATTAAAAGTTTCAGTATATTGAAACAAACACAAAAGTTATCAAAGTTATAACTTATAACAAATTAATAAAGTTGAAACTTCAACTTAATTAGTTAATTATTTGCAACAGACAGACTAACTGTGTTATTTATGATATACAATATGAAGTAAGCACAGAATATGTGTTACCTAGCAATATTATCTATATTCTAACAAACAAAGTTTATTAATGTGACCCGCCCAAGTGGCAAGGTCAAGTTTGATTATTACAATGGTTATGAATAATTATGCAATAAACTAAATTTACTAAATTTATTGATACATACAGCTGTTATGTATCCAAACAAACTGACTTATTAATGCAACAACAAATTTAAGTTAGATTTTCCAACAATACAAATCAACAATTACTGATTGAGGTTATGTGACAATGTGTTTCAAATTATCTAGGTCAACTTATACAATTAAATATTATGTATTTTAGACAATAACTGACCTGACAAACACTACAATACTGTCTACAAGGTGATAAGATACAAGCTCATACCAATCTGAGTTTATACTCAGTAATGCAACAGCGGCTAAATTTCAACTACAGCTCTGCACCAAAAATTATGTGTAGAATTCGGGCTAAGAATGGGTATTTTTTAACACAGATCAGTGGAAGCGATTAATTCATCCAGTCTTAGCCCAAGACAAAGGAACCGGTGCCAGTTATTGATCAAGGAAGTGGCAATCAAACGGGTTCTAAATACAAGATCAAAACGCTCACAACACGAAATCTATCCAGAGCAGATTTTTTCGCTGACCGCGGGAAACGACAATGAACGAAAGGATTGACAGTTCAGTGTGACCATTGTCAGAAATTTTCAATAGACTAAACAAAACGTTACTCAATCGATCCAATCGATCCGACTCACAATAAAAACTAATTCTATTTCAAACAACTAGTTTTTTGAAACTGTAGGGGTCGACTTAGATTTACAATTGGGGCAGTCTGACACCTTGAAACCCTTTGTGCCGCACTTAAAACAGATTAGGTAGTGTGGCTGACGGCAATTACGTAATGAGTGCGAATTGCATCTACAACGCACGCAAAAAGTTTTATTTATATTAGAAGTACTCGATACGACGTTGACTTGTGGTACAGACTTGTATCTCGATGTATCGGCGACAGAGTTATATTTATTGAAGTGATTATGATTGTAAACTTTTTTGTTTGAAGAAAAATTAGAAAACGGATAATTATATGCTAGATCGGGTGCTACAGTATTCTTTGAAACTTTAGGGGGTTCAGAAAATTGCTTACTGCGACTTTGGTAATTTTCGAAAAGACGACAAACTTCGACCATACTATCAACATCAACAACCTTTGCAGTGAGCAGACAATTAGTGTAACAAGGTCTAATAATATTTAGTAAAATTTCTAGCTTCTCCGAATCAGCGATAGGAGAACTAAGTCGCGAAAACAGACCGTGCATTTTTGCCACGTAAATAGTTATTGATTCGTTCTCGCCCTGTGAGCGCTGACGGATCTCCGTCATAAGCCGATAATCGTAGTTATGCGGACTAAAATCTCGTTTCAAAAGTTCGCAAAGTTCTAACCAAGTCTTTACATTATTTTTAACAGAACGATACCAAACTAATGCGTCACCCGAAAATATTTCAAAAGCGAAAGACAACATCTTGTCGTGTGGAATAGATCTACAGGACATAAATTCATCAATTTTTTCAATAAAAGATCTTACACATGATTTACCGTTAAATTTGAATTTACCTAATTCCCAAAAAAGCTTACGGTCGTAATTATAGGAAGTGTTTCCCTCTGCCACCGAGCAATCCGACCGCGAACTACGGCTTGTGATTAATTGTAATTTTGCATATAAGTCATTAAATTTATTCCACACAGACTCAATTTTTTTAATATCAAGACTGCCGGTATCCACCCTATTCAGTCGATGAAAACAATGGTGTAGCACGGTTTCGACCTTCTGTTGAAGCTCGGAAGTATAGTTTGTTTCCAACATAGATAAGTGTTTATTTGATCTTAATAACGACTTTTCCACTTCAGCCACATCCTCCTCTGGTAGGAAGGGTGAAGATAATATATCCTCCGAGGTAATTTTAACTGAAAGTTTAGCGATTTGTTTGCGGGGATCGTCAGGCTTTGAAACGCCGCGTATTGTGGTCTCATATTCTAATTCCGCTTTAGTTAATAATGAGAAATTTCTAATGTAAGCCATTATTACAAAACAATAATAGAAAATCTAAGTATTTACGCCGGTACTAGAAAAAAAATTAAATATCGCCAGAAAATCGAATACCGTGCTAAAAAAAGCTGAAATACACTAAATTATACAATGGTGTGATGATTGGTAAAGGAATAAAAAATAAAAATTTCTTAAAGGTCACTCAAAGGTTGAATCACAATATTTTTTTTCGCGAACACGAGGCACGTTAGTTCAACGGCTAAGCGGTTAGAACCGGTTGGCGGCTCGACACACTGCCCGCGGTGTAACGTGATTTTAGACCGACGTTAATTAAATCACCGTTATGTTATTTACACAGTTAAATTGCTTATGGCCAACCAAAACAGATAGAAACTGTACCTGTACGCAATTCACCACACCAGAATATATGCACACACAGGAGAAAAATATACAAGAGAAAAAGAAATTATTTCACTCACCTGTAAAGTGCCAACTTACGTTTTAAAAATATATTTAAAAATTCTATTGGGCGCCAATGTCGCACGAGTGATTGATTTCCACGGGGTAGCCGGGATCGATCACTCGCCGAGCAATTAAAGAGAGATAATTAGGTTGTCTTACGGGAAATAAATAAAAAATATCACCAGGAAAGTTTAAACTCGCGTTATATTCCAGTTACACAATGGCTTTAATTACACAAAAAAAACTGACACTTGAGATTAGCCGACGAGACAATTATCCAGGGCGTGGTGGTAGGTTGGCACTTCACAGGTCTTCAGATGGGGTACTCAGCTTTGGTCGTGTTGTCCCGGAGCAAAAAGGGCCAAACCACGTGTGTCCCCGGTATATATAAGGCCGGCGAGCGGGAGGGGGCGAGCGGGGCTCCCCACTGCTGTGCGTCACTCGTAGCGAGGCTCGCGAGCGCCGGGGCACGACGTCACATTGGTATAGACATGGTAATGTGTTATAAATGTGTATATATTATATGAAAAATATTATTATACATAATTTGGTAATATGTTGTAGGTATATATGAATATAATATGTTTAAATTGATGTGTTCAATTTTTGTATAAATTTCACCACTCCATGCAATTTTTTCCTGTTTTATGTGTCTAGTTTTGTGGTTATTCAATGATGCTAATTATCATTTCCGTTTCATCATAATCCAAATCATGCAAGTAATTAGTAACTGCCTTTTTGCACTGGAATTTCGTCATCGGATACAAATTTAGTAATTTATTTAACTTATTGTATAAATAACTACCAAGAAAGTAAAAACTACGTTGAGCGAAACATGTTCTGGTTAAGATCGAGGGACATACATGATGTTTTCTACGTAGAGGTTCTAGCCTGGAGGGATCATAAAGGGTCTGCGAGTGAGTAGTCAGAACAACATTGAGGATGAAGAGTTTGCGAACTGAGAGGACATTTGTAATTTTGTATAGGTCGGTTGTGGGAAATCGGTAAGGGAGTCTCCAGCCAACTTTCAGAATCAATCTTTGGGCATGCTCCAGTTTTAGAAGATAGGACTTATCTGTACCACCCCAGGCTACAATGCAGTATTGTATGAGTGATTGACAGAGGGCCAGGTAAGTGATTCTGAGGACACGTGCATCGACTACATTGTTGAGGGCTTTGAAAACATAGGTTAGTTTTCGAATCCTGGAAGTAAGGCTATCTATATGTGTGTGAAAGGATAGACTGTCGTTAATTTGGATTCCTAAATATTTTATACAGTTTACCCGAGACAAAGTAGGACAGTCACATACAGGTAAAAGCGGAGAATTACAATTGTGAGCTGTGAGAGAAAAGGCAGAAGACGGCTGGCCAGGTGAAGTTAGTGAAAAAGTGAGGTATGTAGTTTTAGTAACATTGAGGGAGAGTTGATTTCTGGCTAACCAACTCGTAACTACATTGAAGCTGACTTGAGCACTACTGGAAGCAGATTCCCATGAGTCACCATAGGATATAAGGGCAGTATCATCAGCGTAGGTGAAGATGGTTGTATTATGAAGCTGTAGCTGGCAGAGATCGTTAATGTACAATAGAAACAGAGTAGGACCAACGATACTGCCCTGGGGAACTCCGTGTGTAAGCGGGAGTGCGTCACTACAGAAATCATTTATCCTCAGATACTGCCTTCTGTTAGTGAGATAGCTTTTGAAGAGGGCAAGTTGAGTACCCCTAATTCCGAGCTTCTCTAACTTTGTACAGAGGATGGGGACAGAAATAGTATCAAAAGCCTTTGCAATGTCAAGAAAAACACCTATAACCTTAGACTTATTGTCAAGCTTGGCGACTACGTCATTAGACAGATCTAAAACAGTTTTGGACGTGGACCAGCCTGGACGAAAACCATATTGATGTGGTGACAATAGGTGGTTTTGTTGTAGTAACTTTACTAACCTGTTGTTTAATAGTTTCTCGAGTATTTTTGAGAGTGATGGCAAAATGGAGATGGGTCTGTAATTGTTTGGGCTATGTTTGTCCCCTCCTTTGTGGATAGGGAGAACTACGGCAAGTTTAAATGCTTCAGGGAATTGGCCTGTATTAAAAGCCAGGTTACAAACATATGTAATGGGGGGAATTAAGAAGATCTTGAACATTTTAATGAAGTTACTAGAGATGTTATCACTACCCACTGCACAATCTCTTTTCAAATTTGTTAAACAGGTATAGGTACTGAATGTAATACAGTTTTATGAAAAGGTTATATTCTAACTACATTCACACACGTCTAGTCCCAAACTAAGCAGAGCTATGCGTACTAGATAATGGATAAACATACATATATACTTTATTTTTGTAAATACATACATATTATATACATAGAAACACCCAGACCAAGACAAACATCCATGTTCATGCACACAAATGTTTTTGCTTGAGCGGGAATCGAACCCGCAACCTTCGGCGTAGCAGTCGCTTACACTCCCGCTGCGCCAACGGGTCGTCAAGGTAGACAGATGTTTGCTTAACCCTCTGCGACTGACGTGGTAGTCCAACAGACACCGGGAAAAATAAAATTCGATCTATTAACGTTAATCTTAATATGTAAAATCCATGCGTTACTGACTGACTGACAGACACGCTAAAGCTGAAACTATTGGGCACAGGAAGCTGAAATTTCGCATGTATGTTCCTTGGGTGCACTAAGAAGGGATTTTTCGAAATTCCCACGGGATCGGCCAAAACGGGTAAATTAAAAAAAAAATGCAGGGGTAGCTGCTGGCGTCCTCTAGTATTCAAATATGAGCGCCGCCACTCTCAGTACCTTACTGTGGTGAGGTCGCGCATCGGTAATTGCGTCAGGAGCAGTAGTAGCCAGCACACATGTCCGTGGCAGGAGAAAAGTGTCCACGAGACTACCACATCAGTGTTAAGGTATGTGTCTACTATACTACTACCTCAGTAAAATGGTTATATTTTCATAGTGTCTCCTATACAAACACATCAGTCGATAAGTTTAGTTATCCTAAAATTCGGTTACACCCGCGTTATTTAAGACTGCTGTTCTGCTCCCGTGGGTCATAGCGTGATGTTATATAGCATATAGTCTACCTTAATAAATGGGCTATCTTACACTGAGAGAATTTTTCAAATCGGACCGTGACCTGCGATTAGCGCGTTCAAGCAAACAAACAAACAAACAAACTCTTCAGCTTTATATATACGTATTAGCTTAGATATAAATATTTCTATAATAATATTAGAAAAAGAGGATATTTTTGCATTTATGTTTGTAATGAAGACATTAAAAATTATTGGGATGATTTTAAAAAATACTTATCTATACCTAAATATAATAAAATTGACGATGTCTGTACATTGAAGATATTTATGAAATTTTAATGTGGAGGATATTTATAACATTAATAGAATTCAAAACATTTTTTTTTTAATTTTGGTGTAAGTGTTATCCCGATACGTAAGCTGGAAGTCGAGTTATCGTGGGTTCTAGTTCCACGCAGACGGAGTAACGGGCAAAAGCTAGTATAATGCTAATTATTTGTGAGTAACATGGATATTTGTTTTTAGATGGCTAACTCAAGTAACAATTCTAGGTCAAGCACTCTATCTGCGTCGTCTACCTGTAAGAGAACGTCAGCTGGAACTTGTGTAGATCAAACAAAGCTGTGATTTTGAACCTGTCTAATTTTTAATTGAACCAATGAATGTATCTTATGTTACCTAGACTAATTAAAGTAATTGTTAATTTTTAAAATGACAAAAGTTAAGATAGTAAAAAAAGTAGATTTAATGTTTTTTCTATGACATTAATTCTTTTATATACATTCATAGACTGATTTGTGAAAGTCAATAAAGACTGTTTAATTTTGAAAATACGAATTGTTTCTTTATTTTAATGTACAATTCTTATAAAATATAGGCCATTAGTCAAATAAATATGAATAAAATAGTCGCATCATTTAAAGCTTTAAAAATATTTGAGGTTGAAATGGTGTCTCGTGTACTACCACGTCAGTAAAAATGTAAAAATTAAGGCACGTCAGTCGCAGAGGGTTAATTTCTTTAGACTTTCGTCATCAGTTGTATACAAACTGTCCTACTGCTAGGTACAGGCCTAATCTAAGTCCACATGCTACCTAAGTGTATAAGGATTATGTTTGCTTTTCTTTATCTTTAAAGAAGGAACTAACATAATCTTTAAAATAATAATGATTATGTAGGCATAATATCCAATTATTCGTATTTAAGATATTGTGTAACGTTTTCTATTCCTTCGTTTTAATACACACATACTATTTACTGCTAAGGTCACCTTCTCAAAACGCAATAAAAGATTACTATTTAACTATACAATCTGCGGAACCTACATAACACAAATAAACAAGCAATAACAGTCACCAAATAATAAACAGTTTTTTCGATCATCTAAAACGACTGAACTATTAAATCGAAAAAGTCAAAAGCTTTACCAGATGACGTCAAAGAAAGCAAGGGTTTTTTAATCCAAAGGCAATCTTAACACACAAATATGAATAAACAAATATTACATCTTATCCTATAAACCCGATCCGTTAATAAAAAGGGAAATATCCAATCGTAAACGCCCTTTACATGTAGGTACCCTGAATGGTCACTCGGAGTAATTTAGTGTCACTCTTGAACGTACCAAGTTGTTTAGTCCCTCTCTGGAGGAATCCTTATAACCTCCTTCCATATAATTGATAATGAAATGTGAACTCCGCATCCCAGATGACTGGGAACACGTGATAATTGATTTATAGTGGGATAATGTTTATTACTTTATTACTCAGAATATTATTAACCTATACTAGGAAAACTGACGCACAGTCAACTGCTCTTTACTAGACAGAGTCTCTTCTAGGGTAACCATATAAGTGATAAACATACCTACTTATAATTATATTCCTTAATACATGCACAACATGGACCGGCAACACACAGCGCAATTCTGAATCTACTCCATACGGTCAAAGGTCTATCTCGGCACTTTTCGATCCTATTACATTATTGGTTCACAGCATCATACGCAATCACTTTTAATTTTGAATTAATCTGCAACAGCCATCACCCAAATACAACTAGGAACTAATGTAAAACCGTAGTGCATAATTAACTAGTGAAACGAGTGGACATTTATTTAGTTAGCAAGCGTTGCGTGAGTGGAATCAACATAGGATTTAATTGAGTTTCTCTGGTTCCTGATGATAATGAAACTAAGTGCAGGCATTTTTTACTAAACAAAGCCATCAGTGCAAATAATTTCAGCACGTATTAGTTTATCCAAAAATAGAGAGAGATGGGACTCGGATTGGAAATTCCCACGAAATTTCTCAAATAACATTAAGCATACATTTTTGTTTGTTTGTTTCTTGAAGTGTATGTAATTAATTTATGTGGAAGACCACTTTAAACCCCAACATCCTCATCAGCTAAAATATTTATTTTACATAGATAAGTTTTAAGTACATTTATGGACATAAATTTTGGTATAACGTATTTTATTGTAAGAAGTTACGTTAAATCTGGCTTACATAGAATTTCGTATAACGACCTTATTAAAACTTAAAGTCTTCTATTCTGGTCGATGACAGCAAGCAGTTCCTTTCGACAGTGTGCGGTCCATCTGAAAATAGAAATTGGTTGTAGTTTAAACCAATAATAGGATATTTGAGAGTCCTGTTTTTTTAACAATATAATGTTTTTAAAAGTAACTTGGAAAAGTGGTATGTCTGTTGGTCTCTCACTAAGCCAGATGTCATTGTTTTCTAGATCGATACGGCCGGATTACAAAAAAAATATCTATATTACAATTATACTGCCTAAACAAACCGACGTATCTTTCTCCATATCCAATCACTATAGAAAACTTGTAACGAATACATATTTTATACTAAATTCATGTCACCATTGAAGTTCAGATATTCCAAAATCATAGTAGTCTTATTGATCTATGCTAAGTTTTCATTAATTATGCAGCAACTTTAGTTGAGCATTAATTTGTAGATTAGTCAAGACAAACAATTTAATACAAAAGTAAATCTATCAATCGTTGTTGTATTTTGATGTTTTATGTATTGTTATCATGATTTAAACGTTAAATTACAATGTATTACATCCAAGTCCATTTTAAAGGCAATAAACACGAATGTTAAGAGAGTAAAAGAGGAATTTACTTAAAAAATATGAAATTATTTGAGAATTAGGATTTCAAAAAGAATACCTTCTTGGTACCACTGCGTCGTAGGAATACCAGTCTCGAGTCTAGCTGCCACTACAGCTTCTCTTATAGCTAAAGCAATTACCACCGCCATGCACATTGGTGGTTCACCGATTGCTGCAATGATAATATTCATTAGTATACATACTTACTAATATCAATACTTCGTTACAATGAAGGAAGGTACAAGCTATGTTGTTTCTGTTGAAGGAGTGAGCCTTCATGAATGGAGGTAATGTTAAGTTAAAGATGGAAATATTCACAAAAGATAACACTACATTTTAAATTTGGAGCATATATATAATTTTATTGATGTATGATAATGATTGAAAATACACATCATTATTATAAGTACATATTTGGTAAGTATAAAATAACTTACCTTTAGAGCCAAAAATAGCATCATCGCTATACGATTTTTTTCTGAGGTAAACTCTCCAGTCTTGTGGAATATCCCTCGCTAAGGGAACGAAATAGTCCCACGACCGATGCGTTAGCAATTCGCCAGCAGTTGAAAACACCAGACGCTCAGACGTCCAATATCCCAATCCCATGATAAAATCACCTTCTACTTGACCGATGTCAATTTGAGGATTTATACTCTGTCCAGTAGCGATGGGCGATGACGAGATGTTCAAGTCGATTGTTTCGATTGTTCAAACATTTCGATGACTCGCGATTGTTTTCTCTCGCCCAGTCGATCGTTTCCAGTCAACTCGCGGCGTCGCGTAGTCGCTAGGATACCGATGCGAATGATGCGATGTTTGAAAGAATCAACTCGGCCACAATCGTAACCAGCAATCACATCGACTGAAATCGTCGCAAGTAATTTGACTCGCTGACTTTCGACTCTGACTCGTAAATATTAATGGAGTTATATAGTTTTAATGCGATATTAATATGGTGTTGGTTGGTGGGAGTTAATAATACAAACTCATACCGATGTCAACCAGTCTTTTAAGTATTTATTAAATTTCTCTTAATTATTCACAATATATTGTACTTGGTACAATATATTGTGAAGTATAGGTAGATATGTAAAGTTCTCTTTATTTTGATGGACTTTATTTTCCTTAGTAGTTATTAGGTACTGAATCAATCAATGAAAGACGGCTAGGATCATCGCCACCGGCATAGATAAATTTCGTAGTGTACGAGTCGATGATGTTGACTCGGAACAATCGAAAAACATCTCGATTGTTTGATGACAGACCGAGACAATCGGCGACTCGATGAAAAATTTTAACGACTGCGATTGTTTCGACTGGACAAACATCTCGACATCGCCCATCGCTACTGTCCAGCATCTTGGCAAAGATCTACTCTTATTGTTTGATACTCTCCAGTGATGACGTCTAACTCTACTTCAGCTAACGTGACTCCATAAACTGGGAATGGATATGTTTCGTCTGTTTTCGTAAGTCCGTGTGTTTGTAAGTCTACATTATCATTATAAGCTTGTGTAATCAATTCTTGCCACGTAGGATTACCTAACTTTTCTCTTGTTGCCTGAAGTCTATTATATAGTTCAACACAAGCTCTTTTTACAGCAACACAGGTATTCAGTGATGTAATGCTACCACCAGATGGCCTCACATTTGAAGCTATGATTGTATTATTGCCTTTTATTATAATTTTATCAACGGGTATACCTAGGACGTATGAGGCTACCTGCACGGCTCGGGTATTGATACCTTGTCCCATTTCAATACCACCATGAGTTATAGAAACTGTCCCATCGCCACGATATACAGATAGATTGACGTACACATTAATTCCACCTTGAGGAGTCCATCTAAGTAAAGCGAACCTCAAGCCCCGCTTCTTCCATCTATTATCAACATTGAATTTGTTGACAATCGTTCTTCGATTTTTGTAGTCTGACTTTATTTTGACATAGTTAACCATTTCAATGAGATCACCGTACTGGTTAGTATCGAGATTAGCTAGCCTTACGTCCAGGGGATCTAGAGACATTTCGTATGCTATTTGTTCCATGACCAATTCGGCCATTGCGATATTTTCTAATGTACCTGATGAATTAAAACGTATGACATAATTTACTGAACCACAATATACTTGAAAATAATAATAATAATACTTTAATTAATCTTGATTTTATTTTTAATCGTCTGAATAATTATGGCTCGTGTGCCTTAACTAGATAGTGTAATGTAAAATTATTTAACGGAATATTGCTTACTAAAACTATAATTAGGTACATGATTATCTTACCTGGTGCCCTAGCCCATGTATTCTTAGGTGTGTCGGTTATTGAATCATAGCTTTTGTAATTCCATCGTTCCTTCTTGTAAGCGTTATTGAAAGCATCTGCACCCAACACAGTAAATAGCTCGTTGATCTTGTATCCGTTATCTTCGTACAGACTATAATTAATGTATTGAATTTCACCTGAATTGTTTACACCTGCCTGAAAAGTAAACCAGTTTCATTCGATGTTTCTAACAAAAAAAAATATAGTAGAAAATTATCATACTTCAAATTTCGTAGCACATGGTAATCTCTTGCCAACGGCTCTCATGGTTGTAGGCAAGGACTGAATGAATCGGCAAGGTCTGTTTAACTTTGTAACTACTAAGGCACTAGCAATGGCACCTTGTATAGATCGAGAAAGCTTTATGCCATACGCACCACCAACGCGACGATTGTACACGTCAATTCTGGAAAAAAATGTACAATGAAAATTATAATTTGGTATTATAATTGAGAATAAGCAAACCTGTTCAGAGCTTGCCTAGACAGACTGGGAATTGTTTGCAGAGGGCAATAATGGAAGCTTAATTAGATTCATCCAGTTGTTCTAAGCAGGCAAGAGTGTCTGATATATGGACCAAGTTTCTTGGCGCTTAGATTTAAACAAATTAATTACTAGGTGATCTTCTCAGGTGGCCTGGAGGCAACCTATAATTATAATTACACGCACTAATTTTGCCTAATTGTAGGTGAAATATCTATAGTTACCAGGCTCTAAGCGGCGTCTTCATGACACGATGCACGTGGTGGTAAAATTCACGCAATGTTCAATATATACATATCACAATTTACAATACTGACTGATTGATGCCGGACAAATCAATTAGCGGCAATTAATAAGATTTTACAAGACAATTCGCGAAGCTGGCTTAACCATGTGCTTTCGAACAGGCGAAAATGTACGAGACGACAAAACGTGTTAGTTTTTCAAGGCAAGAAAAATAATGAATTGTCATCTCATAGTGTGATCAGAGTAAAAAAATTACAATATACAAAAAATGTTACTTAACTGATTTACTCGACTGATTATTATAGACAATATATCTATTTCAAACAAAACCCTATAAAGCACATGATAGGAAACATTTTTCATTTAATTTCAATGGCTAGATAACACTAAATAGGTATAAAGTAAATAATTATAGTATGAAAGTTCTGAATTAAATGCGTATCGGATAAAATTGACACAAACATGTTACATTATTTATTACACTAAAATAAGATATTAAATTAAAATTTTGGACGTATAGTCAAATTATAGCTCGTAGCTGTATTATAATATGTCTTGTCAATTAAATTACAAACCTATTCTGATGCATATTCAAAGCTCTAGATATCATCAATTGGACTCCTTCCAGCCACTGTGTTGCGCAATAAACAAATAGTCCTTCTTCTGATGGCTTTGTTACACAAGTTAATGTCTCCATAACGTAATGATACTGTCCATATATTGAATTCTCTCCCTGTATAACTTTAGCGACATCACTACCTCTGTCAGATGCATCTGTTTGAATGTACATTTTGCTTTTATTTGAATTATCCACCGTTTCTCTTACGTCTAGAACAGGGTCTTGTATGTTTGTGTATGTTGCTTTGACTAGTTTTGCAGCTCTATCAGCAATATGATGAGTTTCAGTTACAACTATTGCTAAAGGTTGGTTGTAGTATTTTACAGTACCGTCGCATAGTATTTCTTCGTTGGCAGAAAAAAAGAATGAGTCTGGTAGAGTAAAAGAATTTTTACCAGGTATATCTTTCACAGTATACACAGCTATTACGCCTGGATAAGCCTGTAAGTAAATCATAGTACATATATTATATTTTTTTAAATTTTTAGACTCACGTCTGTATCCCCGAAGGGGTAGGCAGAGGTGGGATATAACACCCACATTTCGCCATGAATTTTTAGGTCCCACGTAATAGGGGGCGAGCCTATTACCGTACCGGGCACATTACCAGACTCCGAGCTGCTACTGAGAATTTCCTAACGGAAAAGCCCAATAACACTTTGCCCGACCAGGGAATCGAACCTGAGGCCTCCCAGTCCCACGCGCACATTTATGCCGCGAGACCAACGAGGCAGTCATATTATATGTTTGTAACAATGTCAATCGCATTGGGTGAAACCTGTTATTATTGTGGTGTCTTGAATAAATTAATAATAAATTATTAAGAAATAAATCCGTATAGGAAAATAATTCTGTTGAATTCATATTTTTACTTACCAGCGCCTCACTAGGATCTATATTTTCGAGTTGACCTACGGCTATTGTACTCAACGCAAATGCACAAAATACTTCGTTATCAAATGATGGCAGATCTTCAGTATAAAACGCTTCACCAGCGCATTGGATCTAAAAAATAATTGTAAAAATCAACTGTTATTTTCTTTTTAACTGTTGTGTAATGCTGATGTACATTTAAAATGGAAAGTATTGAAAACCAATTTATTATTACCAAAGCCTCCACTTTTGTGATTGGTTCATTGAGAGGCCACACTGAAGGTTTCGTGTCAAATGTTTGATGAGCTCGAGACACTGGCCGAGTGTCATTCAAATTAGTTCTCCCGGACAGATTGCGAGATCCCAAGGAATTTTCTGGAGCTATCCTTAGTAGACTCTAGAAAAAAAAATCTAGTCATTTTTTCATTTTCCTAATGCTATGTTTATGAAATTGTTTAGTGACCAAACAACTCAATAGAAGTAATTTAGTATGTTCCTTACCTTATAAAAGAGTCCCAAAGAAGCTATCTTCCTATATTTCACCGAAGGATCAGGTGGATTCTCAGTTATTACAAGTTCTTGTTCCATGATCTTCAGAGCTGCTTGGAGAGTTTCATTAGTAAACAGTTTCTTTCCCACTAGATATTTTTCAGTAGTTCTAGCTCTTATGAAGGATGCGGAGAGGCCTCCGTAGACTATTCTTGATTGGATGACCGTATTGTCACAAAAATCTATTTTATATAGAAATCCAGCGTTGACTAAGGCATGAGCATTTTGGGAACGCGGCATTACCTAAAATTAATAATTGTGCTTTAAAACAAGAATATAATGTATTTAGTAGACATTATGATTAAGATAGACTATGACTAAGCCCTTACTGTAAGTAGTAAAATACTACAACGAATACAAGTACGTTTAATATCTTTTTTTTATATTTTTTAGACACACGCCTATGTCTCCGAAGGGTTAGGCAGAGGTAGTTCGCTATGATTTTTTTTAGATCCCACATAACAAGGGGCGAGCCTATTGCCGTTACCGGGCATATTACCAGACTCTGTCCTGCTACTGAGAATTCGGAAAAACCCAGTAACACTTTTGCCCGACCCGGGAATCGTACCCGGAAGCTCCGATCAGCAGTCGCAAACGCTATCCACTGGATCACGGTGGCAGTTGTTTAGTAACTATGTATTTAATTCTACGTATGATAAGTATCTATTCTACATCATCATATCTATTCGTAGAACATTCGTCGACCAAATTGGTGACGTTCCACAGTGTTTTATGAAGACCATTTTTCGGACACCGTCTTTTTATTAAAGAAGCTAATAGATTTATTCAATAAAAAGAAATATTTCGTATCCCCATTAAGCATAGCATAGCATCTCTAGTTTTTTAGACAAACTTTTTTGAAAATCTTCATATTTTAAAGCGGATATTTAGAAAAAAATATATTCCTCTTAATCTAAGCATGATACGCAATAATAATGTTACAAGCACCGATAGCGTCTCTTTCACTGCTCATTTTACAGTTAAAATGAACCTCATAACTTGACTAGATTCAAATTTAAGCGTGATTTTGGATTTTTAGATTTTCTTACTTTTCCCGAAGATTCTACCAAAAGGGGAAAAGTTATATATACAGAAATGATGCTCTTTACTTTACTCATATACTCAATAAATTTCAGACCCCAAATCCATGGAATCTAGAAGCTATTCCATATAACTGTTTTTGCTAGGTTTTTCATATTTATATTCTGGATTTTAATGATTAAATTTTTATTCAATATTGATTTCTTTACAACATATAATTTAGCTATAAAATCAATATCGAATAAAAATTTTATCAGTATAATCCGGAATACAAATGTGAAAACCCTAGCAAAATCAGTTAATTTGGAATAACTTCTAGATTCCATGGATTTGGGGTCTGAAATTTATTGAGTATATGAGGAAAGTAAAGAGCATCATTTCTGTATATATAACTTTTCCTCTTTTTGTAGAATCTTCGGGAAAAGTAAGAAAATCTAAAAATCCAAAATCTCGCTTAAATTTGAATCTAGTCAAGTTATGAGGTTCATTTTAACTGTAAAATGTGCAGTGAAAGAGACGCTATCGGTGTTTGTAACATTATTATTGCGTATCATGCTTAGATTAAGAGGAATATCTTTTTTTCTAAATTTCCGCTTTGAAATATGAAGATTTTCCAAAAAGTTTTTCTAAAAAACTAGAGATGCTAGCTTAATGGGGATACAAAATATTTCTTTTTATTGAATATATCTATTAGCTTCTTTAATAAAAAGACGGTGTCCGAAAAAGTGGTCTTCATAAAACACTGTGCGTTCCTGTAAAACGGAAAGGTCCGAAGCACCCGGAACCGGCGAAAGTATTGAGTATTGAAAAAGAGTAATAAATGTAGAGGAAGCGCGTGAGGTTTATAAGGATAGAAGCAAGTGGCATTCCGTTGTCTCTGCCTACCCCGACGGGAAAAAGCGTGAGCATATGTTTGTTTGTATATATTATTATTTTTCTTCTTTTAAACATAGTAAGATTTTTTTTTTAAAGACACCTCCCGCACTAGGAATAAATCCTGTGTCGCGGGGGACTTTACAAACATACAACTAACGGACACAATGAACACCTAAAGATATTTACTTTGAAAGTTTCCAAGTCGTGGTCATGGGTCAGTGGTGGTAGCATTATATTCAGAATGACATAGCCTCTCATGTTCGTTTTCAAGAACTCTTGCATTGTCAGCGTTTTCTTCGATTTAGTACGATTCTCTAGAATGATGAAATAGTATAATTATATATTTTGGCAACATTATGATAAAAATATCTTACATAGCTTTGGAATCACATCGCACGGCTATGTCAGGAGATTAATTGTAATATTTATGCAAAGTTAAATAAATAATAAGTATACATACTTATCGTCACTTCAGCACCAACGGTTTCTAATAGCAAGAAAATATCCGAAGCAAACGAATTGTGCTGGTGTTTAATCATCAGATTTCCAGCAATTGATCCTACCTGAAATATTAAACAGTCTTTATATGTATAGCGACAATCTTGAGAAAACCCGACGGTATACTTTGTTTCGACAAAAGCTCTCATAGAACTATTCTGAAAGCCGAAGGTAGAAAACTTTGAAGCAATATAAACTAAATTAAAAACTGGGCAAATCAGTGCGAATCGGACTCGCGCACGAAGGGTTCCGTACCATCATCTATAAAAGAAAATCACGTTTGTTGTATGTAAACTGGTTCGGCGATACACCGAAACCGTAGGTTCTAGGCGATTTCGAAAAAAACATTAATATTGTGGACTGTATGAGGGCGAGTTCTGATCGCCTAGGATAGGAAAAGGGAGTGGGAGTTGGGAGTTATAGATACTGAAATTTTGCCGCACACCTACCTTCGTTCTCTCGGCTCGACAAGATAGCTGTAGTCGGCTCCTTGCAGAATCGGGCTGTAAGCTGATCACTCCGTCTGGATCCAACCCAGAACTACACAAATCACTCCACTTAAGCCGCGAGCGGTTTTGTTGCGTTTAAAATATAGAAGCGGTAAAATATGGCGGTATTAGGTACATGTGTTCGGCGCGACACGGGGCGACGTTGGGTCGCAACCGGTCAGCGAGACGTTTGATCCTCCTCCCACTCCCTTTTCCTATCCTAGGCGATCAGAACTCGCCCTCATACAGTCCACAATATTAATCTTTTTTTCCAAATCGCCTAGAACCTACGGTTTCGGTGTATCGCCGAACCATTTTTTGGTCCTTCGAGCCGGATTCATTTGCGTTTATACGTAACCTCTCGTTTATCTCACTCGCGTAGGTATCTTCTAGAAGTACCTACCTAGGTAGTTATAGCACCTAGCTATACTCCTAATCCATTTACATACCCATTACAGGGTTATTTCCGCACGCATCCGTAGGTAATATACTTTTATGTAGCTACCTACTAACCCAATTATTATTACTGAAACTTTCATAGTTGTCTTGTAAATCTCATATTTCAAGCACCTTTTAATTCCACCGCCTTAAAGTGTTGTCTACTTAGGTAAAATAATAGATACTTTAGGTAGTCTTATTTTGATTCGGTCTCATTAGCTTATATTTACGTAAACATGGCACAAGAAAAGAAGCCACGCATGTCGGAAGAAAAAGAGCTGACAATCTTAGAAGCAAAACGCAATATTTTATTTGAGCGTATTCAAAACATTTACGAGCGCTCAAAAACTGCCGCTACTTCCAACATTAATAGGGAATCATTTCTTAGTTATTGTATGACAGTAGATAGTATTTGAACAGATTTTCATAAGTTAGACGATTATAACGCAAGATTGCTTTCAATTAATCCTGATGAACAGCCGAATTATCAGGCGTCCACCTCATTCGAAGATCTTTATTGTATCATCAAGCACATACAATCACAATTGGAGGGTAAATATTCAGCACAGCCCGTTTCTGCGGTTCGAACGCCGAGATTACCGCCAATTGAGCTCATGTCATTCGATGGCGATATACGAAATTGGCCGTTATTCTATGCGAGTTTTGAGTCTACAGTGCACGATAATAGTTCTCTGACAGATGCTGACAGGTTGTACTATTTAATAGGTAAACTGTCACCGAAGGCCCAATCCGTATTTGCAGGTGTCACACCCAGTGCTGAGAATTATCAGGTCATATTTCAGTCACTAATTGATAGGTATCAAGATACTCGTGTTCTAGCGTCTACTTACTTTGATCAAGCTTTAAATCTTAAATTGTCCGGTGCCACTTCTGTTTCGAATTTCCAGCTGTTTATAGACAACTTTGTTACCGCAGTTAATTCCCTTAAAAATTTAAAATTAGAAGATCTTTCCGGCTTTATGTTCCTTCAACTCGCTTTAAAAAAGTTTGACACTGAAACAATTCGCGCATTCGAGATGACGGAACGCAATCATAAAATACCTACACTAGACAGTTTTATTTCTTTCATCAAAGATCAGTGTCGAATATTTCATAATACGCAGTCTAGTTCATCTAGCTGGTCTAATAATAATAACAGCAAACAAAGGTCGAATAAAGCGCGAACTAGCAATAATAACTCGGTCCGTAATCCGCAATCTTACGTAGCATGCTCGGAATCTAAAAATAATAATTCACAGAAGTGTCTGTGCAGTAATATAATTCACGACCATTTCTATAAATGTCCCGCCTTTAATAATTTAAATCCGACTGCTCGTTTCAAATGTGTGAAGGATAACAAATCTTCAGCCTCTATCAGTCCACTGCTGGACTAGGCCTCTCCTTTGAAAGGAGGAATTGGCCTACTATACCACGCTGGCCAAACGGGTTGGTATAGGGTTTGTTTCAAGTTTTCCGTCTCTTACAGTGCTGTTTTCTGTATAGTATGATCCCTTTGTCGGCTCTTACGACACCCACGGGATGATATGGGGTGGTGACATTCCGTATTCTTAATCCGTCACCACACGGATAACAAAGCTTTCATTAATTGCTTAAGTATAAAGCATAAAACGAGTGATTGTTCTAGTAAGACGAGATGTCGTTCATGTAATCAACGACACCACTCATTATTACACTTTGATAAAAGTTATCCGTCTTTGAGCCATGCCGGTAACCTTGACACGCTTACGTCGCAGGTGCAGGCCACGGTGACTTCCCTCTCCACGTCTCAGGGCGAAGTATCGTTGTGTACGACGTCCATTGCGCGGGCGGCGTGCACGCGCGGACGGCCCTCGCGCGCTTGTAGTGATCAGCGCAGTGCTAAGCCGCGGTGTACGGCGTCCAAAACTGTTCTGTTAGCGACAGCGCAAGTTATCGTTTATGATAATAATGAAGCGCCTCACATGGTACGATGTCTACTCGACAGTGCGTCACAGAGTAATTTTATTACTTCTGATTGTTTCAAACGCCTCGGACTGTGGGATAACTTTAGAAATACTAACTTAGTGGTCAAGGGCATCGGAGGTTCAGAAAAACAATGCAAGGGTTCCGTAGATATTAAAATACATTCGCGTTTTGATAGGAATATTAATTTTAACATTTCTTCACTTATCATGGAGCGTATTACGGACACATTGCCGGATCGCGGGATTTGCGAATCCGGCAGACATTGATGTTTTGATCGGCGCTTTAATATTTCCGCACTTGCTTCTAACTAAAGTAGTGCGTAGTGAGCGATATGATTTACCACCCGCTATTGAGACGGTATTTGGGTATGTGATTAAGGGTACCGTACCTACGTTACATACTTCTCAGTATATTACGTCTTGTTGTTGTTCTGTTCTTCAAGAAAATAATATTGATTCTCTTCTCAAGCGATTTTGGGAGCTTGAAGAGATTACCGCACCGCCCTCGATGAGCCGTAAGGATCTCGAGTGTGAACAACTTTTCCGCGCTACCACTGTTCGGGACGACAGTGGCAGATACGTAGTGGCGTTGCCATTCTATGGTGACCCTTATTCGTTAGGCGACTTGTACGCTGCTGCGCTTAGACGTTTCCATTGTTTAGAACGTAAACTTGAGGCATCACTTAAGTTACGCAGCGCCTATAATGACGTCATTCGTGACTACCTAAATAATGTTTTTTTGAGTGTAGTTGTAAACAACGAAGGCAACTCTCTTCCCTCATATAATATCCCGCATCACGTCGTAGTTCGCGAAGATAAAACCTCAACTAAACTTTGTGTGGTTTTAGATGCCGTTGTAAGACTACATCGGGGGGCTTATTCACTATGACCATTTTGAAGTCTTAACGTGTTTTAACGTGCTAGTTACCCACGTCGGCACGTTATTGGCTTAAACGGTATTCACTATGCCAACTTCAAGTTTGACAAGCACGGTAGCGCACGTTTCGGACACGGCTTTAGTTGTCAAAATTCCGTGAGCTAAGAGGTCACTTAACATGCACGTAACGCGTTTATTATAAAACGATAGAGGATAAATAAGTACTAAGTGTATTTGTTTTATATTATTTTCAGTGTCCGTTAGTGGTTAAATGCTAAGTTTATTTGCTTTTTTATTTACCAGTGTCCGTGTCAAAGTTATTTAATTAATATTATGTTTTATGAAAATTGACGCCTGTCGCTGGCGCCAGCGTCTCACTCGTCTTCGGATAAATAATAAATCCATTATGATTTATTAGATTCTGTTAGAATTGGGTTATTTGCTGCACTAACCGCACTTATATTTTTTTATATTGTAGCGCGACTGAAACTGTCATGTCTGTCATCAATGTCATCATTATGTTTTCGTTCAAAAATTGACTTAAGTACAAAAGATGAACTAAACTTTGAAGATCAATTTTTTATTTTGAGATTGTTCCTGGCGAAATTGAACTAAAATAATATAATTTAAGTTTTATTAACCTTTTTTATTTGTACTGTAGCTTATACTGAAAATTACAAGTTAGTAAAATAATATTTATAAAATCGAAATTGAGCCGGCAAACCGGCATTAAGATTTATGAACGAATGTTGTGAAATTGATAACTAGGCATAGACAAGCTGTCGTATGGCATACTGAATATAATATTTTGATTGACGTGGTATGTCACGTTACTGAATCACGTTTACGTCTAGTGCGCGTCATGACGACACACGTCTTGAGCATGGTATTTCAGTGGTCATAGTGAATAAGCCCCCAGGTCAGTCGATTAATGACATTTTGCATGCCAGCCCTAATCTACAAGGTGATTTATTTAACATCATAATAAATTTTCGTCTTTTCCTAATTGCTCTGTCAGCTGATTGCCGCCGAATGTTCCTCAATATCGGCGTTTGCGAATCTGACCGTAGATTTCAACGGATTTTTTATCGTTTTAACAATAAGGAACCTTTATCCGTGTATCAGTTCAATCGTGTTTGTTTTGGACTCAAGTCTAGCCCATATCACGTGTTACGAGTTTTTCGCCAGTTGATCGCTGATGAAGGCGATCACTTTCCCGCCGCAGCAGCTGTTGCTACTTCCGCTTTGTATATGGATGACATTGCCTGTAGTGTCATATCCGTTCCGCTAGCAATTTCGCTTTGTGAAGAGCTTAATCAGCTTTTCAAGCGAGGCCAGTTTGATCTTGTCAAATGGACAAGCAACTCTAAGGAGGTTATCGCACGCATACCTGATTCTCATAAAGCTTCTCCAGACATTGAGTTTGAGAAGTCTGTACCGCATAAAGTTCTCGGTTTACGCTGGGACAAATCCTGCGATAGTTTTCGGTTTGACGTCTCACCGCCAGATGATAAGTGCACTAAACGCACTATGCTGTCCACAGTGACTCGACTATGGGACATAATGGGTTTTGTGGCTCCCACAATTTTGTACGCCAAGCTCTCGATCAAAGAATTTTGGCTATCAAAGTGTGAGTGGGATGAAACACCCCCTGACCATATTGTCGCCGCTTGGGGCCAGTTTTGTATTGAGCTTACCGCGCTCATTCAAATTACTATTGCGCGTCATCTTGGGTTGGTAGATGGATGTACCATCAACTTAATCGTGGGTATAATGGAAGAACTAAATAACTCAGATTTTGGCCAAATTGACCTTTTACCATTTTCGTAAGCCCCAAAATGTGCCGCATCTTTTGGTCTAACAAACATTCTTATATCTTAACCCAGTCCAAAAATAAAGCCATTTTTGTGTTTCAATTATAGAAATAGATAAGTATAAATTAACATTAAATGTTAGTAGAAAAAATGACTAACTCTATAAATAAATGAACAACTGTGACTTCTGATCACTTGAGTATGAAATAAATTAGATAAATTGAGTTATTTAGTTCTTCCGCGCACGAAAATATTTCAATGAAACTAGTCAAGTTGAAGAAAAACTAAACAACTTGAGTTATTTAATTCGGGCATTAATGAGCATTCATTCGGTTTTTAAATAAGTATTTTTATTTATTTCTTCTTCGAGAAAATGTAAATTTATAAGAGATTCCAATCGAATAAATGTCAATAGGTGAAGTTATTTATTATTTCTATTTATAGTATACGCACGTAAGCAAAGTTATCGTGCAATTCAGTAGTACAAATTAGCACGAAATAATGTAAACCTATAGACCAACCATTCTCAAAGTGTGCTCCGCGGAGCGCCAGGGCTCCACGAAGCATCTCTAGAGGCTCCACGAAAATTTTGCTCCAATTAAAATAAAATTACTTAAATATAACTAAATCACTAGGTAGCAGAATACAGCAAAATGATCGATTTAGATTCTAAACTCACTGCAACTTAAAGTAGTAGCACGTGCAATATGCTATGTTTTTACCGGCGTTTTATTACAATCGGATAATTATTTTATAAACAGATATAGGTACTATTATTAGACATGTTATGTTCCTAAGGTTGGAAGCGATAGCCTAGTGGAAAAATCAACAGACTGCCATTTACAGGGCTCGGGTTAGAATTCTAGGCAGTACATTTTCGAACTAATGTGTTTCAATTGTTAATTATGGCTTGCCTCGTGCCTCGGAGAGCAGCTCTTTAAGACTGGGCGGTGTGGACACCCCTCCCTACTTTTTTCTGACATCAAGATTTGATGTCTTCCAGCCACAGGTGCAGGCTAGATTTCTTAAAGGCTTTAGTACCGCGGGCCAAATCCATACAGAGCATAATTTTCATAGGTTATTTAGAAACCCGAAGAGTAAACCCAGCCGCTGTGGCTGGTTTTGTGGATTACGAAAATGCCTCCAACCCCATTGGAACTGGGCTGTCCTGCAATGCACTGCCTACACTACATGTCTCTCAGAGAGCTATGAAAAGGACAATGGATAAAGGATAATAGGATTTCGCTGATGGATAATTTCCAGAACGACATTATCCGGCAGAAGACCAAAGAAACTGACATAGATCAGAGTTATAGCAAACTGAAAGGGGGAACTCATGGCCAGTCGTTTAAAAAGCAGGTTCTTAAATTAAGGCCACGCCTCAGCAAGCGTAGTGTTCGCCGCCAGAATGAGTCTTGTGGCATACCCTGGGGAGGCCCACCTCTAGGAGTGATATGCTGATGAAATGAGCTAAATGAGAAGAAGTAGTTAATATACTTGTTTGACCATAATACGCCCCCTTCCTATTATGAAAGCCTAAAGGTGAGAAAATACGTCGCGAGATAGCGAGCAAGGCGTGACGTGGCAAACCGATACTCCGAAACGGTAGACAGAAGTTGTAATTATTACACCCACATTTGGCCATATCATGCATTTTAGGTCCTTCGTAAAAAGGGGGTCTATTGATGTTGCCGGGAACATTGCCAGATTTCGTTCTACTACTGAAAATTCAGAAAAATCTGTTACCTACACTCTTGTCTAACCCAGGAATCGAACCCAAGACCTCTCGATCCGATCGAGGCCTTATAGGTTATTTACTGTGCCATGGAGGCAATCAGCGACAAAATAAATATAAAATATACGAAGATTTATGTCAGTAATATAGTCTTTTCTACAAATGTGGACCTTTTTGCTCAACTTCTTCCTTTAATTTTTTATTTATTTATTTATAGTCTCACGCCTGTATCCCCGAAGGGGTAGGCAGAGGTGTAAATATTACACCCACATTTCGCCATGAATTTAGAAACCCGAAGAGGAAACCCAGCCGCTGTGGCTGGCTTTTGTCCTTTAATTTGTCTAGTAATTAAGCATAGTATGCTGAAGTAATAGTTATCCCTTTCGATCTCTCTCCATGAACATCTCAAAAAGCAGTCAGCATCACATTCCCAGCAGAATAAACGGCCTTTGTCCTTTGGAGTCGGTTCCTCCTTAGCAATTTACTGTTTGGAATGTATTATTTATTTGGGCGTATAATGGGTGTATCCACGTTTCATCTACAGTCTTTATTTGGACCAAAACTTGGATTTATTAGGCCTTAACTATGCAAACAGAGCTTTAAAAAAATGTTCATTCGACGGGTCAACGCGGTTTTGGTCTTAACGTGAGTAAACGCAGCACCCATCGCGCTGGGAGCTTGCTCATGCTTAAATCTTCATTTAATATGTAACTAATTCATTTGTTGGTCATTTTCATACCCTTTGCTATATCTCTTACTCAATTCAGCGGTCGTCTAGCACCATTTGGTAAAATTTGGCGAGGTTATCTTCAGTGGTTGCAGTGTTTGGACGTCCCGGACCTTAGCTCCCTAGCTCTTACGACCAGGTTTAAATTCAGCTGCCCAAAATTTAATTGTAGTAAATGACGGAGCAGTGAGGCAGCGATAGCCTAGTGGAGGTACCAATAGTTGTCCATGCAGGGGGTATCGGGTTCGAATCCACGGCACGCACAAATGACTTTTCAAAGTGCGTATTAAATTGTTAATTATCGTTTGCCCCGTGCCTCGAAGCACGTTAAACTGTCGGTCCTGGCTGTCTGGAAGATCTTTGACAGTCGTTACGGGGATTCCGTACCCTCAAATAAACTGATAATGGTCTAAACCATGGAATATCGCTATCCCTTTGGGTTGCGGAGATCAAACGGTTGTCGCTCTGTGGCAAAGTTGATATTCTGTCATACCTGATTAGATCAATAAGCGGACCTCGGGCTCTAAGACGTGTAAGTCTTGGATGCAACCGGGATAAGGCTAGCGCGATCATGATAGAGCAGAGAGTCCCCATAAACAGAGTTTTAATCAAAATTGAATGGCGTCGGCGTAGTGCCTTTTAAAAACAAGAATTTAATGCCAGCTCGATACAACATTTCCCATTTTCACAAAACACTCACATCGACTTAATCGTATGGCTGTCAAATAGCAACTACTGCTACAAAATAGTTGAAATGTTGGTGGTTAACAGCCACAAGAAGTAAAATTACATCCACTACACTTTTTTTGACGAGTGCTGCTTCCTTCAGGTTGAGGTCGGAAACTTTTCAGACCACCCTAGTATGTTTTCATGCAAAGGCAAGTTATTTTTTTATTTTTAGTTGATTTTTGAAGATTTATAATAAGTCATTTAGTTGATTTTATTACATAATTATAATATTTTGTTGTCATACCTAATTCTGTTAATTTGTTATATTGTAATTTTACGTTTATTTTTTTATACATACAATGTTACTACTTCCAATCCAGGTTTTTATTTCATGAGAGATCAATAATCAGTGATAAAATTTAACAAATAAACTTTCACTAAGAATGCCTAACTTTTGTGTTTAAATATTTCTTTAGGTTCAAAACTCAATAAGTGTACTTAGTTGACCCAAATTCATGTATTCACATTCATTAAATGTGTGGGAAAACTGAATAACTACATTATAGAATTAGCTAACTACGGTATGTTTGCAATATCTTGGTGTGGCAAAATTGGATAACTTGGTTTTTTATTTTTAATATTTTTTTGGTTCATGATAAACGCTAGTTTTATCAAGCATAGAATCGACAGCAAACATGCTTAAAGCATATAAAATCGCCGACGGTAAAATTGTTCCCCATTTCTTAGTGATATAAAAAAAGAGTTAAAGTTAAAGTTTCGAGATAATCGCGATTTACTGTTTTTTTGACACTTTGTCAAAAAAACAGTAAATCGCGATTATCTCGAAACTTGAAATTTTGAGTTATTTAGTTCTTCCATTATACCCACGATATGTGAAATTATTTAATTTTTCTATTTATAGTATACGCACGTAAGCAAAGTTATCGTACAGTTCAGTAGTACAAATTAGCGCGAAATAATGTAAACCTATAGATCAACCATTCTCAAAGTGTGCTCCGCAGAGTGCCAGAGCTCCAAGAGGCATCTCTAGAGGCTCTACGACAATATTGCTCCAATTTTTAGATTCTAAACTCAGCATCAGCCCCTTACAATCCACTACTGCACTAGACCTCTCCTTTGAAACGAGGAATTGGCCTACTATACCATGCTGGCCAAACGGGTTGTTATAGGGTTTGTTTTAAGTTTTCCTTCTCTTACAGTGCTGTTCTTTGCATAGTATGGTCCCTCCGTTGCCTCTTACGATACCCATATGGGGTGATGACATTGCGTATTCTTAATCTGTCACCACACTAAACTCACTGCAACTTAAAGTAGTGGATTGGGCTGTACTAGTATGCTATGTTTTTACTGGCGATTTATTACAATCGGATAATTTTATTATAAACAGATATACTATTATTAGACATAATTAATAAGGTAGGTAGCGATAGCCTAGTGAAGATATCAATAGACTGCTATTCACAGGGCTCGGGTTAGAAAAATGGCTTGTCTCGTGCCTAAGAGAGCAGCTCTTTAAGACTGGGTGGTGTGGTCACCCCTCTCTACTTTTTTCTGACATCAAGATTTGATGTCTTCCAGCGACCGGTGCAGACAAGATTTCTTAAAGACTTTAGTACCGCGGGCGAAATCCATACAGAGCATACTTTTTCATAGGCTATTTAGAAATCCGAAGAGTAAAATCAGCCGCTGTGGCTGGCTTTTGTGGACTACGAAAATGCCTTCAACTCCATTGAAACTGGGCTGTCCTGCAATGCACTGCCTACACTACATTTCTCTCCAAGAGCTATGAAAAGGACAATGCTAGGGATTTCACTGATGGGTAATTTCCGGAACGAGGTTATCCGGCAGAAGACCAAAGTAACTGATATAGTTCACAGTTATAGCAAATTGAATGGGGGAACTTATGATTATTTTAATCACAAAGCAGGTTCTTAAATTAACGCCACGCCTCAGCAAGCGTAGTGTTGGCTGCCAGAATGGGTCTTGTGGCATACCCTGGGGAGATCCACCTCTAGGATAGGCTGATGAAATTAATTAAATGAGAAGAAGTAGTTAATATAATTGCTTGACAGTTATACGCCCCCTTCCTAATATGAAAGCTTAAGGGGGAGAAAATACCTCACGCGATAGCGAGCAAAGCGTGACGTGGCAAACCGATACTCCGAAGAGGTAAACAGAAGCTGTAATAATTACACCTACATTTTGACCATGTCATGCATTTTTAGGTCCTACATAACGACGAACTACATAACTACATAATTGACGTTGCCGGGCACATTGCCAGACTTCGTTCTACTACTGAGAATTCGGAAAACACTCTGTTACTTATACTCTTGCCTAACCCGGGAATTGAACCCAAGACCTCTCGATCAACAGACGCATAGCTTATTTACTGGGCCTCGTAGGCAATCAGCGACAAAGTAAATATAAAGTATACGCAGATTTATGTCAGTTATACACCGCTATTTTTTAATTAGTACAAAAAATTTAACAGAGCACTAAGTATCTTTAACTGATCATATTTATGTAGTTGAAAAATAAAAACACTAAGTCCCAAAACTGTCTCAAAACTGTCCACAAAAATACGTGATAATTGGTAAATGCAATACTAATACTATGACCCACCCGTGTACTATCATAGTAAAATGAACCATTGATAAATTCTACCGGTCCTAAGCCCGAATGAAGTATGAAGGAGAGGGTAGAATTAACAAAATTAAAAAATAACTACCTACATTTATTATTTTTCTTCATTTTATTTTCTATGGCTACCTACATCATAAGTGCGACAGAGAGAATGCGAATGAGCAGGATGGAATATTATCAATGAATTAGTGAATGGATTGTAAAATATGACCATGATTTAAGTGAGATTTTCTACAATAAACAAATGATAATAACTTTGCTCTTTATTGATATTATGAAATTCTTACGTCACATATATGATAATAATATCTTCGCTAATCTGTCCTTAAAGTTTTTGTACTAATAAAAAAATAGTGGTGTATAGTCTTTTCTGCAAATGTGGACCTTTTTGCACAACTTCTAACTTCCAATTGTCTAGTAATAGAGCGTAGTATGCTGCTATAATAGCTATCCCTTTCGATCTATCTACATGAACATCCCAAAAAACAGTCAGCATCACTTTCCAAGCCGAAAAAACGGCCTGTATCCTTTGGAGTCGGTTCCTCATTATCCTAAGCAATTTACTATTTGGAATGTACCTATGTATTATTGATTTGGGCGTATAATGGTGTATCCAGGTTGCATCTACAGTCATTAATTATACCAAAACTTGGATCATAGGCCTAATCTATGCAAAAAGAGCATTAAAATGTTTTCATTCGAACAAGGTTTTGGTCTTAAGGTGAGCAAACGCGGCACCCATCGCGCTGGGAGCTTGTTTATGCTTAAATCTTGATTTAATATGTAGCTAATACATTTCTTAGTCATTTTCATAGCCTCTGCTATCTCTCTTACTCAATTCAGCGGTCGTCTAGCACCAAGTGGTGAAATTTGGCGAGGTTATCGTCAGTGGTTGCAGTTTTTGGACGTGCCGGAACTTCATCTGTTCCCTAGTTCTTACGACCAAGTTTAAATCAGCTGCCCAAAATTTCATCGTGGTAACTGATGGAACAGAGAGGCAGCGATAGCCGGAGAGCCGATAGTGGAGGTACCAATGGCAGTCCATGCAGAGGGTATCGAGTTCGAATCCACAGCACGCACCAATGACTTTTCAAAGTAAAGTGCGTATTAAATTGCTAATTATCGCTTGCCCCGTGCCTCGGAGCACGTTAAACTGTCGGTCTTGGCTGTCATGATGATCTTTGACAGTCATTACGGGGAGTCAGTACCCTCAAATAAACTGATACTGGTCTAAACCATGGAATATCACTATCCCTTTGGGTTGCGGAGGTCAAACGGCAGTCGCTCTGAGGAAAAAGTTGATATTCTGTCATATCTGGTTAGACCAGTAACCGAACCTCGGGCTCTAAGACGTGTAAGTCTTGGATGCAACCGTGATTACGCTAGGGCGATGATGATGGAGCCGAGAGCCCCGATAAATAGACTTTTAATCAAATTTAAATGGCGTCGGCGTATTGCCTTTTAAAAACAAAATTTTAATGACAGCTCGATACAAAATTTCCCATTTACACAAAAAACACTCACATCAACTCAAACGTATGGCTGTCAAATAGCAATTACTGGTAAAAAATAGCTGAAATATTGCTGGGTAACTGCCACAAGATGTAGATGTAGTAGTGTAAAGATGACGAGTGCTGCCTCCTTCAGGTTCAGGTCGGAAACTTTTCAGACCACCCAAGTATGTTTTAATGCAAAGGAAAGTTATTTTTGTTTTAGTTGATTTTAGAAGATTTATAATAAGTTATTTATTTTTATATCATTATAATATTTTGTTGCCATACCTAATTCTCTTAATTTGATATAGTAATTTTTTTTTTTTGTATATTTTTATATACAATGTTACTACTTCCAATCCAGGTCTTTTATTTCATGCGAGATCAATAATCAGTGCTAAATTTCACAAATAAACTTTCACTAAGAATGCATAACTTTCATGTTTAAATATTTCTTTAGGTTCAAAACTGAATAAGTGTACTTAGTTTACCCAAATTCATGTATTCACATTTATTTAATGTGTGGGAAAACTGAATAACTACAATGTAGAATTTGCTAACTTCGGTATGTTTGCAATATCTTGGTGTGGCAAAATTGGATAACTTGGTTTTTAATTTTTATAATTTTTTTGGTTCATAATAAAATTTAGTTTAATCAAGCAAATAATTGATAGCAAACATGCTTACAGCATATAAAATCGCCGACGGTAAAATTGTTCTCCATTTCTTAGCAATGTAAAAAAAAGGGTAAAAAAAACAGTAAAGCGCGATTATCTCGAAACTTGAATTTTAGAGTTATTCAGTTCTTCCATTATACCCACGATATATATATATGTAACAAATTTATATGCACTTCCTGAAAGTAGTTTGTTCAGAATCGGCTACTGAATCCATTTCTGTCATTTTTAATATTGTTTTTTTTTTGTTCTAAAATAATAAAAATAACGTAAATTATAGTCACTCATTTGTTTGAAAAGTTGAAATATACGAAAATAAACCTTAAGTCAAAGCAGAACGCCTTCTTTTAAAATGCATATTGTTTTATGGTTCGACGTTGGGTCACACGAACGCACACATTAATACAACACAATAGCGGCAAAAGACAATAACAAACAATTTACCACCAAAATATCTATCTTTCGCTTACGTAATAATCAAGAGGCAAGAGCGAGACGTAATGTGTCGCCCGCGCTGGCCAATGACAAGCGCTGGCGATGCGCTTAGACAAGTTATGACAAGTATCTATTCTAGTCATCCATCGGGAATCTATCAGCGAGAGTTGCGAAAAAATATTTTAATTTCGAAAAAATGTGTAATTATCAACATGACGGTGCTGGTGTGAAAAGTTCTGCATCATCTTGATGTTAACTTGTCACTCCCGGACATTTTCACCGTGGGGAAATATTAAATCTCTAGTTTATTGTGAGGACACACCAAGCGACTAGGAGTTAATTAAGATATTAGCTGCTTTTGAAACAGTGAAAACATGTGATGTGTGAGAAAACAGTGAAGTGCTAAAGGAATGTGACTTTATCCTGTAAGTTATTTGATTATTTTATTAATGTAACTATTAATTTACAACTTTAAACGCGTCGTTCTTGCTTTATTCTCTCATTGATGTTCTTTTACTTTATCTATCAATAATTCTAGGTAACTAAGTATGATTAAGATAAGATATAGTCACAATAGTCATTTACGATATTATGAAACAATAGATCGTGCATGTTATTAACAAACAATAAATAATTTTATACAAAGTCGACTGTCGACTCCAAAGCCGAAAAGTGTGATGGAAAGAAATAGTCATATCTTTGGAAATATCAACAGTAGCTGATAAATTATTTAAACATATTTTTTGTAAACCCTACTCTATCAGAGTGTGATATGAATACTAAATTTGAAACATTTTGTTTATATCATATCGTATTTCGTCAGATCACTGTCGTCTGTTTACCATAGCAACCGTTTCCTGTATTTATGTGCGTGCGCAAATTTATAGTGACCACGCTTTTTACTTTTAATCGAGTTTATACTTTCTTCAAAAAACAATATTTACGCAAATAAAAAAAATATTTCAATGCATGCATTATGATTGTAACGAGGTATTCTAATTGGGGTGTCTGAGATGTGCGTCATTTCCGTTACACGTTATATATATATATATATATATATATATATATATATATATATATATATATATATAGTTTAAATAGTATTTAAATAGTTAAAACATTGTAATTTAAGATATGGATACGCTAATAAATGAAATTACATTAATAAAATTGCTGTGTCGCTTTTCACCAAAAAGGAACCTAGTTCAGCATATGCCACACTAAAAAGCCTGGCGCTGATTTTCAACTAGTTCCACTTGTGATAGCACGGATACTCTCATCGAACATATGAGCGAAAACAAAACAATGGAATGACATAACAGCATGCTATAATAATATCATTTATGTATTATTGTAATTTATGTGTATTTATTTATTTACTCGGCCTGCGAGAATACCAGCGTTGTAGTTTATACTGCAACAATAGCTGACGCAGCGCCTTATTTGTCCTCCACGTAACGCTACCATTAATAATGTAGGTACTTACTTATATCTTTAGTGTACCTGTAGTTTAAGTTTATTTGTTTGTTAAGTTTATTTTTTAAGTGTTTCTTAAGTTTGTGTGGAGGTGCAAATAAAACATTTGCATTTTCATTTATTAGAATTAATTTACTTTTTTAATTTACACAAAAAGTTAATTTAATATAAAAAGGAAACTATTCAATATCGTATTATTTAAAATAAGGTTGTATAAGGCAATTTATAATTTTTCGTCTAGAGTCTGGTCGGCTTACCTCAATTATATGAAAGAGGCATTCAGATTAATCATCAATGTCGTATTATTACTTTCTTTGGTCATATTTCACGTCGTGGAGGCACATCTGTGGAACGACTTATGGTTCTGGGGAAGGTTGAAGGCACAAGAGCGGCCGGCAGGTCACCCATGCGTTGGACTCACCAAGTTAAAACTGCACTCAATGGTCCACTCCATGAATGTTCGAGTAGGGCTGCAGTACGGGAGGAATGGCGACGGATTGTGAGGCTTGCCACCACCCCTAACGTGACGACCACGACCACTCTGCCAAGAGTGTGACGACGAAAAAGAAGCCGATTTGATTAATTCCACCGAACACACGAATTTTAAATATGAATACGCTGCCTCTAGTTGTGTTACTAGATCCAATATTATATTCTGCAAACCATTTCTACACAGAATATTTCAAATTCATTCCGAGCAGTCTACCTGCGCAACACAGAAACATATTTGTCTGTCCCACATCACAAGACTCCAAGGTTCAAGATCAAAATTATTTATTCATTTAGTCCACATTGTGCCTTACTTTGAGACCTAAATTAATAAGTGATGTGAATGTCGAATTGTAGAGTTACCAAGTTACCTTTGGTAGGTAAGGGGTGAAGTTCTCCATGTAGTTGCGGATTAAATATACAGTATATATTTACTTTTACCTATTATTTAGGACTGCCTCTGTGGTTCTGTGGATAGCTTATGCGACTGCTAATCGGAGGTCCCGTGTTCGATTCCCGGGACGGGCAAAAGTGTTACTGGATTTTCCAAATTCTCAGTAGCAGCACGGAGTCTGGTGATGTGCCCGGTAACGGCAATAGGCTTGCCTCCTATTACGTGGCATCACAAAATTCATGACGAAATGTGGGTATAATATTACACCTCTGCCTACCCCTTCGGGGATAAAGGCGTGAGTCTATAAAAAAATATTTATTCAAGTATTACTATAATATCATTACTCATATAATTATCTTATGTCCCTAGCTTGTTTGGTTGAGAATACCTAAGGCATTAAGTCCGCCTATTTACCACATGTTTGTAGTGCAAGAAGTTAAATAAATAAAAATCCAAAGTGTCGCTACACTATTTCATTACGTATCGTAAGAGGCAACAAAGGAAATACATATATAATATGTTTGGTAAGAGACAGAAACCTCGACTTCAAAGCCTATACCAGTCAGTCTGACCAACATGTTAAAGTAGACCAAATCTTTGGAAAAAACGGGAACTTAGAGAGGTAAATAAACACACATAGACTCACGCCTGCTTCACGGAGGGGTAGGCAGAGACTACTGAACGCACTTTGCAACGATCCTGACATATCTCTCTTGCTTCATTCACCATCAGATTCCTCATGCATGCTCTTCTTTTCAAAGTACTTCTAACCTGTCCTGTTTTTAGTATGTCTTCAATCTGGTCAGAAATCGTCCGCCTAGGTCTTCCCCTTCGTCCTGTCCTATTCACACTTGCCTTATATATCTGCTTGGTTAGGCTTTCGTCATCCAATACAAAAAAAACGTCCAGTAGTGGACTGGGAAATGTGGAATGATGAATATGAAGTATTAAAGTAAACCTCGATATGACCAGAAAATTAGTTCTTCAAGGGAACTCTGCGCATAGCTTGCATGCTCTTCAAGCATGTGCAGAATTTAAAATGTTTTTTTTATAGACTCACGCCTGTATCGCCGAAGGGGTAGGCAGAGGACCCACATTTCATCATGAATTTTTAAGTCCCACGTAATAGGGGGCGAGCCTATAGCCGTTACCGGGCTCATCACCAGACTCCGTGCTGCTAGGTACTGAGAATTCGGAAAAAAACAGTAACACTTTTGCCCAACCCGGCAATCGAACCCAGGACCTCCGATCAGCAGTCGCATACGCTATCCGCTGGACCATGGAGGCAGTCTGTATTATTTAATATGTTTTAAATAGTCTAATCTAACAAAGCTGAACTTCTGTTTAGAGGGGATGCAGTGAATGTGGTTTTTTCAGCAAACTTTTAATTACAAAGCCAATGTTTTATCTGTGGACTGATAAATATAAAACGTACAAACGTCTGTCCACAATTTCATTACAAATTTAAAAAAAAAGTTAATAAGCTTTTCAAATAACATCAACTTTACTGTACTTTTCTTCAAAAACGCAATAAATTATTACTACACTGCGATTTTTTTGAATTCAAGTAATTGTATCCCAAATAGGGTGCATAGGGTCCCCACCAAGAACTTAGGGTCCCAAGCCAACCTCACCTGCAAGTGGTGCACCTGCCGATCAACGGACGAGGCTCTGGCAAACAAAATGTCCCAATAAGCGGCAATAGGCTCGCCACCTATTACGTTGGATCAAAACACTGGCGAAAAGTGGGCGTTTAATATGCCTCTGCCTACCCCTTCGGGGAAACAGGCGTGAGTCTATGTATGTATGTGTATGTATCCCAAATATGAATCCCGTAGTTTACCAACTAACACAATTTCAAAATGATCCAGTATATATAAATTAATATAGGTCAATAAAGTTATCATCCCATTAAGATTATTATTCAATGTGTGGCCTGCAACAAACGTGTCCGATGCGATATTGGACCGATGTATGGTAACAGTGGTGGATATCGAGTTGAATTAATTTGTATGTAGCGCACGGTCGGTAGGTAGTATAACCGATCGTAAGCTATTGATACTGTACTGATAACATTTCGTGTATTATAAATAAACTGTAGCTTACTATGCTAAGCTGAAGTTTATTTATCGGTGTTTCTTTTACGTAAGATCAGAACTTCAAGCATATTAATATTCTCATAAAAATAATGATTTAAATCTGAGCAACATAATAAAGGCCTTGTGGAGAGCCATAGGGGAGGCTCATGTCCTGCAGCGGACGCCTCTAGGCTGAGATGATGATGCTGACTTATAATTATGTATGAAGTTGATCAATCCGTGTGGTGACGGATAAAGAATACGGAATGTCACCACCCCATATCAACCCATGGGTGTCGTAAGAGCCTACAGAGGGACTATACTATGCAGAGAACAGCAATGTAAGAGAAGGAAAACTTGATACAAACCCTTACCAACCAGTTTGGCCAGCGTGGTATAGTAGGCCAATTCCTCCTTTCAAAGGAGAGGCCTAGTCCAGCAGTGGACTGTTAAAGGCTGATGATGATAAAGTTGAGCGGCTTTACAGGCACAGTTATTTACTCAAGTAGTTCTGAAGTTTAAAAATCATTAGTAGATGGCAGTAGATTGTCAAAATGTATGTGTAGGCTAGATTTTATTTTCTTTTTTCCAATAATAATTTGAATATTTGCTTTTAATCTGTGATCGTGAATTGTTTTCATCACTCAAGTAATGTGTTTTCCATTTCAGTTGTGACCTTGTTAAAGGCTTCGGTCTTGCTAACGTAAGGGGTCCCTCATTTTAGACTATCTTATTTTGTCGCAAAGGAAACAGGTTGAAAAGAATTAAGTGAATGTTTATTATTTCTTTTATTTTAAGTCTGAATTTCTATATTTTTATCTAATACATTAACGGCAAAAAATCTAAATGCCTCAGTTCAATCCTTTGACCTGTAACTAACACTGAATATTTACAGGATACTTATGGGTGTTGCTTAATGAGCAAGAAAGCTTGTGCGCAAATGTTGCCGCATCAAATTATGTTGCTGCATAATGGCAGCCAATTTAGCTTAATTAATCTGTAGCGACTTTAGCTTAGTTTGGTTAGATGTTGTTTTGTAATACTGTTCATTTCTACAAATCAAGTCTTTGTACCTAACATAGTATTTGAAAATGCGGTCAACTTACAGTTATCTAAGGTCTCAGCACTTTGTGTGAAGAATAAGCGCTAAGCCGAATTCCATAGTCATGTTTTTGTGTAATTGGCGCCCAACATGGGACGCAGATCAGGAGAAGCCGTCATCTCTATTATAAGCCAGATTAGATGGCATAGATAAACCATGACAATACTAGCGATACGAGAATTTAATGAGTTTCTTGTTGATTTCTCGAATAATCAATAGTTACTGATCTATTAGGTGAAATAAAATATTGCTAATCCGCTTCTAATGGTTAAGAATCCAGACAACGACGTAAAATATAAACACTGCGATGTAACACTAAAAAAAGGGCACCAAGTTGGGCCACATACTGCAACGTTCACCATCATCGCTGTTTGATTAAATTACAGAATACAACCAAAAACACTGGATTTTCCAACATCGCAACCCTCACTTAATATTTGCTTTAGCTACAAAAAGTGCACCCGCCGGACTTGCTCAACAAAACCTTTGCTAACCCACATCTACTTTATTCAACTACGCCGTTTTCCGGGAACACTGTCATAATACGCGATGTGAAACTCTATCAACACATGTAGGAGTACAAAGACAAATTAACATAGCTGGCGTGAAAAAACGAACCATTGTAAGCACCTGAGGAGACTAAGAACTTATTTACACTAGCGTTTGTCAAACGGAGGCATTAGAGCGGTTTCAGGAAGTTTAGTTTTTGAAAGCGCATGTAGGCGCGTACGAGCGTTGACGCGCTTCTAAGTTCGACAAGATATCACTACCGTTTCGAGCGAACACGCCGATATATGTCCGTTTACGCGAGTCCAGATTTTTGAAGCGCGTAATGTTGCGCTGTATCTGAAACCACCCTTAGATAAACGTATGTATGCGGCGCAGAAGTACGCGTCGTGACGTACGTGTAACGTTGTCGCGGTGGCGGCGTTTTCTCTACATAAACGAATAGCGCAGGTTCTCACCATTTGACATTGCGCCGAGTGTCGTGGGTTCAATTTCCAAACGAGACAACAGTTTGTGCGAGCCAAATGCCAATGTGAAAGTGCTCTCAAATCGTGTTTCAATTATGTCGTGACCGTAAAATTTTTCGTTAGACGACTGTCGTATCTACTTAGCCGTTACCATTATATCGAATCAGTCGTCACTGTATGTAAAGATCTTTAACATCGTATCATCCTTTATGTGAACACCCCCATTAGTCAACACGATAATCTATTGTCAGGACTAGTGGAAAAGCGCCCTAACTCACAGAATGTACTTCATACGAAATATACGTACCGAGTTTATACTGAATTTGCAAAGTGTATTTTTAGCTCCTACGTAAAAATAGGTGTGTTAATTATTAGTTTCAGGCACGTGTGTAAATCTGACTGGGTTTAAAAAAGATCGTATTTTTTGAATTATAGTTACTAAATTAAAACACCTTTGATCTACTTCATACATTTTGCATTCTCATATTTACAAATTTCTTATTGCCAAAGCTATTTCATTTCAATTTCATTTCTCAACATATTTCAGTATCAGCTAAAATAACTTAAAGTAGGTCTTTAGGAATTTCAAATTCTCATACATCAAGAAGAGTTCTAGATTAGCCTTGTAAATTAACTCAAGTGATATGAGAAATGAAATAGTCCTTATTATGCAGACAAAATAAACTATCTACTAAAACATGGAATAAATAAATCAATATGACATTGAGAGATAATGGAAGGCTTTAATATTCTTTTTAAATTTATTAATTAAAGTTTTGAGAAGCTGCCAACCAGCATATGATAAAAGAAAATTTTAATTCAATAATTATTAATTAACAACGTATCTCAAAATAAAAGAATGTAGACGTAATTCCGAAATTCAATTTCGAATTTCATATTTTATGCCACATTCATTAATAGCAGTCATTCACCATATCAGCCAAAAAACGTCCATTGCAGGACATCATTATAATAATAATTAGAATGGGTTTAAAAGACATACATACATACATAGACTCACGCCTGTTTCCCGGAGGGGTAGGCAGAGACTACGGAACGCCATTTGCAACGATCCTGACATATCTCTCTTGCTTCATTCACTCACATCAGACTCCTCATGCATGCTCTTCCATTCAGGGTACTTCTCACCCGTCCACCTCCAATTAAAAGACATAAAAATAATTTATATAACACTATCGAAAATAATGAATTCTATCTCTATTCTCTCACTTCTAAAACAACTTTTATATACTATACCAATTATTACATAAAGAAAGGGTAAATTGTATCTATATCTATGTGTCGCTTCGTAAGGAGGGCTCATTCTCGTTGATATCGCGTTTTACGAGCATCAGCACTCCGTTGTCACTGCGTTCCACCCACTTGTTTAATATCATCTAACATTTTACGAACTCTTTATTTATGGATAAAACACTCATCGTCCATTTTTTATTTCCAATAATTTTCCCAATCAATGGCATCATAAACAAGTAAAAATGAAGAATAACATTTTCTACTGATAAACTTGATCTTAACTGCACAACTTTTAGAAACGAAGATTTATTTCATTTATGAAATAACTTTCGAGTTGCCAACACTTAAAGTAAATATAAAGTTTGATGGCAACATTTATTCAAATTCTTGTGCTCTTTGTGTATGTTTTGAATTAAAATGTAGATGGATATTTATCTAATAAGAGAAAAGGAACTGTACTTCAGCCAAAAATATAATAATATTATAATCTAATAATTATATTAGGTATGATTACAAGCAATAAAGACATGAACGAAATTGCTGTGTATAAGTTTCGTTTTTTTTATATTTTCTTCATCTTTCTTGCCCATATAAGTAGACTTCTATAACTATTTAATCATAAACAGCTTTTATATTCCTAATTATATAATACCTTGGCTTTTTTGAAAAATAATAAAAAGCTATTTTATATTATAATTTTCTCTATCCACTTATTACTATACACATATTATTAATTTATTGCCAGCTTCGCCTGAAAATGCTTTTAGTTACCTGAGAGAATGTAGAATTTCTATTCTAATAATGGTATCTAGCTTGTAACAAAATACCTTGACAAAAAGCGCAAGAAAGGAGAGCGTGGGGTGTTTTGCATTGTAAGAAAATTACAGTAGAGTGGCTGGTTCGGCTTTGCACCGAAACCGTGGGGTAGGGTTCTAGGCGACTTGGAAAAGGAAATGGACTGTATTAGGGCGAGTTCTGGGTCGCCTAGAAAGGAATAAGGGAAGAGGAGATGGATACGGGAGGAGGTGATTGAGTGGGTATAGGATATTTCCAGGATGGAAGGCACTTACCTTATACAGCCTTCTTCGTTTCTTGTCCTCCTGGTGGTTTCGCGATGCAGCTCCTTGTTTTCACTAGCACTCACGAGCGGGTTTTCCTTGGTGGAAGCGGCAAAATCACATACAGCGGCGCGGCGCGGAGCGGTATCGAGACGGCGTTCTTAGCGAGCGGAATGTTCGAGACTGTCCCACGCGTTCACGATCGCGTCGACGAATCAGGCGGAAGGCAGTGCCTCTTCCAGGGAGTGGGATAGAGCGGGACGGAAATATGATATCGCTCGCACTAGAACGTGGAACGATTCATCTTGATGCGATTAGTTTTATATAGGAAGGTAGATGGCGCTACCATATCCCCCCGGCCCTAAAGGGTTGCCTTTAAAAAAAATAGAATTGAACTTAGCTATGTTGGGTGTACTACCGCATAACCCATCAATAGGCTAAGACAGCGATATGACAATAAAATTAATCTAAATTAACTTTAGCGAAAGCTACAAACGCAATAATAGCGAAAACTACTAACTAAATACTTAAACTAAGAGGTAGGTTCAACTTCAGGCTAGATCTCACTGAGTTGGAAGCGGACGCGAGTTGATCAGTGCCTCGACTTGTGCAAGGACAGTTAAAGGCTCTTCGTAAGAGAGGATCTGTTGACCTATAACTTTGAAGAGATGCGTTTTAATTACTTTGACCATGCTTTCCCAACATCCACCGAAACGCGGTGATGCTGGTGGAATAAACTGATCTATGGAACGTTCTTCCTGAAGACGAGTACGACAACCCGCGACGTGATTGAAACAAGTTCGATCAATTTACTAACGCGGTTGGCGACAAAAGTCTGCCAGCGGTGAGGAGAAGAGCGAATCCAAGCGAGCACTACTTTGGAGTCGGAAAATGCGTGTATTTTATTAATGGGGTAGTGGGGCAAAACTGTGTCTTGAACCTTGCGGAGCAACTGAGACAGCAGAAGGGCCGCGCACAACTCCAGTCTCGCAACCGAAATGACTTAACAGGCGAGACCTTAGACTTGGCACAAACTAACTGCACCGAGTAGTTAGAACCAATGCGGACTTGCAGATATACGACTCCGCCGTAAGCACGCTCGCTGGCGTCAGCGAAACCTGTTAAGTTGATGGTACATCCATCTACCAACCCAAGATGACGCGGAATAGTAATTTGATTGAGCGCAGTAAGCTCCATACAAAACTGGCCCCAAGCGGCGACAATATGGTCAGGGGGTGTTTCATCCCACTCACACTTTGATAGCCAAAGCTCCTTGATCAAGAGCTTGGCGTACAAAATTGTGGGAGCCACAAACCCATTATGTCCCATAGTCGAGCCACTGTGGACAGCATAGTGCGCTTGGCGCACTTATCATCTGGCGGTGAGACGTCAAACCGAAAACTATCGCAGGATTTGTCCCAGCGTAAACCGAGAACCTTATGCGGTACAGACTTCTCAAACTCAATGTCTGGAGAAGTCTTATTGGAATCTGGTATGCGCGCGAGAACCTCCTTAGAGTTGCTTGTCCATTTGACAAGATCAAACTGGCCTCGCTTGAAAAGCTGAATAAGCTCTTCACAAAGCGAAATTGCTAGCGGAGCGGATATGACATTACAGGCAATGTCATCTATATACAGAGCGGATGTGTAGTATAGTATAGTATAGTGTAGCGTAGCGTAGCTTAGCATAGCATAGCATAGCGTAGCATAGCACAGCATAGCATAGCGTAGCATAGCATAGCATAGTTAATTAGTGCTTTATCTTACACACAGTTTTAGCACCCACCTTGATCTCTTGAAGAGCAGAACAACAACAAGACGTAATACAATGAGAAGTATGTAACGTAGGTACGGTACCCATAATCACATACCCAAATACCGTCTCAATAGCGGGCGGTAAATCATATCGCTCACTACGTACTATGTTAGTTAGTAGCAAGTGCGGAAATATCGAAGCTCCGATCAAAAGATCAATGCCTGCTGGATTCGCAAACTCCGCGTCGGCTAACGGCAATGATTCGAGATGAGTGAGTGATGCTACGTCTACATTAGCGTTCGGCAATGCGTCCGTGATACGCTCCACGATAAGCGAAGAAATGTTAAAATTAATGTTCCTATCAAAACGCGAATGTATTTTAACATCTACGGAACCCCTGCAATGCCTTTCTGATCCGCCTATCCCTTTGACGGTTGAGTTAGTATTTTTAAAGTTATTCCATAATCCGAGGCGTTTGAAGCATTCCGATGTTATTAGATTGGTCTGAGATGCGCTATCTAGCAGACAACGTACCATGTGCGGCGACCCATTAACATCATATACGATAACTTGCACTGTCGCCAACAGTACCGTGTTAGACGCCGTACACTGCGTTTTGGCCCTGCGCGGATCATTATAGATGCGCGAGTGCCGTCCTCGCGAGCGCGTCGCCTGCGCAATGGATGTCATACACAACGATACTTCGCCCTCAGACGCGGAAGGCGCAGCTACCGTGGTCTGCTGCACCTGCGGCGCGAGTGTGTCAAGGTTAGCGGCTTGGCTTGACAACCGGTTATTTTTCTCCAAATGTAACAGTGTATGATGTTTTTGTTTACACGTGCGACATCTCGTTCTACTGGAACAATTACTCGTTTTATGTTTTATGCTTAAGCAATTAATGCAAGCTTTGTTATCTTTTACGCTTTTAAAACGAGCAATTGGATTTAAATCATTAAAGGTGGGACACTTATAGTAATGGTCGTGCACTATATTACTGCACAGACACTTCTGTGAATTATTACTATTAGATTCCGAACATGTTACGTAAGATTGTGGATTAGGGACTGAGTTATTATTACTATTTCGCGATTTATTCAACCTTTGTTTGTTGTTGTTAGTGTTAGACGGGCCAGGTGAACCCGACTGTGTATTATGAAATATTCGACACTGATCTTTTATGAACGAAATAAAACTATCTAGTGTAGGTATTTTATTATTGCGTTCCGTCATCTCGAATGCGCGAATTGTATCAGTGTCAAACTTTTTTAAAGCGAGTTGAAGCAACATAAAGTCGGAAAGATCTTCTAATTTTAAATTCCTAAGAGAATTAACCGCGGTTACGAAGTTATCAATAAACAGCTGGAAATTCGAGACAGACGCGTTGCTGGACAGTTTGAGATTTAAAGCTTGGTCAAAGTACGTAGACGCTAGGACGCGCGTGTCTTGATATCTGTCAAGTAGTGACTGAAATATGACCTGATAATTCTCAGCACTGGGTGTGACACCTGCAAATACGGACTGGGCTTTCGGTGACAGTTTACCTATTAAATAGTACAACCTGTCAGCATCTGTCAGAGAACCATTATCGTGCACTGTAGACTTAAAACTTGCATAGAATAACGGCCAATTTCGAATATCTCCGTCAAACGACATAATCTCGATTGGCGGTAATCTCGGTTTGCGGGCAACGGGCTCTGCTGAACATTTACCCTCCAATTGCGATTGTTCACGCTTAATAATACAATAAAGATCTTCGAATGAGGTATACGCCTGATAGTTCGGTTTTTCATCAGGATTGATAGAAAGTAATCTTGCGTTATAATCGTCTAACAACTTATGAAAATCTGTTCGAATACTATCTACTGTTGTACAATAACTGAGAAATGCTTCGCTATTACTGTCAGACATCGATGCGGTTTTTGATCTTTCATAGATATTTTGAATGCGCTCAAATAAAATATTGCGTTTCGCTTCTAAGATTGTCATCTCTTTGTCTTCCGACACGCGTGACTTCTTTTGTTGTGACATGCTTACGTAAGTATAAGCTAATGAGAACGAAACAAAATAAGAATATCTAATGTATCTATTATTTTACCTAAGTAGGCTAATTAGGCAACACTTTAGAGCTGAGGAAATAAAAGTTGCTTGAAATATGAGATTTATAAGACAACTATGATATTTCCAGAATTAATAATTTAATAAGTAGGTAGCTACATAAAAGTTTACCTACTGATGCGGGCGGAAATAACCATGTGACGGTTATGTGAATATATTAGGAGTATAGCTAGGTGCTATAACTGCCTAGGTATAGCGGTATAACGTATATAAACGTAAATGAATCCGGCTCGAAGGACCAAAAAAAATGGTTCGGCTTTGCACCGAAACCGTGGGGGGGGTAGGGTTCTAGGCGACTTGGAAAAGGAAATGGACTGTATTAGGGCGAGTTCTGGGTCGCCTAGAAAGGAATAAGGGAAGAGGAGATGGATACGGGAGGAGGTGATTGAGTGGGTATAGGATATTTCCAGGATGGAAGGCACTTACCTTATACAGCCTTCTTCGTTTCTTGTCCTCCTGGTGGTTTCGCGATGCAGCTGCTTGTTTTCACTAGCACTCACGAGCGGGTTTTCCTTGGTGGAAGCGGCAAAATCACATACAGCGGCGCGGCGCGGAGCGGTATCGAGACGGCGTTCTTAGCGAGCGGAATGTTCGAGACTGTCCCACGCGTTCACGATCGCGTCGACGAATCAGGCGGAAGGCAGTGCCTCTTCCAGGGAGTGGGATAGAGCGGGACGGAAATATGATATCGCTCGCACTAGAACGTGGAACGATTCATCTTGATGCGATTAGTTTTATATAGGAAGGTAGATGGCGCTACCAGTGGCTATGCAGTCGAAATATTTAGGTATTCAATGTGATACATAGCAAGGCAAGGTAGTTAGTGCCTGTAATATTTAATTAGTTTGTTAGCTATACAAGATTATTTGGAAGCTAATCTGCTTTTTTTTTTTTAAATACGTTGAGATAGTGTTTGCTTCGTTATATAAGTACGAAGTTTTGTATAAGGTGATTACTATAATTTGCCCGCTGCTCCGCCCCCGTTCATTATTCGCCTAAAGCTTTCTCAGGAATCTGTTCTATGTTGTTGAATTTATTGCTTTCATTCAGACAGACAGGACGCGGCAGATACTTAATTTTATGATACTCGTATGTATAGATATATCGTTTTTATAAGACATACGACAAGTTATTGCGAGTGGCGCTGAATATTTGTAACGATATAGTAAACTCGCGTGGAAGAACTGGCATGCCATACTTATGCACATACGAGCCACTTGGTGCGGGCATAATGTGACGCAAAGTAAAAATAGAAAATTAAATAATATATATTGGATGAAGAAAACATTTGTTTATTATTGGCGAATAATTTTGCGATTGAGACTGGTTAAAGTGCAACATATCAAAGTCATAACATCTAATTTCATCACAGCACATCAGATTAAGGTGCTATAAAGAATCTCAAACACACACGTACGTCGTACAATACATGTATCTTAAGAAAATGTTTCTCCTTTTTGTTGAATATGAAAGGATATAAACTAATGCCATTTTATTCTTTAATATATTTTTTCGGTTTCATAAATTCGGTAAATTCAATAATTACTAAGTAACAACGTATCTCAAAACGGAAGTATGTAGACGTTATTCCGAAAGTCAATTTAAAATTTCATATTTAATTTCACGTACATTAATAGCAGTCATTCACCATATCAGCCAAAGAACGTCCATTGTGGAACATAATTATAATGATAATTAGAATGGGTTTAAAAGACGAAAATAATTTATATAACACTATCGAAAATAATGAATTCTATCTCTATTCTCTCACTTCTAAAACAACATTTATATTTTGTACCAATTATTACAAAAAGAAAGGTTATATTGTACCTATATCTATGTGTCGCTTCGTAAGGAGGGATCATTCTCGTTGATATCGCGTTTTACGAGCTTCAGCACTCCGTTGTCACTGCGTTCCACCCACTTCTATAATATCATCCAACATTTTACGAACTCTTTATTTATGGATAAAACACTCATCATCCATTTTTATATCCAATCATTTTCCCAATCAATCGCATCGTAAACAACTTAAAATGAAGAATAACATTTTCTACTGAGAAACTTGGTATTAACTGCACAACTTTTAGAAACGAAGATTTATTTCATTTATGAAATAACTTTCGAGTTGCCATCACTTAAAGTAAATATAAAGTTTGATGGCAAAATTTATTCAGATTTCTTGTGCTCTTTGTGGATTTCTTGAATTAAAATGTAGATGGATATTTATCTAATAAGAGATATGGAACTGTACTTCAGCCAAAAAATCATCATCCTCTTAGCGCTATCCCAGTTTCAATCTGGGGTCCGCTTACTAGTCTAACCGGATTTGGCTGGATATTAGCTTTTCCACAGAGCGACTGCCTGTCTGACCTCCGCAACCCGAAGGGATAGCGATATTCCATGGTTTAGACTAGTGTCAGTTTATTTAGAAGGTGCTGACGCCCTGTAACGACTGTCAAAGATCTTCATGACATCCGGGACCGACGGCTTACGTGCTTTCCGAGGCACGGGACAAGCGATAATTAATAATTCAATACGCATATAACTCCGAAAAAATATTGGTGCGCGCCGTGGATTCGAACCCGATACTCTCTGCATGGCAGTCTGTTGGTATCTCCACTCGGCTATCGCTGCCTGCCAGCCAAAAAATATAATAATGTAATTTAAAATATTAGGTATGATTACCTACAAGCAATACAGACATGAATAAAATTGCCCTGTATAAGTTTCGGTGTTTTTAATTTTTTTCTTCATCTTCCTTGCCCATATAAGTAGACTTCTATAACTATTTAATCATAAACAGCTTTTATATTTATTATTTTATAATACCTTGGCTTTTTTGAAAAATAATAAAAAGCTATTTTATATTATAATTTTCTCTATCCACTTTAGTATTATTTCATGCTAAGTAATATTATTAATTTATTGCCAGCTTCGCCTGAAAATGCTTTTAGTTACCTGAGAGAATGTAGAATTTCTATTCTAATAATGGTATCTAGCTTGTTACAAAATATCTTGACAAAAAGCGCAAGAAAGGAGAGCGTGGGGTGTTTTGCATTGTAAGAAAAATTACAGTAGAGCGGCTATGCAGTCGAAATATTTAGGTATTCAATGTGATACATAGCAAGGCAAGGTAGTAAGTGCCTGTAATATTGAATTAGTTTGTTAGCTGTACAAGATGATTTGGAAGCTAATCTGCTTTGGTTTATTTGTTTTTAAATACGTTGAGATAGTGTTTGCTTCGTTATATTAGTACGAAGTTTTGTATAAGGTGATTACTATAATTTGCCCGCTGCTCCGCCCCCGTTCATTATTCGCCTAAAGCTTTCTCAGGAATCTGTTCTATGTTGTTGAATTTATTGCTTTCATTCAGACAGACAGGATGCGGCAGTGACTTCATTTTATGATACTCGTATGTATAGATATGTCGTTTTTATAAGACATACGACAAGTTATTGCGAGTGGCGCTGAATATTTGTAACGATATAGTAAACTCGCGTGGAAGAACTGGCATGCCATACTTATGCACATACGAGCCACTTGGTGCGGGCATCATGTGACGCAAAGTAAAAATAGAAAATTAAATAATATACTTATATTGGATGAAGCAAAACATTTGTTGATTATTGCCGATTAATTTTGCGATTGAGACTGGTTATAGTGCAACATATCAAAGTCATAACATCTAATTTCATCACAGCACATCACAATAATGGTGCTATAAAGAATCTCAAACAAACACGTACGTCGTACCTACATACATGTATCTTTAAAATGATTACCCTTTTTGTTGCATAAGTAAGGAAATAAAATAATGCCATTTTAATCTTTTATATCTTTTTTCGGTTTCATAAATTCAAAATAGATGTAAATACTACGATGGAAATTAAATTAAGTGCCACTAGCACCCACTTAATTCACGCCAACATACTTACCGCGGGTATAGTTACCGCGGGTCCAACATAAATATTACAGTAATCTAACATCTAAACTCTAAAGCGAATGCAAAGTATTTGACAGTAATGCAAATGTCCGGACTTGTCCGGATCGTCCAACGTCCGAGAGTGCCCATAGCATTAATATACGGAATTTGTTTAGCTTTAGAGTGAATATTCAAATACTTGGGTCCGGGTTATACTTGGGGTCATGTAACGTTTGAAGAGAAAACTACATTTTAGGCGGATCTGATCGAGCTGTGTCCTCAGCTAAAGCGATAAGCGTGAGCGGTAGCGGGAGCAATAATACTACGAGTGTACGTATATATTTGGCACCGTCGGCGATGAGGATGGGGACGAAGCAGCGTGCAGTGCACCTTACAAAAATCTCCTGATAAAAAAGCCCTCCCTGCAGCGCTGTCGCGCCCGCTGCACTCGTCTCCCCGCTGTCACTGGCACTCCACTCTTATTGTAGTCAAAGATTCAGGAAAAGAGTTACCTTTAAGCGTTCTTCGTATTGGAAACACAATTTCGTCATTATATCGGGTGGCACAAAATCTGAAAGAGAAGGACATGGATCGCTGATCTTGGGGTCTTTGGATATTTATTTGGATAAATTAGGAACAGAACAAGATGATTTAAAAAAGTGAGCATATTGTTCATGAGCTATGCAGCTTTTTAGTGAGGTTCTAATGATCATTATTAGTTCACGAGTACACGCTGTGCAAATTTTATAGTTCGGAGTCCTAAAAACAAATTGTCAAAGTTGTAGCAGTACAGTAGGTGCTTGGTAATCCGGCGCTCGCCAATCCGGTACGCTCAGTAGTCCGGCACTAAACGACTCAGGTAACCCGCTTAATAATCCGGCATTTATACAGCCGATTACAGAGCGGTGGAATTGTTTGTTTAATTTAACTGTCGCACGGCAGGCCGAGCCTAATCTTGAAAGTAAAGCCGCAAGTTCGTTTTGACCTTACCATATAAAAATATGGTCTTTTATTGTGAAATCATATTTATGATATTCAGGTTTGATTTTACATTTTATGTATAAAGCTTTTACTTCCCATACAAATTCGATAATCCGGCATTTGCGGTAATCCGGCATCGGCGAAAAAAAATGTTGCCGGATTACCAAGCGCCTACTAATATTTGTAAATATAGCTTGCTACTGAAGATATTTTCTTCACCGCTTAGGTGAAGAAAATATCTTGAGTGAACCTGCACGTCTGAGAGATCCTCAAAATGTTCTCGGAAGACATACGTAGTCTGCTGATTCGCAACAGGCCAGCGTAGTGGATTATGATTATGACTTACGCATCTCGTAGTGAAAGTTGTCACATGCTCAGGAATGTGACAAATTATAAACAAGGCTGATGATGAAACTCTTATAAATCTTGAAATTCATTATCAAATTAAATTTTACTGTTTGCATTCGGATTAATTGACCGTACAATACACCTATTACTTAGTGTAAGTTATCAGTGTCTATTCCTGACTTATAATCGATCAACGCTATTAAAAAATAAACTAAACAATCCATGTACCCAATCCAAAACAACAGTATAAAACTTAAAACGATACACTCAAAATTGACGTTGTACATCCAACGTATTGTACGTGCGAATATTTTCAATGGGCGTCCTCTCCGCAGTAATTGAACTGCACCGGATAGTCCCAGACATTTGTGATCGCCGAGTGCCTTTGTGACACTAAATTTGATACTAAATGTCAGCGCTGTTGGCGTTTGAGAGTTGCTGTGGAATGATATGGGTAGAGGAATATTGTGATGCTTTTTATAGCATGAAATATCATGTAATAACGGCACCGTGAGACGTAGTAAAAAACTCTCAAACTAAGCCGAACTTGTACTATAATTACAAGACAATGGAAAAATCTATAAACATAATTATAAACACCCGACGACCATGAAACATTTCCATGTTCTCGCAGAGCGGGAATCGAAACTGCGACTTTCAAAGTAGCTGTCGGTTATACAACGTGTAACGGAAATAACGCACATCCTCAGACACCCCAATTAGAAAACCTTGTTATAATCATAATGCATGCATTGAAATATTTTTTTTATTAGCCTAAACATTGTTTTTTATCGAAAGTATAAACTTGATTTTATGTGAAATGCGTGGTCACTACAAACCTGCGCACGCACACAATCACACGAAACGTTTGCTGTGGTAAACAAACGACAGCGAAATACGATACGGTCTATCATTTTTTAACATCGTTAGTGGCTATTGTGACTATCTTAATTTAATAATAATAATCATACCTAGTTAGCATTATTGATACCTACATTAGAAATTAAAGTAAAAGGGTATCAATGAAAGAATTAAAGAAGGACGGCGTGTTTAAAGTTGTGAATCATAATTTTTTTACAATAATAAAATAACCAAATGACTCACAGGCTTATTGTCACTTGTTCGGCGACCTCTTTTTAAAATGCTGACATCAGGTGTCCACCACCTGGCTTATATATTCCTTTAGTTTACACACACAATGTTTCTTTTCACTGTTTCAAAAGCAGCTGATATCTTATTTTAACTCCCCGGCACTTGTTGTCTCGTCACAATCAACTAGTGGTTTAATAGGTATGTCCCCATAAAGCAAAAGTCCTGGGGCGTCAAGTCAGGCGACCTAGGAGGCTACTGGACAGGACCGCCGCGATCGATCCAGCGATCCTTGTATTCGACTTCACGATGATCTCGAACGTTCTACGTAAATTGCGCGGGGGCACCATCATGTCGATAATACACATTTTGTAAATAAACATGTAAACTTGTTAAACATTTTTTTTCACTTCACTCACAGAGAATCCAGGTAGATGACTAATTTTATTTATCTAAGCGCAGCAATGGCCGCCCGGCCGGCGCCGTACCTACCAGCGCGGGCGACCGACGCGACGGTGACAAGTGAGGCACATTACGTCTCGCTCTTTCCCGCTGTTAATACGTAAGCGAAAGAAAGATGATAGATATTTTGGTGGTCAATTGTGTGTTATTGTCTTGTACCGACTGTTATGTTGTATTAATGTGTGCGTTCCTGTACGTGGAACCACTAAACAAATGCATTTAAAAAGAAGCCGTTCTACGTTGACTTAAGGTTTATTTTCGTATATTTTGCCTTTTCAAAGCAATGAGTGACTATAATTTACGTAATTTTAATTATTTTAGGATTAAAAAAAATGATATTAAAAATGTCAGAAATGGATTCAGTAGCCGATTCTGAACAAAGTACTTTCAGGATGTGCATTAAACTTGTTACATGTTGTATACTACAAGTAAATTAGTGCTTAAAGATATACTTATGTACGTAAACTATTAGAAGTTGAAACAGGAAAAATACCCCACATAACATAATTGTATTACTTTCACATTAATAATATTAATAAGAACAAAGCAAAAGTCAACGGAATTCGACTAGCTAATTCCCGGTCTCAGCGACGACTGTAATATCAGTCGTACGTCCAAATGTTAAATCTCTTAACCCCTCAATATCAAAGAGAAGCACTTGAGAGTCTTATTAAGTTGCAAGACTAATGAATAAATATACAGTTATTCAAGAAATAGTTCGTAGCGCTACGAATTGCTTCAGAGTGCTTCGACAATTAAGATGAGTCATGCATTGCATTTGTGTATTAATTTCGGTGAATTGCGCTCCGGTAGATATTCGTGCATATAATTACTTGAATAAGTTTATTTGCAATTAGTTTGCTTCAAGCGCTCTGTTTAGACATTTGTGGTTTTAATTTATGTGATTAAAGAGACAAGATGTAGTTTATCGTTTCATTGCTGGCTACTTAGATCTTCTTGATTACTTAACGGTAAAAATGCTTAACCTCAGTGTTATACCATATTTAAAATACAGTTTTCCACGACTAAGACCCATGAAGGTGAGTAGAAACGTCGTCGGGGCCCAAAAAGGCATTCAACTAAATTTGACGTCGGAGTCGCACTTTTTTCCATTTCAAACATTATTTTCAGTACCCAACTAGAAATTGAGTATTATTTTGGTCGATCCCAGAATCAAACCAACTTTATTTCTATCGTAAGTAATCTTACAGCCAAACATACCTATGGCATAAGCATAAACCAACGAAAACTACGAAACATATCAAATAACATTGACATAATTAACACGTTCCGGGACAGTACGTCGAAGGACGGTGCTTAAAGTCCTATAAATTACGACACAACGTCCATCGACGGCTGACTTTAAGCTTCGAAATACGACAGCTCGTCAAAGAACGGGCGTAAGCAATAGAAAATATTGTAGGGTGACGTATTAGTGTCATATTACAAGAACCTACAGCTGGCTAGTCTCACATCGTGAAGTTTTATGAGCACAGAAGTAAACTACACTGTGTCATTACGCGGGAGCCCCGCGTCGATAAAGCGCACGCCGCGAATGCGATCGCGAAAAGTAGATATAATTTCATAATTACTTGCATTTTATTGTTGTTTTGCTATAAAATTTGTTCGTAAAAACAGTCGTATAAAATGTGAATAATGGTCACGTCGAGAAACGTACTGTCGTATCACGCAATATAAATAAGTACAAGGTATACCACAACGTCGTCAAGCGGGGGGTTAATTTGTATGGGAAATTCTAGTGTCAATTTAAGTAGGTTTTGGAGTACCGCCCTTCCACGTTCTGTCCCGGAACGTGTTAAAACGTCCACGTAGGCAAGCTCAGACTGCCAAATTACTATTTTTAACATTCTTTATTCATATCAACTTATTACCATCTCACCGGACACATCGTCATTCAAATAAGTATCTTTAAGACAGGCTAGCGTCGCGTGAACATACCGTGGCCAAAACTAATAAAGCATAACCAAACTTCAGCTCATTTCACATCAACCCTACATACCGATGTAAGCGATTAAAATACCACGTCAGCCTAGGTATATTCAGCCGGTTTTGCCCGTAATCTTGCGCAACCATAGCCACAACTAAATACCTGAATATTTGCGGTCGGCAGCCCACTAGTAATTCGAGTTATTCCACCCCAATACCTCAATTAATTCTGAGTCTATTAGCTAAAATTGTATTTGCATTAGAGCGGCCAAAAAGCCATTTTGATATTGTGAAACAAATAACATTGTAAATGCGAATATTTGTTTGTTTGTCTTACCACAGAATAGATAGTTCTTACGAATGATGGTCTTACTTTCACGTCGCAATGGGGCGATATTATGGTATAATATGTGTGTGGAGATAGTTAGAAAGCTGGAATAACATGGTCTTTTATTTTTATCGTCTTATTCACGTCCCACGCGGGCGGAGTCACGGGCAAAGTCTAGTGCTTAAATAGTATAATTATTTCATTCGCGATTTGTTCACATACTTATAATTATAATAATATTTTACGTAACGTCCCGCCGTCATGTAATAATTTAAAAAATATAGGTGAAATACTTTTTATTTTGCCGACCTATCAGTTTTGGTCACACCAAATGTGGTCTATATAATAAATTAAGGTATTTCACATTTACTTTTTTAAATAATGAAGCTATATGTATTGAAAATAAAAAAAATACTCGTATTTTACATTAACCATCATAATTTATGCTTACAGATGTCCACTGCTAACTGCTAGGCCTCTCAAGGTTCTCCACACAGATCGATCTTGAGATTTTCACGATATTTTGATGGTTTATTGCAACATTTTTATACAAATACATAAAAGTTAGTAGTTAGTAACTGTCCGTGTGGTGACGGATTAAGAATACGGAATGTCACCATCGCATATCATCCGGTGTCGTTAGAGCTGACAAAGGGAGCATATTATGCAGAGAACTGCACAGTAAGAGAAGGAAAACTTGATACAAGCCCTATACCAACCCGTTTGGCCAGCGTGGTGTAGTAGGCCAATTCCTCTTTTCAAAGGAGAGGCCTAGTCCAGCAGTGGACTGTTAAAGGCTGATGATGATGACATAAAAGTTTATTATTTTTGTAAATCTGATTGTATGTAAATCTAAAATATTATTCTTGTACCAAAGTTTCATTTAACACATCAACTCCACAATATACTTAAGTCTGAAGGTATTTATTTGGTGAGGCATTGAATTTGCTTTGAGATCAAGAGTTTCTGGTTTCAATGCGCAACTTACTAACATGAGCTAAGCATCGCTTGTCGACAAGCTTAGAACAGGCCGGGTAATAGTACCTAACGCAAACTTAGAGGATTTATAAAACGTTGCTTTTGAAAGAATGGGCATAATACGTCCTTAATTGACACTATGGAGATCTTTCAGACATACAAGTTTCGGGATGTTTTCATTCACCGTTTAGCATACGATTATTAAAATTTAAAACGCATTGTATTCGAAGAGTTGGTTGTGAGTGCCGTGGCTTGAACTCGAAAGCCTCTGCGAAGCAGTTTATTCGTCACTCCACTAGGCTTCTAAATCTACTCATGATATTCTCAAACAGTCCGTTCAATCACGAAAAGGGCATAAGGTATAAATCTCATAGTAAAAAGTCTCTTTACATCTAATCCACAAGGGACTACTACTCTATAATTAAGAAATGACCACAAAAAGGAAATAAAAGTGCGATCATCAAATCTTTTAGCAGATTAACCGACTGAATTAAAACGAATCCACTGAACCAGCCGCATTATAATGCTCTAAACGTTACACATCAGTATTTGCCATGCGAATTTCAACTTTAAGGTTAGTATGTAGAGTTGTAGTTTTAATGTAGATGTATTTTAAGTGGCTTTTACAGTAAAAGCACAGTCAAATAATCCATACAGTCGTTCGACGAAAGCGTCTAGACGGGTCAATCGTGCAGGGGCCAAGAGGTGAGACGCGGGAAGAGCGGTACCTAGTTACGTATATCGCCTTAGTTCCTAACTAGGTACATGTTTTTGGGGGCTGGCACGTGCTTGTTTTTTGTTCGTTACTTATTTATTTGCTCATGAATATTAATTAAGATGGTGCATACGACTTGTGCTGTGAGACATTGAAATTCTTTATGCTGTTTAAAGATTTAAATAAATAAGGAAAAGAAAAAATCTGCTATTTCATCAATTTACTTATACCATGTAACGTAAATGATATCTTCCAGGTGTCCACTGTTACGTTATCCCTACTAGGGTGTGTTTAAATGAGAAACATGAGTTGAACATGAGTTGAATGTGAATAAAAATTGATTTAATTGCCAAGAAAATCTACACATCATTTAGCAAGCGAAAAAAATTACTAGTAATGTGTAATTAAAAAGATATACACAGGGTCGCGTGATTCGGCGATGGGTGAGGTTTCTGTTGAGAGTCCTGCTGTCGATGGTCGCTCAGGAGTCGCAGTTGATGTACTTAGCTTTTCACTCGTGGCGACGTCGTCGAATGCAGCCCAAAAAGGAAGGCACGCAGCCAACGCGTCCGCTTTTAAAGAAGCTCGCGGTGCGGTGGGGGGCGGAGATGCAAGCGGCCGAGAGGTGGTGTCATCTCGACGTCACAGCGACGTCACAACCAAAAAAGAAAACTTCTTTAATTATAATTATTTAAATTATTTTGAAATATATGTACCTATAACCACTTAAAATAATGTGCACATTCCTACTAATCTACTAACTTTTTGCAATATCTCATGTCTGGCCAAATCACAGAATAAAGTAGCAATTATTGTACGTAAACAACATGGCAGACGTAAGTAAGGCGTTGTAAGGTAATATTCGATTCTGGTGTGATTTTAATTTCATGCAATAAGTACCTAGTACCTTCGCATTAGGTAAGTACCTATAACATATTATTATGTATCTTGGTAACGGCGCATCCTAGCTCAAAAATAACCATATTTTTGGCCCCCTTTTATAAACCCCACACATGTTCTCCGTAATCTCATAGCCCGGTCACCCATCCATAAAATGACCGTGATGTCTATTGCTTTACCTTAACGTAGTTTGCACGAAAAAATCTGCAAAATACTTCATATCGATAACATAGGCTCTGCAAGTTGATCCCAAGGTTACCCATCCAGTCAATCGCTTTATTTTAACTTGGTTTGTAGTTTGTACGAAAAATGCTTTATATTCTTAACCACCTCCCACGACACCTGCGGGATGAAATAGTTGCTGACTGACACTTTGTATGCAAATCTGTCACCGCACGAAAAACGCAACGTGTTTTATAATAATTATTTATCGTTAATTATTGTAATACAATAAACTAGCTGTTTCCTACGATTTCACTCGCGTCCTGAGGGAACTTCTTCGCGTACCCGGTTAATTTTAGCCTAAGTTACTCCTTGGTACATCAGGCCAGTGAGGGTCTCGTCAAAATAGGTCCAGCCGTTCCAGAGATTAGCGAGAACAAACAGACAGACAGACAAAAATTTTAAAAAATGTCATTTCGGTGGATATACCGTGTATACATCCATATGCATTTAGTAAAAAGCGGCTATTTTAATATTACAAACAGACACTCCAATTTTATTTATATGTATAGATAAGTGATTTACACTATGTTATTCATGTAGCGTAGCAATTGTAATATTTTTCTAAAATAAATAGACGGTGTTTGAATAAGTAGGTATTGTTTACCTGTGGCAGCCCTAGCCTACTTACCCTTGTCTAGACGTTGTCAAAGGCGTAAAACTACTGTATGTCTTTATACTGTGGTAAAAGCTCTTTAATTACATCATTATAAATGCCACAGTCGCGTGGAAGCCGAGTGTAAATGCGAGTAAAGTTTTACTTTTATCCACAAAAAGGTAGTCTAAGAATACCTCCAAATACGTGAGGTATAAAAGTTTGTAAAACCGCGGTTGTTCTGCACAACTTTATTATTAAAAAGTAGATTTATACGATACTAGTAACTTTTCGTTGTTCTTTTATTGGAGTATTAATATTTTCTTTGAAGTGACACTACCTTGGTGGTAGTAGAATATTTTCTTTATTGAACAGTTACAGAAGTTGTATGGGTACAAAACTCTTTTTATAGAGAGCTTCTTTACTTATGCGATTTTCTTCTTCGATTTTATGGAAAGCGGTTACAGGAATTAGCTGCATGGAGACACTGTAAGCTGGCTCTTAGGGTGAAATTTGGCAGTTTAATTTTGTCTGTGCATTGGTGTATTTTGTGTTACAGCAAGGTAACCACGGCTTAGTCTTTAGATCTGATGCATTGCTAACGCTACGCTAGTCTCGTGCTTCAGAGAGCACGCTAAGCCGTCGGTCCCAGCAGTCGTCAAGATCTTTGACATTCGTTGTCGGGAGTCAGTACCTCTGAATAAACAGACGCTAGTCTAAACTATGCTTTATATGCCTTTGTGTTGTGGAGGTCAATCAGGCAGTCACTATGATTCAGTCCGTCAAATCTGGTTTGACTTTTAAACGAGATCCCCGGTTGTAATTTGGATAACTTTAGGGAAATTATTGTTTACATTACACTCATATATTGTATCAAATTTGTATCATATATACATTTATTCTTGTAAACAATTTAAATCAGAATATAATTCACACAGTTGAGCGCAGAACAACCCTTACCTTAAGCAGTAAAACATAAAAAGATCCCTCAGTTTAATGTGTCGGTGACTCGGTGTCCTACTGACCCCACTTTTAGGCAAATTCTAACTCAACTTGTAAATTAAACAAACTACTTTTGTTTACATTGCGACTAAAAGTGAGGAAAACGTAATTTTGTTTGTAAACAAACGTTGAAAGTTATCCAAGAAATATGAAACAAACAAGGTTATATAGCTTTGCTCTCTTTGGAGATGTTGTAATAGTTTTCGTTTATAGTGAATGGCGCCGTGGTTTTAGTACTTTATCATGTCGCCTCTGTTTTCTTTCTTATAAGTATTAGATACTCCTCCCAGAAGTAAGTATGAAGCTCCATTAATTGGGGAGTTTAATAAGAATAGTTTCTTGTAATTTGTTACATATTGGCCTGTTGACTAATGGTGACACTGTCTCTAAGCTAATTGTCACGAGTTCAATTTACAATCACAAAAAAAAAATTTTGATTCCATATCTTTGCAGACCATGAAATGTTCTGTGTTTTCTTTTTGCCATAGTACATCTTCAGGCTAGTTTGTGATCTGATGGACGTGTGTGATTTTTCCCAGGGTGTATCTATATAATAAAACACGATCATGTTTTTTTTTTCTAGTAGTCTTTAAAGTGTGTTAAAAGTAAAACCCTCAGACTATAATTCTTATAGAATCAACGGTCTGGTGATAGAACTAAAAAGTGACCTGTTCTTGTATACTCGAACTCTATTCTTAATAAATTACATATAATCGGTTCCGCAATTTGAGTAACAATGGTATTACAATCGATTACATAATCGTTAGTGGTTCAGCCAATAGATTCAGAGATCAGGAAATAAGCTTTCTCATTGAACATAGCACATCCAATATGATCGTAGCCGACCGCAGACTGCAGATGCCCACCGCATGTCGCGTCGTAGCGACATGCCGCTGCTGTCATGATTTCGAACCTGACCGCAGGTGGCAGCAGCACCTAGTAGCACAATATTTAATAATATAATAATCTACCACATTCACACAACACCATCTAGTCCCAAACTAAGCAGAGCTTGTACTATGGGTACTAGACAATGGATAAACATACATATATACTTTTTTTTGTAAATAACAGACCAAGACAAACATCCATGTTCATGCACACAAATGTTTGAGTTGAGCGGGAATCAAACCCGCGACCTTCGGCGTAGCAGTCGCTTACACTCCCGTGGCGCCAACCGGTCGTCAAATTTTATTTGAATAATTGGTTTAGAGTACCTATTCTTTAACAGCCATTTTCAATATTCGATCCATACATGGATTTTGAGATTCGAGATTCGTGTTTGACATATTTTGTAATAATATGTCAAACATGAATCTCTTCGTCTAATCGTTGTAATAATAAATGTTACTATAACTTAAACGAATATTTACATACATACATACATACATAGACTCACGCCTGTTTCCCCGAAGGGGTAGGCAGAGGCATATTAAACGCCCACTTTTCGCCAGTATTTTGATGCCACGTAATAGGTGGCGAGCCTATAGCTATTTAAACGATACATTTCCAAACTAAGACCTCATAATGACCTCAACTTATAGCATAATAAATTATAAATGATGTATCTATAATATTATAAATAATTAATGAATTGATAATGTATTACATACACATATATATACACAGGAATGACATTGAAATATTTTAATTATTGTAATTGTATGAATGAATAACTCATATTATTCTATTTTCTATTAATTTAATATCTTAAAATATTCCTATCTAATTTTATATGTTTATTTCAGTGTCAATCTTTATTTTGATAAACTATGACCGTACGTTTACATTTTGCATGCATTATGGTAGAATCACTTGAAACATGTATTTTTAATAACACCATTGTAACAATGTTTTCTGCAAAATAAATTATTTGATTTGATTTGTATGGAGCTTATGTCTAAAACGAATCTAAAATCTACAGATCTATCTATAGTTCGAATATTGAATTCCGTTATAAGACAAGACGGATGAAAACGTCGTCGGCAATTTTTGAAATGTGCGGTCGGATAATACTGATGTACAGTCGGGAGACACGACGCAGCGGCACGTGGCAGATATCGTCCTAGCGGTATCCCGGTTGCATCCAAGACTTACACGCCTTGGAACCCTTGTATGCTTACTAGCCTAACCAGATATGACAGAATATCAGCTTCCACTGAGAGACTACCGTCTGACCTCCGCAACCCAAAGAGATATCGATATTCAATGTATACCATTCAATATCAATATCCCTTTTGGTATTAAGAATGTATCCCTAGTACGGATTGTCTTTCTATTATTTATCATCATTGTTCTAGCATTATACCAGTGGCGTCCAAGACTTGCGCCTTACACCCTCTTGCATAATGATGCAAGATGGTGAGATTAAGCATTTCTAGTTTGTAAATATTCAGACCAATATATAAGTAATGCAAACACCGATAGCCGGGTGGAGAGACCGATAGACTGCTACGTAGAGGGTCTCGGGTTCGAATCCACAGCACGCGCCTATGACTTTTCGAAGTTAAGTGCGTATTAAATTGTTAATTATCGCTTGCTTATCGGTGGAGGAAAAACATCGTGAGGAAACTTGCATGTCTGAGAGTTCTCCATAATGTTCTCGAAAGACATGTGAAGTCTGCCAACCCGCACTTGGCCAGCGGTATGGACTATGGCTTTACCCTTCTCATGGTGAGAAGAAGTCCGTGCCCAGCAATGAGACAGTACATAGCGGCTAATGATATAACCAAAAATATGACGTATCGCTCCAAAGATCATCTCAGTTTCAATATTATTAATTTTTATTATTTTTTATTTTAATATTCACACTGTATTAAAATGCAGATTATATTTTTGTCTGGTAACACCATATCAAACAATAAAATATAACGGTAGTTATTTATAATTTGCATACAGTAAAATGAAGTTTATTTAGCACTGTTTTGCATATTCATATTTTCGCACTGCGCCTTATTTGCGATAAATTTCTTCAGTTACATTTGATGTCGAAGCGCGAATTAATAAAGCGCGAGCAGCATACGCGCAACTCAAACCTGTCTGGACGTCTAACGTAATAACCCGGCGAACAAAAATCAGGATCTTCAACTCCAACGTCAAGTCAGTACTACTATACGGATGCGAGACATGGCTCGTCAAAAGTAGTATAACCAGTCGGTTACAAGTGTTCGTAAACAAATGTTTGCGGCGCATTCTCAGCATCTACTGGCCACGAACCATCTCTAATACTAGACTGTGGCAAATGACAGACCAAAAGCCCATCCACAAAGAAATCCTGCTAAGAAAATGGCGTTGGATTGGACACACGCTTAGAAGACCGGACAACTACCTATCCAAGCAAGGTCTATGCTGGCGGCCAAATGGCAAGAGACGGCCGGGGCGCCCACTTACCACATGGAGGCGCTCAGTCGAAAAGGAGGCTACTTCAACTGGTCTCGGCTGGAAAGAACTGGAGAAGGCCGCCCACGACCGCCAAAAATGGAAAACTCTTCTGCGAGCCCTATGTCCCTAATGAGGGATAAGAGGATTACATCATCATCATCACATTTGATGGCTTCAACTTTATATTACAATAATAATCTGAACACATTATCATAAAATGAGTGCCCCGGCCGTCTTATTTGTTTGTATGAACAAGATAAACTCAAAAACTATTATTCTACGACTCTCACCGATTGGCAATGTTATTCCAGAAGAAGGGTTTAAGGTGTACAATGCACGCGTGTGAAGCTAGCAATATATTTTCTTGAACCAGGTCATACACGGTCAATTGATTACTAACTAAGCAGAGCATAGTGCATTACTTTGAAAACCATATAACTTAAATAATACATCTTGAATTCTAATTCTGTAATTTTAAATATTTCGTTCTCCTGCGAACTGTATCTGGCAGTATATCCAAGCATACGAATATATAAAAATATCGCATGTCGTAAAGAGTGGATTATATTCAGTTTGTATGCAAGACTGAAACTGAAATAGAATATACAGGTACATTCATATATTTTATATCAAATTCTAAAAATGTTTTAAAATGGAGTCGTAGTTAAATATACTAGAATTCTCCAAATATTAAGGAGCTAATATAATTTGTACTTTAGCAAAGCCTCAATCTCTTTAGTAGTTGAGTGAATACGTTTACTCTTGAATATTAATTTTATACAAGCAATAGCACATAAAATTTAATTAAATAGCAGCGAGAGCCTCGGGTTCGAATCCACGGCGCACACCAATGACTTTTCGAAGTTAAGTGTGTATTAAATTGTTAATTATCGCTTCCCCATTAAGATGACAGAAAATATCGTGAGGAAACCTGCATGTCTAAGAGTTCTTCATATTCAATTCAAATTCTTTATTGTGTCTTATAAATTGCTTACAAATTGGCTGTAGTTGGAGTCTTCTATAATGCCTGTATTAGAAGCCTCCGCTCCTCCATATCTTACATTAATTAATAACAAAATTTTGTTGGCTAAGGTTTTAAAAAAAAATACTTTACAAATTAGAAATTAAAAAGTAATAAAAAAATCATAATGTTCTCGAAAGGCATGTAAAGTCTGTCAACCCGCACTTGGCCAGCGTGGTAGACTTTTACCTTACCCTTCTTATATGTAGGGTTTATGAAAAAAATCATTTTAACGAATTGCAAAACAGTTACAATATATACATCATACTAATGTGAAAATCAGCGCTGATGATGATGAATATCACACAAGCACAACACAATACAACCAACAATAGGAATAATCCTATGACGGGGATTGCTCTGCAAACATTCAACGAACAGACACAAAAATTAGACATAAACGAGTCTGGGATTCAGAACAGCAAGTTGTGGAACACACAAAGAATTTTCTTGTGTGAGAATCGAACTGATAACACTTACCGGAATGTTAGTCGGCGAACCGCCCACTTAAACCACCACGTCATTTGTACATCATTCTCGACCATTTGGTGTGGACCTCTTTCAACCCCTCCTCCGGTCCCTTTGAGCAGTCTTTAACCAAAATGCACAAAAATTGTAAGAAGGATCCAAACGACTCCATTTTGAAATTGACATACCTACGATACAGATATTTTTGCAATAATTTACAAAATAAAACTGAAAATTGACTACGAGAAACAACTTTTTGAAAGTGCTAAAAATAACCCCAAAAAGATGTGTGAGGCTATCCGTACAGTAACTGACACCCAGCGCTCTTCAGCCATACCCATTGAATTGCTGAAAATTGAACAAAACTCATCTGAATCCGTCAACTCTGTCAATAACTTTTTAGCAAACGTAGGAAAATCATTAGCCGATAAAGTAACACAAAATTTTGCAATCTCCCCCCAATCTATCACAGCTATTAAGAGTCCCTCTATTGTTAATTCACTAGGCTTGCTAATGACGGATGAGAAGGAAGTCGAGTATATTATAGGAGAGCTCCGGATGAGTAGTGCTCCCGGTTGGGACGGCATATCGCCAAAGTTATTGAAATTGCTAGCCACATCTTAGTCAAACCTATAACGCACATATGTAACCTAGCTCTGTCTACAGGAATCTTTCCAAAAGCGCTAAAAAATGCCATCGTACATCCAATCCATAAAGCAGGTAACAAAGACAGTGTCAACAATTACCACCCTATCTCAGTACTTCCAGCCATCTCCAAGATTCTAGAAAAAATTCTATACAAAAATCTAAGCGGCTATCTTAACAGATATCAAATCATATCTAAAAATCAGTATGGATTTAGGAAGGGCTTATCTACGGAAGAGGCAGTAAACTCATTACTAAATATAGGTTGACCAATTAGATAGAGGTCAAAAATGCATCGGGATTTTCCTAGACCTAACTAAGGCCTTCGATACTGTCTCTGTTCCTAAGTTACTAAAGAAGCTAGAGGCAGTTGGAGTGCGTGGCGATGCGCTTAATATTTCCAAAGACTTCCTAACACACCGCAAACAATGTGTGAAGATAGGAGATAACATGAGCGATGAGAAATCCATGGAAACCGGTGTCCCACAGGGAAGTCTTCTCAGTCCACTTCTCTTTCAAATAAATGTAAACGACTTATGCTCACTCTCCTTGCCCGCTACCCACGCCCTTGCATACGCAGACGATACAGTAATTTTGACATACGGTGTCAACTGGAACACAACTAAAGAAAGCGCCGAAAGAGCACTTCGAGAGACAATGATCTGGCTGGCGAATAATAGCTTAACCCTCAACGTCAATAAAACCAGCTTCATCACCTTTGGGCTCCGACCGTCTCTCTTGCCACCAGACAGCTCAATCTCAATTAAAGCTCATACATGTGCACCACTTGGCATACAATGTATGAGATGCATAAGAACCATGTTTGGGCTACAAGTCACAGACACTTGCAAACCGCACTTTGTACAACACAACATTTTAACGTTACCGAGCCTATATATTTATGAAACTGCAGTGTTCGTAAAAACTAACCCACACCTCTTCAAAAAAATGTCAGACGTAACCGTTCGAAGTCGCCGTGATGGCCATAAATTATGTATGCACACTGCAAATACAACACTCTTAACCAAAAGTATTTTCTGTCTGGCTCCAAAAATCTATAACAGATTACCTAATTCATGCAAGACCCTCAATGTAACACAATTTAAACGATTTATAAAGAGACTCCTGACTACCAAATGTTATTATGCTATAGATGAATATCTTAATGATAAAAGCATTATGTAATGTGCTACTAATTGTGACTTGTATATTAACTTTTAACATTGTGTAAATTTGGACAAAATTAGTATTACTATAACTGACATTATTATTTTTCTTTGATATTTCGTAGGCTTTATTGACATTGACATGATATTAATTATTATTACTATAACTGACATTATTATTTTTCTTTGATATTTTTATAGGCTTTATTGAAATTGACATGGTATTAATAATAATTATTTTGTTTTATATTTGTAATTTACATAATTATGTCAATTGAATTACTAATTAACTTGAGAAGCCTTACATTTTTATTCTAAATTCAACATTTGCATGTCTTGGAATGGACAGAACATGTTGAGACTGTATGTATAATGTATTATAACACCTAAATATACACATGTTGAGACAAATAAATAATCTTTATCTTTATCTAATGTACGTGTCCTCGCATAACACGTGCCCCGGTCGTTAAATACCTCGGGTTAAATGTTGATGCATGTCTATCATGGAACCATCACATAGATACCCTGACCGCGCGCGTTAGAAAACTAATGTACTTATTTTAAAAAACTAAGACAATCCGCCCACAAAGAAATTCTAAACATGACTTACGGTGCTTTATGCGAATCAGTATTGACCTATTGCATCACAGCCTGGGGTGGAGCCGCGAAAACATCGCTAATACACGTGGAATGAGCCCGAAGAGCTCTTATTAAAGTGCTACTCAAAAAACCTTTTAGGTACCCTACGAGACAATTATATATGGATTACAAAGTGCTTACAGTCCGACAGCTCTTTATCCTTCGAGCATGAATTCAAAGGCACAAAACCCTACCAATAAAACGTCCTAAACATCTTACAGCTAAGAGAAGACTAGAACCCGCATGTCCCAAAATACGTACAAACACAACCTTTGCTAGACGACATTTTTCATATTTAATTGCTCTTATATACAATATAATAAATAAATAATTAAGAATACATCAACAAAACATATTTGAGTGCAAAAACAAAATGAAAGATTAACTCCTATCTCTAGACTATAGTACGACGGAAGACCTACTAAAACCACTTTTCGTTTAGGCTGGTAAAAGCTCACACTCTCTCTCTCACACATAATATAAAGTATCACAACACAAACACACACACACACATACGCGCACACACACACACACACACACACACACACACACACACACACACACACACACACACACACACACACACACACGCACGCACACACGCACACCACACGCAGGCTTACAAACAATTAGTTACTCCTCCTCTTTTAATCCTTTCCTACAAATATTTTTTTATAATATATATGCTAAACTTTAAGGTATACTCGTATCTGTGTAATAGGTTTACATTAAAATATCTGCAACTGTACATTGTCACCATTTTTATATGTAACGGACTGGTAAATGGCCCCTGTAACACAGGACTCTCCTAGCATAGGGGTCATTATTCTAATTTTGTGTACAATTATATTAAGTATCTCAATTTAATGTATCGGCATAAGCTGATCTTGTACATCCTTTTTATAACAATAAACTATTATTATCATTAATTAGTGCTCGCTATCTTTCACCATATTTGTTTTCACTCACAAATTGACAGACAAGAGTAGGTCCCACATGGTTATCTTCATTTGAAGTAAATATATGTAGAAACTATGAGACGTTTTTGTGGATTCTGTAATGTATTTTCCCATGGTTTACCATGTAAATATATATTCAAGTGTTTTAAATGGAACCCTTTTTTAAATAAACGCGGTTAAGTCTTGTTAATACTTCAGCATAGGCGTATCATGCGTATGGTGATGAGTTGAGTTGAGTAATGAATGCGTGAAAGCATGACAAACAAAGTCACATTCGATTGTATAATCCTTTCAGTCTTTTGCATTCCACCATAGCTCTGAACAGTCATGCTCGCGAGTTGCCTACATTAAAAGACGTAAGTGAATGCTCCTGTTTTACCATAGTTACTTTGGGAGGCTTACTAAATGAACATAATTTATTACTTGAGTACCTATGATATCAATAACTATAAATTTTTGTATTAGTAGATAACTCATAATGTGAAACAGTTGCAGCTTTCAAAGATAACATGTAAAACCATTATACTGGCGGTTAAAAAGTGTGGCCACGAGTTTTATTGCCTGCTCTTTCTCGTGGTTCTACCTATTGCATTGCGAACGTGGCAGTAAATGTAGAATCATCTAGTATTGACTTAAATGATTGACGTTCATAAGTGTCACTTTGTGACCTAAATAAATAACTGATTTTGACTGTTGACTGCTGGAATTAAGCCATTCCTCATTAGCTTCACAGTAGCACTGTGTCAGAATTTTGAATGCGTTACGACTCTGGCCACAGGAGTTGTTACAGGGTTTGAAGTCGAGCTGCCTGTCTCTTTGGAATGATACTATTTACTTCGTGTATGTTCCTTACCTACCACTACTATTACCTAGGTACTTAATCAGTCACCTCACGGGTTTACGCTTTTATAATATTAGCTAGTATTTTCGAAAGCTTAACTATTCTCTAGAGTACAATACCATATAGTGAACCAAACAAATCAACAGTTCCACACGCACGCAGACCAGTACAAGGAAAGTAGAATATTTAGGCTGGTTTTAGTCTTACGCTGACGGCACGCGCACCGTCAGCGCTGATAGCCGAGATATATGAACTTCTAGGAAGCGTTTTTGAATGACGCGTAGCTATCAGCGCGCACGGTGGTCAGCGCTGATAGCTACGCAGCCGTACGCGTCGCGCGTCGGCGCCGCGTAGCTGTCAGTGCTAACGATCGCTCGAGCGCCTCTGCTTTCAGTGAGCGTTTTAGTGTCGAGCGGAGCGGATGTCATCAGCGCGTACAGTCATGGCGAATCGCGAAGTGGATACAGGTCGAGTTATCGATGAGTCGTTCAATCGGTGGTATAGGCACGATTCGTAGGCTGCAATGGACCAGTTTATCCTGTATCTTTGCCAGTAATTCGTCAAAAGTTCTATTTGACATTCGAAAGTAATTAAAGAATTTACTTTTTTCAGCCCTCAAAGTGCTATAAAACAAGACAAATTCTCCTGCAACGGCTCTCCGCTCAATCAATGGATGAACATGGAGTCTTCGTCGTCGCCAATTTTTATTTTTTTGGTATAGATAGTACAAAGCAGCAATAATTAATACACTCCGCATTTTGATTGTCGACTGTACAGTAAGGCGGTCAGTACGATACTAAAACGAGCTACGCTGAGCCTCAGCGCTGACAAACTACGCGCTGAGCTATGAGCGCTGACGGTCAGCGTGAGACTAAAATCAGCCTTATAGTGAACCAAATTTCCGCCGCGGCGCGGGACGCAAGGCCCACCGCTTCTGGGGAATTTGTCCCGGTCACAACTTCAAACTTTAATCTTAGAGAACAATCCCAGAATTGTTTTGTAATTTCGATCCTGTTCGCAGGTCAGCCTTGGCTTTAAACGTACGACAATTGGAATTATTTGACAACTGGCGTCTGGCATATTTCCAAGTTCAACTATTTTAACAGTTCTGAAGAGACTCAATTGACTAATAATCTTTGACTGAGAAAAGAAGGCTCTTGGAGGCAGGTTTTTGTAAATCAGGTCATAGAAGAGCCTTTCAGATAAAAACTATAATATAATAATAATAATAATATTTAAGGTAACTGAAAACTTTAGTAAGTCTATCAAAATGGAGTTCGGTGTAGATAAATGTGCGGTCTTGCATGTAAAGAAGGGCAGGGTTGTGGAATCTGATGGTATAGAACTATCAGATTTCACACAACTTAGATCTCTATCTGCAACCGAAACCTACAAATATCTAGGTATGTCGCAGGCACTAGGTATTGCTGAGGCTGGCATGAAACAGGCGTTGCAGGAGCGCTTCTTTGGCCGTCTGAGAAAAATCTTAAATAGTTTTTTATCAGGCGGTAACAGGGTGCGTGCCTGTAACGGTTGGGCCATGCCAGTCTTAATGTACTCCTTCGGCATACTTAGATGGACTCAAACAGAACTTGATGCCTTGGATAGAAAAGTCCGTTGTCTATTGACTACATACCGGATGCATCACCCGCGGTCATCAGTAATGAGATTGTACATCCCGCGGAAGTGCGGGGGTCGCGGCTTCTTAAGTGCCAAGACCCTCCATAACCGCGAGGTGTGCAATCTCAGGGAATATTTTCTCAGCACTGACGCGGGTGTCCACCGTGATGTGGTCACTGTGGACAACGGGCTTACCCCGTTGGGTCTGGCTAAGGAGAACTGGCGCAAACCTGCCGTACTTGGTGTTGAGGAGCGCAAGGAGGTATGGAAAGGTAAAGAGCTGCATGGACGTTTTTATCGGGCCCTGCATGGACCCGATGTAGACTTACCAGCTTCTGTGTCCTGGCTACGTTTTGGCGATCTGTTCGCCGAAACAGAAGGTTTTGTCTTTGCGATTATGGACGAGGTTGTCATGACGAATAACTACCGGAAGTATATCCTGAGGGATTGGACGGTTGACATATGTCGGGCATGTCACCAGCCTGGTGAATCTCTCAGACATATAGTATCTGGTTGTTCTCGTCTTGCCAACGGCGAATATTTGCACAGGCACAACCAAGTAGCTAGGATCATCCATCAGCAACTTGCCTTAAAGTACAATCTTGTAGACTCTGAGATACCGTACTACAGGTATGTGCCCGACCCAGTTCTTGAAAATGGTCGTGCCACCATGTATTGGGATCGATCTATCATTACTGATAGAACTATTGTGGCTAACAAGCCAGATATAGTAGTGATAGATCGATCTAAGCGCCTTGCAATGATCATCGATGTCACCATTCCCCATGACGAGAATCTCGTGAAAGCCGAGAAAGATAAACAAATAAAATATTTGGATTTGGCTCACGAGATTGTCGACATGTGGGATGTGGACTCGGCGATCATTGTACCGATAGTCGTGTCAGTTAATGGTCTCATTGCCAAGAGCCTCGATCACCACCTCAAGAGGCTCGCATTAGACGGTTGGATTAAGTCCTCTATACAGAAGGCAGTATTGCTGGCCACGGCTCGTATCGTCAGGAGGTTCCTCTCTCTGGAGCCCTAACCACCGGTAACTTGGTCCCTGAACCCGATACCGGTGAGCCCCGTAATTTTATTTTATATTTTTATATTGTTTTTTTTCTAAATCACATGAAAATGTAAAATATAATTTATGAGAGAATGTTAAAATAAAGAGAATAATAATATATTTATTTATTACTCTCAAAAAGGTACATTACAAGTTCTTAAACATAGGGCTGCATAAATAAAAACCTTAATGAGAGCTGGAGTTTGTACTAGGTACGAAACCTGTGTGACAGATCTCCAGGCTCTCTCCACGGGTGACATACGGTAATGCAGAACTAGTGTTTAGAAGCGTTTCCAAACAATTGTACGTAAAAGGTAGGAAAGGAATAACAAATAATAATGTGTAAAAGATAAGCTACAATTATATAAAGCAAAATATAGCCAAGACTAAAATAACTAGGTAAGTAATGGAACACTAATTGGTAGGATGTCAGTAGGTAAGTACAAAGAATGCGATAAAACTTAAAAATGTAGGACACTAGGCGGGTACCATCAGAATATAACATAACTAAGTTGTGTGGGTATTACGGAAAAAATGTTTCACCAGTACAATACTTAATGACAAAACTATAATCGTATTTTTAATTAGACGAAGCCAACTGACAGTAGCTAATGTCACTTTGTAAAATAATGTTGTCATATTTAAAGTAATAGTGATGCGTTTAGTTCTCGTTCAATCAGATGAACGAACATTGAGTGTGAATAGTTAATCATTTCAAACTATAAAAGAATATTATTTCTATATTACAATAAAAGTGCTCTGATATAAGTTACTAGTAGTTATGTAAGTAGTATAAATTGTTACATTTTATACATCTACAGGATGTAAAAAGATCTTTAACGAAAACTGAAATCCCATGTTGTACCAATCACTACGAACAATTTTTACTTCGGCACCATACCTGGGAAATTACTAGTTCAGGAGATATTAAGGCTCAAAGTTAGTATGGAATTTTTCTAATTAAGTACAAAATCGATGCATTTACCCCGCCAATATGTTCTTTAGATGCCCTATGACCCCATGGATAGGTAGATATTTCGAGCATTGCACGCGCGCGCTTTAAATTGCGGTTTAAAAAATGTGAAATCTTAAAAAAAAATTCGTTTCCCAAGTATTATTTTTGGTTAGTAAGATTTGGCATGATGTCCACAACGAGTAAACTTCGGCTTGGTGATGGGTCTTGTGACACCCTGTATAGTTTCAACTACATGATGTATTGAAATTAGAACAGTCTTACAGGTTTCCTAGCAATGTTTTCCTTAATGTTTAAAACAACCGGTATTCAGTATAGGTAAATACTATAGGAACATACGAGGGGAGTTCAATGTATTCTCGGTATCGAGGTGTTAGCTCTTTCTGCGTCAAAAATGTCTGCGCCCCCATTCCATATACGCAACACAGACCAATTGCATGCATGGTTCGCGCCGCTGTCAAACCTGTCACTGTCCCATTCCGTCGCCGATTTAACTTTTTGAAAGCCGATTGGCAGACGTACTCGGCACAAATAGACTTGGAGCTAGCCGAAATTGATCCCACACCAATTAACTACGAAAGGTTTGTAGAAGTTGTTTGGAGATCCTCTCGAAGAAGTATCCCACGAGGTTGCCGAAGACACTATGTTCCAGGCCTAAACAAAGACTCTGCAAAGTTGCTCGCACGCTACCGGACTCTGTATGAAAAAGACCCATTTTCTGAAGAAACTCTGACAGCCGGGAGAGGACTTATGAACTTATTAGCTGAAAGCCAGCGGCAATCCTGGATGAAACTCGTGTCCAGTGTTGATATGACGCATAATAGCAAGAGGGCCTGGTCTTCTGTCAAAAAGCTCATAGGCGAGTCTGCAGCTGCGTCCAACCCTGGCCAAGTAACAGCAAACTAAGTTGCCCACCAACTACTGCAGAACGGAAAAGCTACACACCGAGTACAAAGGTCCAAATTAAACAATGTCACTAACACCTGCGACACCATAAGCAAGCCGTTTGTCCTCCCAGAGATCATCTCCAGCATCAAGACCTTGCAATCTGGTAAAGCTACGGGTTTAGATGATATAACGACGGAACAAATAAAACATCTGGGTCACAGTTGAACAAGGCTAAGAGCCACGATTAGCTGTATCGTGGCTCTTAGCCTTGTTCAACTGCTGTCTGAAGGAGTTGAAAATACCAAAAATATGGAGGCGAGCAAAAGTTATTGCTCTTCTTAAGCCAGGCAAAAGCCCTTCAGACCCAAAAAGTTACCGTCCCATATCATTACTTTGCCACACCTTTAAGCTCTTTGAGCGAATGCTGTTAAACCGCCTCACACCAGTTTTAGAACAGGTATTAATACCAGAACAGGCTGGATTCCGACCAGGCAAATCTTGCACTAGCCAAACATTGAACCTCGTCTAGTACATTGAAGACGGATTCGAAACCAACAAAATTACCGGTGTTGTCTTTGTTGACCTATCAACTGCATACGACACCGTAAACATCAGAAAACTGTTGTCAAAAGTTTACGATACAACACAAGACAAAGGGTTTGTTAACATCTTGAGTGTGGTCTTAAATAACCGGCGGTTCCAAGTGAACCTCAATGGAGAAAAGAGCCGATGGCGGACGCAAAAAAACGGGCTCCCACAAGGCAACGTTCTAGCTCCTTCGTTATTTAATATTTACACAAACGACCAGCCAAAAACACCGCGTACCAAAAGTTTTCTGTACGCTGATGATCTCGCACTAGCAGCTCAAACATCGAGCTTTGAAGATGTAGAAATATAGCTCAAGGTAGGATTGGACGCGCTTGACAAGTACTATGCCAAAAACGCCTTACGGCCTAATCCGTCAAAAACTCAGTCTTGCGCGTTCCACTTACGTAATCGGGATGCGAAGCGAGCACTCTCATTATCATGGCGAGGCGTTAACATAGAGCACTGCCCTCGTCCACGCTACCTGGGCATCACCCTGGACAGAGCGCTAACATACAAGGCCCACTGGTTAAACACCAAGCAAAAAGTCTGTGCGAGGAATAATCTGCTGCGACGTCTAACTTCAACAGCCTGGGGAGCGGCCCCGCATGTTCTCCGAACCACAGGGCTCTCACTTTGCACGAATACGCGTGCCCAGTGTGGCACTGATCCGCCCACGCAAAGGAAGTAGATGTAGTTCTAAATGAGACATGCCGAATTATAACGGGCTGTTTGAAACCAACCCCGCTCCATATACCCTCTAGCAGGCACAGTTACTAATTCAAGTAGTTCTGAAGTTTAAAAATCATCAGTAGATGCCAGTAGATTGTCAAAAAATGTATATTGGCTAGATTTTATTTTCTTTTTTCCAAATAGAATTTGAATATTTGCTTTTAATAAATGATCAATCATGAATTGTTTTGATCAATCAAGTAATGTGTTTTACATTTCAGTTGTGACCTTGTTAAAGGCTTCGGTTTTGCTAACGTAAGGGGTCCCTCATTTTAGACTATCTTATTTTGTCGCAAAGGAAACAGGTTGAAAAGAATTAAGTGAATGTTTATTATAACGTAGGTATACGTTTGAATTCCTAAATTTTTTACTAATACATTAACGACAAAAGAACTGAGTTCCTTTGCCTTTAATGTATTAGTAAAAAATATGGTCAAAGGATTGAACTGAGGCATTGAGTTCTTAGAACTCAATGCCTCAGTTCAATCCTTTGACCTGTCACTAACATGGAATACTTGCAGGATACTTATGTATGTAGCTTAATGAGCAAGAAAGCTTGTGCGCAAATGTTGCCGCATCAAATTATGTTGGCTGCATAATGGCAGCCAATTTAGCTTAATTAGTCTGTAGTGACTTTAGCTTAGTTTGGTTAGTTGTTGTTTTGTAATACTGTTCATTTCTACAGATCAAGTCTTTCTACCTAACATAGTATTTGAAAATGCGGTCAACTTACAGTTATCTAAGGTCCGCACTTTGGGTGAAGAATAAGCACTAAGCCTTAGTCATGTTTATGTGTAATTGGCGCCCAACATGGGGCGCGTATCAGGGGAAGCCGTCATCTCTATTATATACCAGATTCGATGGCATAGATAAACCATGACAATACTAGCGATAAAATCAACAATTATATAAAAAGCAGCTTAATTATGTCCTAAAATTAAAATAAGCCTATTTAATATATACAATACGAAAAATAAAATAAATTAAAATTAAATTTAGAAGGCGTCATGGAAGTCATCCGCATCGCAGTCAATCGGAAGCGTGCCCAGAAGACTGGCGGCATTGCCTCGTTGTATAGCAATGCTTATCTTTTGTGCTAAATACGTGCCAGCCCTCTGGTCACCCGAGGCGTCGATCAGTCTCTTTGCGAGATCCCTAGCGATAAATGAATTTAATGAGTTTCTTGTTGATTTGTCGAATAATCAATAGTCACTGATCTATACAGGGTATTTTTTTATGTAGTCCGGATATTTTAGTATGTTATACATTTAAAAAATTAATAAACAGGTATTTTTTACTTTTTTGTTTTACCAAAAAATAACAAAGTTATCGCTTATTAAAGAATATCTACTTGAAACAGATGTTCATTATCACCCGATGGCTTATCAGCTGTGAGGTCAACGCACGCGACACAATAAAGCGCGCGGGCTGATCGAGGCGATCTGATACTGTGTTCTAGCTTCAAAATTATTGTTATTCACGTACGTACCGTGCTTCATCAGTCCATAGGATGTTCGCTTCGGCATGATTAATAAGCCATTCACACAAGACTCGTCGTGGTAGGTACTTGGTCTACTTCCTGAAGATGTTGTACCGGCTGTTGTCGTACGGATGGAGACCGGCTGCGTTAAGCAGTCTCGACACTGCGGGCTGGCTCACACCGAAGCGACGTGCTGCATCGTATGTGCTGGCTTGTGGATCCCTTTAGAAGAATTCGAAGATCAAGTCTTCGACGTCAGTAGCCAGGCGAGGTCTGCCATACCCTAGTGCATGGCTAGGGGTTGTGAACTGGCCATGATCCAAAAGCCTTTGGTTGGCCGCTAAAATAGTCCGTTCACTTGGAACTACTGGGTTCTATACTCCTTGAGCTGGCATACGACATACACTTTCTTGTTCGTAAATTGTTCTAGCTGCACGAAGGCTTTCACCACTGAGTAAATAAACTAGTACCATTTCGTAGCACTCGCGATTTGAAAATCGTTAGGAAGTAAAACACGACTTACGACCGGCGCGCAGCGAGAGCGTCGCGTCGGCGCTTGCGCGAAAGTGCGACACGTGCCACTTTCTCGATGCGCCCGAGTTGACTGGCGCGCGGCCGGGCCGGCACGCGCACGCGGATTCGCCGCCCCGCACCCCGCGTCCTGCGTCCCGCGTCCCGTACCCCTGTCGCATCGCGCACGTGTTTGATATTGATAGTATTATTGCAAAGAATAACGTTGTGTCTATGATTTCCTTGTTTCTCGGATATTTTTACTCGGATTCGGTGGGATAAAAAAGTAAAAAGTTATTTATGGAAATGTGTTCTATTATTGATATAGAACCACAGGAAAAAATATCCGAACTACATAAAAAATTACCCTTTATTGTTAGGTGAAGTAAAATATTGTTAACCCGCTTTAATGGTTAAGAATCCAGACAGCGACGTAAAATATAAACACTGCGATGTAACACTCAAAAAAGGACACCAAGTTGGCCACATACTGCAACGTTGACCATAATCGCTGTTTGATTAAATTACAGAACACAACCAAAACACTGGATTTTCCAACATCTCAACCCTCACTTAATATTTGCTTTAGCAACAAAACGTGCACCCGCCGGACTTGCTCAACAAAACCTTTGCTAACCCACATCTACTTTATTTAACTACGCCGTTATCCGGGAACACTGTCATAATACGCGATGTGAAACTCTATCAACACATGTAGGAGTACAAAGACAAATTAACATAATTCTGGCGTGAAAAAACGAACCTTTGTAAGCACCTGAGGAGACTAAGACCTTATTTACACTAGCGTTTGTCAAACGTAGGCATTAGAGCGGTTTCAGGAAGTTAGTTTTTGGAAGCGCATGAAGGCGCGTATAGGTGCGCCTTTTGGCACGTGCGCAACTCATACGAGCGTTGGCGCGCTTCTAAGCTCGTCAAGAAATCACTACCGTTTCGAGCGAACACGCCAAAATATGCCCGTTTCGGCGAGTCCAGTTTTTTGAAGCGTGTAATGTAGCGCCGTATCTGAAACCGCCCTTAGATAAACGTATGTGCGGCGCAGACATCCGCGTCGTGACGTACGTGTCACGTTGTCGCAGCGGCGTTTTCTCTACATAAACGAATAGCGCAGTGGTTTAAGCGGCCGTCTCACTATTTGACATTGCGCCGAGTGTCGTGGGTTCGATTTCCAAACGAGACAACACCTTGTGCGAGCCAAATGCCAATGTGAAAGTGCTCTCAAATCGTGTTTCAATTATGACGTGACCGTTAAATTTTTCTTTAGACGACTGTCGTATCTACTTAGCTGTTACCAGTATATCGAATCTATTGACACTACATGTAAAGGTATTTAACATCGTATCATCCTTTATGTGAACACCCCATTTAGTCATCACCATCGACAGGACTAGTGAAAACGCGCCGTAGCTCACAGAATGTACTTCCTACGAAATATACCTACGTGAATTTGCTAAGTGTGTTTTTAGTTCCTATGTAAAAATAGGGGTGTTAATTATTAGTTTCAGGTACGTGTGTAAATCTGACTGCGCTTAAAAAAATCGTATCTTTAATTACAATTCCTAAATTACAACACCTTTGATCTACTTCATACATTTAGCATCCTCATATTTACAAATTATTTATTGCCAAAGCTATTTCATTTCCATTTCATTTCTCAACGTATTTCAGTATCAGCTAAAGTAACTTAAAGTAGCTCTTTAGGAATTGCAAATTCTTGTACATCAAGAAGTGTTCTATAGTAGCCTTGTAAATTAACTCGAGTGATATGAGAAATGGAATAGTCCTTATTATGCAGACAGCATAAACTATCTACTCAAATATGGAATAAATTAAACAATATGACATTCAGAGATAATGGAAGCCTTTAAATTTATTTTTATATTTTTAAATCACGGATTTGAGAATCTGTCAACCTGCATATGATGAAAAGAAAATTTAAATTCAATTATTATTAATTAACAACATATCTCAAAATAAAATTCCCAATACACTATTAGCATCACCAAACCAACCAAAAACATCCACTGCTGGACAAATGATGATAATTAGAATGCATTTAATAGACAGAACAATAAATAATATAGCATTATCGAAAACAATGAATTCTATCTCTATGCTCTCACTTCTGAAACAATTTTTATCTTTCATACCAATTACAAGAGAAAAAGCTACCTATATTAAATCTATATATATGTGAAGCTACGTAAGGAGGGCTCATTCTACTTGATATCGCGTTTTACGAGCTCCAGCACTCCGTTGTCACTGCGTTCCACCCACTTCTATAATATCATCCAACATTTTACGAACTCTTTATTTATGGATAAAACACTCATCATCCATTTTTATATCCAATCATTTTCCCAATCAATCGCATCGTAAACAAGTTAAAATGAAGAATAACATTTTCTACTGAGAAACTTGCTCTTAACTGCACAACTTTTAGAAACAAAGATTTATTTCATTTATGAAATAACTTTCGAGTTGCCAACAATTAAAGTAAATATAAAGTTTGATGGCAACATTTATTCAGATTCTTGTGCTCTTTGTGGATTTCTTGAATTAAAATGTAGATGTATTTATCTAATAAGAGATAAGGAACTGTACTTCAGCCAAAAAATGTAATAATATAATTTAAAATATTAGGTATAATTACCTACAAGCAATAAAGACATGAATTAAATTGCCCTGTATAAGTTTCGGTGTCTTTTATTTTTTTCTTCATCTTCCTTGCCCATATAAGTAGACTTCTATAACTATTTAAAGCTTTTATATTTCTAATTTTATAATACCTTGGCTTTTTGCAAAATAATAAAAAGCTATTTTATATTATATTTTTCTCTATCCACTTCAATATAATTTCATGCTAAGTAATATTAAAATTGCCAGCTTCGCCCGAAAGTGCTTTTAGTTACCTGAGAGAATTTAGAATTTCTAGAAGGAGAGCCGTGGGTGTTTAGCATTGTAAGAAAATTACAGTAGAGCGGCTATGCAGTCGGTATATTTAGGTATTCAATGTGATACACAGAAAGGCAAGGTAGTGCCTGTAATATTTAATTAGTTTGTTTGGAGAAAGGATGTTTACAAGATGATCCGCATAATCTGCTTTGTTTTTGCTAGTGTTTGCTTCGCTATAGTTCGACGTTTTGGATTACGTGTTTATAATTATGTCATAATCACAAGACAAGACATTGCAAGCGGCGCTGAAGGTTTGTAACGGACCAGCATACTCGCGTGGTTGAACTGGCATGTCATACCTCTACATACCTACCGAGCCAGTTGGTTTGTGCGGTGCGGCGCGGGAAATTTATGATGCAGGGAATTGAAAAAGTAAAATTGACGCAGTAAATATTATTTTGTGAAATTAATTACAATGAATTACATGATTGAGAGCCGTTTTAGTGTAACATATCAAAGTCATCGTCTTTCATAATACTATATACAATGAAACTCTAAAATATGTATATACCTACGTGTAAAATTATATGGTTCTCCTTTTTGCTAGGCAAAACAAAAAGCTAATCGCATTTTTTTTGTCATCATCTTTTCTTGACTGCGTACATTCTAAACAGATGAAAATAGTACGATGAAAATTAAATGAAGTACCACTAGCACCCACTTGATCCACGCGAACATACTTGTATAGTTACCGCGGGTCCAACATAAATATTACAGTAATCTAACATCTAAACTCTAAAGCGAATGCAAAGTATTTGACAGTAATGCAAATGTCCGGACTTGTCCGGATCGTCCAACGTCCGAGAGTGCCCATAGCATTAATATACGAATTTGTTTAGCTTTAGAATGAATATTCAAATCCTTGGGTCCGGGTTATACTTGGGGTCATGTAACGTTTGAAGAGAAAACTACATTTTAGGCGGGTCTGATCGAGCTGTGTCCTCAGCTAAAGCGATAAGCGTGAGCGGTAGCGGGAGCAATAATACTACGAGTATACGTATATATTTGGCACCGTCGGCGATGAGGATGGGAACGAAGCAGCGTGCAGTGCACCTTACAAAAATCTCCTGATAAATAAGCCCTCCCTGCAGCGCTGTCGCTCCCGCTGCGCTCGTCTCCCCGCTGTCACTGGCACTCCACTCTTATTGTAGTCGAAGATTCAGGAAAAGAGTTACCTTTAAGCGTTCTTCGTATTGGAAATACAATTTCGTCATTATATCGGGTGGCACAAAAATCTGAAAGAGAAGGACATGGATCGCTGATCTTGGGGTCTTTGGATATTTATTTGGATAAATTAGCAACAGAACAAGATGATTTAAAAAAGTGAGCATCTTGTTCATGAGCTATGCAGCTTTATAGTAAGGTTCTAATGATAATTATTAGTTCACGAGTACACGCTGTGCAAGTTCAATAGTTCGGAGTCCTAAAAACAAATTGTCAAAGTTGTGGCAGTACTGGTGCTTGGTAATCTGGCGCTCGCCAATCCGGTACGCTCAGTAGTCTGGCACGAAACGACGCAGGTAACCCGCTTGATAATCCGGCATTTATACAGCCGATTACAGAGCGGTGGAATTGTTTGTTTAATTTAACTGTCGCTCGGCAGGCCGAGCCTAATCTGGACAGTAAAGCCGCAAGTTCGTTTTGACCTTACCTTATAAAAATATAGTCTTTTATTGTGAAATCATATTTATGATATTAAGGTTTGATTTTACATTTTATGTATAAAGCTTTTACTTCCCATACAAATTCGATAATCCGGCATTTGCGATAAACCGGCATCGGCGAAAAAAAATGTTGCCGGATTACAAAGCGCCTACTAATATTTGTAATTATAGCTTGCTACTGAAGATATTTTCTTCACCGCTTAGGTGAAGAAAATATCTTGAGTGAACCTGCACGTCTGAGAGATCCTCAAAATGTTCTCGGAAGACATACGTAGTCTGCTGATTCGCAACAGTCCAGCGTAGTGGATTATGATTATGACCTACGCATCTCGTAGTGAAAGTTGTCACGTGCTCAGAAATGCGACAAATTATAAACAAGGCTGATGATCAAACTCTTATAAATCTTTAAATTCATTATCAAATAAAGTTTTACTGTTTACATTCGGATTAATTGACCGTACAATACACCTATTACTCAGTGTAAGTTATCAGTGTCTATTCTTGACTTATAAGCGATCAACGCTATTAAAAAATCAACCAAACAACCCATGTACCTAATCCAAAACAACAGTATAAAACTTAAAACGATACACTCAAAATTGACGTTGTACATCCAACGTATTTTACGTGCGAATAATATTTCTCAATGGGCGTCCGCTCCGCAGTAATTGAACTGCACCGGATAGTCTCAGATGTTTGTGATCGCTAGTGCCTTTGTGACACTAAATTTGATACTAAATGTCAGCGCTGTTGGCGTTCGAGAGTTTCTGTGGAATGATATGTGTAGAGGTAATGCTGTAATGCTTTTTATAGCATGAAATATCTTGTAATATTAACAGAACACCGTATAAGAATTCTACCTCACACGGTCAACGGTGTACTGTTATTTTACTATTTATAAGCACTATTGATAAATGATTAAAGTGGCTGACTAATAAAAATACGTCTAAGTTAAACTAGCTGGCTACCTAACCTGCAATAACGCATGCTATTGGAACTGAAACGACTTGCAGTTTTTCAATATTGTAGGACGAAAGATAGCGGTAATAATGAACTTATTCAGTTCGTCGGTCGACAAAACATGTTTAAAAAATGGTATATAAATGGACTGTATTTTTTTAAAAATACAGCTCACTCAAAATATTATGAAAATGGATTAAATAAATCATGCTTACGTACAACAAAATTACCTTCTCACTCATAGCATAATTTAATTATTTTTACATTCATAATAATATTAATAAGAACAAAGCAATAGTTTTAGGAACTCAACGAGTGAATTCGTCTTTTCAGCAACGACTATAATATCAGTCGTACGTCCAAATGTTGAATCTCTTAACCCCTCAATATCAAAGCGAAGCACTTTAGAGTCTTATTAAGTTGCAAGACTACTGAATAAATATACAGTTATTCAAGACGTAGTTTGTAGCGCTCCGAATTGCTTCGGAGTGCTTCGACAATTAAGATGAGTCAAGCATTGCAGTTGTGTATTAATTTCGGTGAATTTCACTCCGGTAGATATTCGTGCAGATAATTTGAATGGGTTTATTTGCAATTAGATTGCTTCAAGCGCTCTGTTTAGACACTTGTGGTTTTAATTTATGTGATTAGAGACAAGATGTAGTTTATAGTTTCATTACTGGCTACCTAGATTTTCTTGATTACTTAGGTGTAAAAATGCTTATCCTTAGTGTTATCCAATATTTAAAATACAGTTTTCGACGACTAACATCCCTAAAAGTTAGGAAGAAAGCTCATCATTACAATTATTTAACTTTTTTTAGTATTTGAAACTAAAGGTCATTGGGCATATCTGATCCGCTTTGCGAACAGTGGCGGACATTAACCAAAATAGTTTTATACAAAGGGGAATAATATGATCTTTCATTGCATATCATTGTTTGATTAAAAATCGTCGGGGAAAAATGTACAGGATCCTTTAAAAACGAAAACAAACGGTAACAAAGGTTTTTATTTCATCTTATAAAGGCATAAAAATAATATCGAAATGAGCTAATGTTTAGAGATATGTTATACGCTGTCTCTTTCGAAAATTGAACAGGTCCTTTTTCGCACATTTAATAGCTGCGCCCATATCGCTAGCATTGTTTATTACCTGTCTTGGGCCATACACCAGGAATCAACTAGCGCACCCGCTTCCTTTTTAAATGATCTTATGATTGCTTTGGATCAAATTGAATAAAAAAATATTTTAATGACTTAGCATTTTATTTTCTTATCTATATCAATTAATATGCGGACGCCCGCGACTTCGTCGGCCTCATTCAGTGATCCCGCGGGAATATCGGGATAAAAAGTAGCCATAATCTTTCTCATGAATGTGGCTATCACACACAAAAATATTTTTTCAAATCGGATCAGTAGTTTCAGAGATAAAGAGTACGGATATATACATAGATAACACTTGAATTTTTTGAGATTCCCGTAGTTCACATTAATGTGACAAATGCCATAGTAAATGAGAGCCATAGATGAATACACTCTGCTATATTTCGTTTGTGTCCGCCATGGGTATGGTTTCCATACTAAGGTGCCCATTTACCTTTGACGTCGGAGTCACACTTTTTTCCATTTCAAACATTATTTTTAGTACCCAACTAGAAATTGAGTATTATTTTGGTCGATCCCAGAATCAAACCAACTTTATTTCTATCGTAAGTAATCTTACAGCCACACATACCTATGGCATAAGCATAAACCAACGAAAACTACCAAACATATCAAATAACATTGACATAATTAAAACGTCCACGATCAGTAGGTAAGCTCAGACTGCCAAATTACTATATTTTAACATTCTTTATTCATATCAACTTATTACCATCTCACCGGGCACATCGTGGTCACGACAGGCTAGCGTCGCATGAACATACCGTGGCCAAAACTAATAAAGCATAAGCAAAATTTAGCTCAGTTTACAGCTACACTAAATACCGATATAAACGATTAAAATACCACGTCGACCTAGGGCTTTAGCCGGTTTTGCCCGTAATCTTGCGCAACCCTAGCCACAACTAAATACCTGAATATTTGCGGTCGGCAGCCCACCAGTCATTCGAGTTATTCCACCCCAATACCTCAATTAATTCTGAGTCTTTTAGATAAAATTGTATTTGCATTAGAACGGCCAATAAGCCGTTTTGATATTGTAACGCAAACAATATTGTAAATGCGAATATTTGTTCGTTTATTTGTGTTTCTTTCACATAGTTATAAGGGGATGTTATGGTATGAATTTATATGGGAGGATTAGGAGATGGTTAGAAATCTAGACATAGGCTTTTATCGTTCCCGCATTATTTGACTCCCGACTTCGTGGGTTTTGGAGTGGCTACCACTTACTGGGACGGCGCAGCAGGATTAGGACAGGCGAAAATCTGGTAAAGATCACGGAAAGCGGGATGATGCCAGCGGTTCAAAATCGGTATGTATGGAGAACCTTGGGGTAGGCCTATGTCCATCATCATCTCAGCCTAGAGAAAGGCTGAAATGGTGATGATTCGATTCCCACGCAGGTGGAGTCGCGGGCGAACTCTAGTGCTTAACTAATTTTATTATATTATTCGCGGTTTGTACACATACTTATATATTTTACGTAACCGTCCCTCCATCGTTTAATAATTTACAAAATATAGGTGAAATACTTTTTATATTTGCTCACCTTTCAGCTTTGGTGACACCAAATGTGGTCGCGAATCACGAATAATAATTAAGGTTAAAAAGTTTAAAAAAGTAAATGTGCAATACGCACATTTACTTTTTTAAATAATGAAACGATTGAAAATACATAAATATTCATATTTTTTATTAATCATCATAATTTAAGCCTAAAGACGTCCACTGCTAGGCCTCTACCAATGCTCTCCACACAGACCGATCTTGAGAGTATCACATTAGTTTGATGGTTTTATGCAACAGTTTTATCATTCGTTTACACCAATACATAATTTTGTTGTTCTTGTTAATTTGATCGAAGTTAAATCCAAAACATTATTCACCAGATCTGCAAATAACACATCAACTCCACAATATACTTAGGTAACTCTGAAGGTTTTTAGTGAGGCATTGAATTTGCTTTGAGATCAAGAGTTTCTGGTTTCTATGCGCAACTTTCTAAAGTTAACTATTGTTAGTCAGGTTGTCTGGATAGGTTACTAAACTTAGTAAGCTATGCAGAAAACTATCCAGCCAAGCTTAATTAAGTGTATTAGTAACGCAAACTTAGAGGATTTATAAAACGCTACTTTTGAAAGAACATACATAATACGTACTTAATTGATTGATGCTACTTATTACTTGTATAGCCTTGTTTATAATATAATCTGTTCCATTACTGGGAGCAGGCCTCCTTTCACTATGAGAAAGGTAAGGCCATAGTCTGACACATTGTAAAAGTGCGGGTTGGGAGACTTCACGCGTCTTTCTAGAAAAGTCTGGAGATCTTTCAGACATGTAGATTTCCTCACGATGTTTTCCTCCTCCGTTTAACATGCGATTATTATATTTAAAACGTACTAAATTAAAAAATCAGTAGTGCCTACCGTGAACTTGAACTTGAATCTTATTTTAAATTGTCTTTCGGAATATATACCACATAGCTTTGTTTGGAGTAACCGATATTTCGGCACTGTTGCAAGTGCCATGTTCACGGATGTACTGAGGATTTTGCGGGGGGATGAATGTTACGAGCAAGTAAACCGGTCTACCCGCTTTCTTACTCGTTTTTTGCGTACAACACCACTATCACTAATATCGCTATAGCACTGTACCCGATCACGACATACCTACTACACTCGCTACGTCAGCTCCTGCAACTGTGCCGAAATATCGGTTACTCCAAACAAAGGTACGTGGTATATATCCCGAAAGACAATTTAAAATAAGTTTAAATGACCAGGAAAGTTTAAATTCCTATATTGAACTCGAAAGCCTTTGCGTAGCAGTTTATTCGTCTCTTCACTAGGCTACCGCTCCTAAACCTTCTTCCTTCATGATATTCTCAAACAGTCCGCTCAATCACAAAAAGGGCATATGGTATAAATCTCATAGTAAAAAGTCTCTTTACATCTAATCCACAAGGGACTACTACTCAATAATTAAGAAATGACCACAAAAAGTAAATAAAAGTGCGATCATCAAATCTTTTAGCAGATTAACCGACTGAATTAAAACGAATCCACTGAGCCAGCCGCTTTATAATGCTCTAAACGTTAAACATCAGAATTTGCCTAGCTAATTTCAACTTTAAGGTTAGTATGTAGAGTTGTAGTTTTAATGTAGATGTATTGTAAGTGGCTTTTGCAGTAAAAGCGCTTTTATTACATCAATATAAATGCCACAGTCGCGTGGAAGCCGAGTGTAAACGCGAGTAAAGTTTTACTTTTATCCACAAAAAGGTAGTCTAAGAACACCGCCAAATACGTGAGGTATAAAAGTTTGTAAAACCGCGGTTGTTCTGCTCAACTTTATTATTAAAAAGTAGATTTGTACGATACTAGTAACTTTTCGTTGTTCTTTTTGTTGGAGTATTAATATTTTCTTTGAAGTGACAAGACCTTGTTGGTAGTAGAATATTTTCTTTATTGAACAGTTACAGAAGTTTTGTATGGGTACAAAACTTCTTTTATCTTTATATAGAGAGATTCTTTACTTACGCGATTTTTGTGCTGAATGTGCTTTTGCACGAGAGGCGTGGATAGCGGTTACAGGAATTAGCTGTGTGGAGACACTGTAAGCTGGCTCTTAGAGTGAAATTTGGGAGTTAATTTTGTCTGTGCATTGGTGTATTTTGTGTTACAGCAAGGTAACCACGGCTTAGTCTATAGATCTGATGCATTGCTAACGCTGCGCTTGCCTCTTGCTTCAGAGAGCACGCTAAGCCGTCGGTCCCAGCAGTCATGAAGATCTTTGACAGTCGTTGTTGGGAATCAGTACCTCTGAATAAACAGATGCTAGTCTTAACTGTTACTATGCTATATATGCCTTTGTGTTGTGGAGGTCAATCAGGCAGTCACTCTGTAGCAAAGTTAATAATAATTCAGTCCGCCAAATCTGCTTTAACTTTTAAAAGAGATCCCCGGTTGTAATTTGGATAACTTTAGGGGAATTATTGTTTACATTACACTCATATATTGTATCAATTTTCTATCATATGTACATTTGTTGTTGTAAACAATTTAAATCAGAATATAATTCACACAGTCTGCTGCTGTGTGGTTGACGGCATAGAATACAAGTGTCACCACCCCCTATCTTCCCGTGGGTGTCGTAAGAGGCGACTATGGGATAACACGATGCAAATACCATCTTTGCGTAGAGACGGAAAACTCAACATCAAACCCTATACGACTGCCTCGTTGGTCTCGCGGCATAAATGTGTGCGTGGGATCGGGTCCCGGGTTCGATTCCTGGGTCGGGCAGTGTTATTGGGTTTTTCTGTCACGAAATTCTCAGTAGCCGCACGGAGTCTGGAAATGTGCCCGGTACGGCAATAGGCTCGCCCCTTATTACGTGGGACTAAGGTGTATCTGGCGAAAAGTGGGTGTAGAAATACACCTCTGCCTACCCCTTCGGGGATAAAATGCGTGACGTTATGTATGTATATATGTAATTCACACAGTTGTGCGCAGAACAACCCTTACCTTAAACAATAAAACATAAAAAGATCCCTCAGTTTCATGTGTCGGTGTTCTACTGACCCCACTTTTAGGCAAATTCTAACTCAACTTGTAAATTAAACATACTACTTTTGTTTACATTGTGACTAAAAGTGAGGAAAACGAAATTTTGTTTGTAAACAAACGTTGAAAGTTATCCCAGAAATATGAAACAAACAAGGTTATATAGCTTTGCTCTCTTTGGAGATGTTGTAATAGTTTTCGTTTACAGTGAATAGCGCCGTGGTTTTAGTACTTTATCATGTCGCCTCTGTTTTCTTTCTTATAAGTATTAGATACTCCTCCCAGAAGTAAGTATGAAGGCCCATTAATTGGGGAGTTCAATAAGAATAGTTTCTTGTAATTTGTTACACATTGGCCTGTTGACTAATGGTGACACTATCTCTAAGCTAATTGTCACGAGTTCAATTTACAATCACAAAAAATTTTTTTTTGATTCCATATCTTTGCAGACCATGAAATGTTCTGTGTTTTCTTTTTGCCATAGTACATCTTCAGGCTAGTTTGTGATCTGATGGACGTGTGTGATTTTTCCCAGGGTATATCTATATAATAAAACACGATCATGTTTTTTTTTTCTAGTAGTCTTTAAAGTGTGTTAAAAGTAAAACCCTCAGACTAAATTCTTACAGAATCAACGGTCTGGTGATAGAACTAAAAAGTGACCTGTTCTTGTATACTCGAACTCTATTCTTAATAAATTACATAAAATCGGTTCCGCAATTTGAGTAACAATGGTATTACAATCGATTTCATAATCGTTAGTGGTTCAGCCAATAGATTCAGAGATCAGGAAATAAGCTTTCTCATTGAACAAAGCACATCCAATATGATCGTAGCCGACCGCAGACTGCAGATGCCCACCGCATGTCGCGTCGTAGCGACATGCCGCTGCTGTCATGATTTCGAACCTGACCGCAGGTGGCAGCAGCACCCAGTAGCACCATATTTAATAATAATAATAATCTACCACATTCACACATCACCATCTAGTCCCAAACTAAGCAGAGTTTGTACTATGGGTACTAGACAATGGATAAACATACATATATTCTTTTTGTTTTTGTAAATACATACATATTATACATAGAAACACCCAGACCAAGACAAACATCCATGTTCATGCACACAAATGTTTGAGTTGAGCGGGAAACGAACCCGCGACCTTCGGCGTAGCAGTCGCTTACACTCCCGCGGCGCCAACCGGTCGTCAAATTTTATTTCAATTATTGGTTTAGAGTACTCTTTAAGACAAGACGGATGAAAACGTCGTCGGCAATTTTTGAAATGTGCGGCTGGGTAATACTGATGTGCAGTCGGGAGACACGACGCAGCGGCACGTGGCAGATATCGTCCTAGCGTTATCCCGGTAGCGTCATCCAAGGCTTACACGCCTTGGAGCCCGTGGACGCTTACTAGCCTAACCAGATACGACAGAATATCAGCTTCCACTGAGAGACTGCAGTCTGACCTGCGCAACCCAAAGAGATATCGATATTCAATGTATACCATTCAATATCAATATCCCTTTTGGTATTAAGAATGTATCCCTAGTACGGATTGTCTTTCTATTATTTATCATCATTGTTCTAGCATTATACCAGTGGCGTCCAAGAGTTGCGCCTTACACCCTCTTGCATAATGATGCGAGATGGTGCATTAAGCTTTTTTTAGTTTGTAAGTGTTCAGACCAATATATAAATAATGCAAACACTGATAGCCGGGTGAAGGGACCGACAGACTGCTACGCAGAGGGTCTCGAGTTCTAATCCACGGCACGCATCAATGACTTTTCGAAGTTAAGTGCTAACTTTTCTTGGATTTTATGTGGATTAAATTATTGTTAATTATATCTTGCTTACAGCTCTCGATAGAGAGAGGTGGAAGGAGGGTAGGGAGGCCTTTGCCCTGCAGTGGGACAGGTTAGGCTGTAAATAAATAATATCTTGCTTATCGGTGAAGGAAAAACATCGTGAGGAAACCTGCATGTCTGAGAGTTCTCCATAATGTTCTCGAAAGACATGTGAAGTCTGCCAACCCACACTTGGCCAGCGGTATGGACTATGGTTTTACCCTTCTCATGGTGAGAAGAGGTCTGTGCCCAGCAGTGGGACAGTATATAGCGGCTAATGAGATAACCAAAAATATAACGTATCGCTCCAAAGATCATCTCAGTTTCGATATTATTTTTATTTATTATTTTTTATTTTAATATTCACACTGTATTAAAATGCACACTGTATTTTTTGTCTGGTAACATAATATATTATACAATAAAATATAACGGTAGTTATTTATAATTTGCATACAGTAAAATGAAGTTTTATTTAGCACTATTTTGCATATTCATATTTTTGCACTGTACCATATAAAATTTAACGTTTTCATGCGATTAAAATAATTTATTGATTTATTTATTATAAAATAGAAGCCAGTAATTTGCATTTATGATAAAAAATGTGTCGTGTTTCTAGGTATATTTATTTGCGATAAATTACTTTCGTGTCATTTAACGGCTTCAGTTTATATTACAATAATAAGCTACATTTATTATATTACAATAATAACCTACATTTATTTATTTTATAATTAGGGCTTTGAAATCTCTGTATAGGGATTCCAGAGCCTGTGTCCGGATTAACGGTGCCTATACAGACTGGTTTGACATCTCTATAGGTGTCAGACAGGGGTGTGCAGCCTCGCCCTGGTTGTTCAACTTATTCATGGATAGCTGCATGAAAGATATGAGGGAAATGGAATGCGGGATCGATATGGCAGGATTGCGTGCTAAGTGCCTCCTGTACGCCGATGATCAAGTCATTCTTGCGTCGTCGGCGACTGAGTTACAACAAATGATGAACTGCATGAATGAGAGCTTTGAAGCGAAAGGTAAGAAATTGAATGTAAGAAAGACGAAAGTGATGGTGTTTGAGAAGGATGAAAATGTGATTGAGTGTAATATTGCGATCGGAGATGAAAACATTGAGCAAGTGACAGAATTTGTATATTTGGGTACCATGTTCACAAGAGATGGAAGATGTGAAGGAGATATTGAAAGCAGAGTGACTGCGGGAAACTGTGTAAATGGAGCGCTGCATGCCTTTATGAACGGCCAGAATGTGCCAAAACAGGCGCGACTGGTGGTTCATAATGGAGTGCTTGTGTCCACGTTGATGTACGGTAGTGAGTGTTGGGTGTGGCAGAAAAAGCATGAAAGCAGAATTAACGCAGTTGAGATGCGCTCACTGCGTAGTATGTGTGGGGTAAGACTGATTGATAGAATTCCGAATGCGGTAATACGAGAGCGATGTGGCCTGAAAGAAGATGTCGTGACAAGGATTGAGAAAGGAATGCTGAAATGGTTTGGGCACGTAGAGCGAATGAGTGAAGAAAGAATGACGCACCAAATATATGAGGCTAAAGTGTATGGGCAAGCCGGTCGCGGCCGACCTCGTAGGACATTCGTCGACCAAATTGGTGACGTTCTGAAAAACGGAAAGGTCCAAAGCACCCGGAACCGGCGAGCATGTATGAACAGAGTAATGAATGTAGAGGAAGCGCGTGAGATTTGTAAGGATAGATGCAAGTGGCGTTCCGTTGTCTCTGCCTACCCCGACGGGAAAAAGGCGTGAGTATATGTATGTATGTATTTATTATATTACGTCTTTCAGCCGTTTGGAGTGGAAACGCTAGGCTCATAGGGTCCGAGCGCTCGTTCTTTATTACGACATATATCAAAACAGTTAATCGACGACTCACGTGACCAGAATGATGATAATCTTTGCTCAAAGAATCAGCATTGCCATCCAGAGTGGCAATGCTGCTAGCCTGCTGGGCACGTTCTACGACGCCTAAACCGTGTACATATTTTAACTCTTCTGTGGTGTATGTACATATACTTAGACATTATGTTTAGATTAAGCATCATTGAAATGATATAATTCTGTTTCTTTTGATGTACCTACATACATGCCTATAGATAATAAATGTAATAGAAACCTACACATCATTATAAAATGAAGTCTAATCTTAAACTCAGCAACTATAACGAACGAATTACACAAATAGATTCCTGAGGAAGGTTTTAAGAAGTATAATGCACGCAGGAAAACCCATGTTCGAAGTCTAGTAATATTATATTGTCTTAGAACAACTCCCACACAGTCATTTGATTTCTAACTCAGCAGATCATAGTACATTGCTATGACAATCATATAAATTAAATAATACATCTTAATAGAGTAAGATCCCAGGGCCGCCAGACGTTACTTATTTTCTCAGAAACGAAATTTATAGAATAATGTATGTTAATGTGTGTTAGTATCTGCTGTGAGTGTACGCACACTCGCTAGCTTGGATCGTGGGGCAATTTTTAGTTATGTTATGAGGTACTAAAAGGCCACGGGAACAATTTTCATATATTTCTAAATGCGCCCCCTAGTGGTCTCTACCGATAGCTAGATATTTTGAAAACTTTAAAGCGTCTGGTAAAAATAACCGCCGAAATGAGTGTGAGAGATATGTAATAATATCTAGGCTTTGGACTGAAATTACTGATATCCAAGTATTTATACATATGTAAGAGGATAGTGGCAACTAAATGACACTGACATGACGTTTGACAGTTAAACTGTCAAACGTGTAAATAAGGTGTACCTATATAAGTGGACGGGCTCGGCTAGCTCGTCCTATTCTCCTTCGACGACGGCTCAGGTACGATATGGTTCTGACTATTTAATTGCCACTGTGTTCCAATATTCTGTGTTGCTTGTTCTTTTGTTTCATCATCTAGGAAACAATGTAAGATAGCGTAATCATTATCTTATTGATATTGTGTTGTGGGTAGTTTGATCGTTTGTGAGATATTATAGATTGTAATATAGGATAGAATAATATACTGTGGATCAAGTCGTATCAATGAGATTCATTAGGTATATACCTGTGGTAAACATATAGTAAATTGTATTGATGCTAAATAATGCTTATTATGTTCTGTTGTAAAACAGACCTTTCTAGTAATATAAAACTACCCACAACATTGATATTTGATATAAATTGGCTGTACCACTGTTTGTTAATTATTGTTATATATAGTTATTGAAAAGAATGATCAAGAGTTTTATTGCCCGTTCTTTCTCTTGGTTCTATGTATTTGCTTTGCGAACTGGGCCGTAAATGTAAATGTAGAATCACGACGTAATCTAAAGATATATCCTTGTGCCAAACTGAATAAATGAAAGTATGATTTGATAGTTGTCTCTTTTATTTATCAAACTGTCTCTACACTATAGGAAGCTTCTCTGATTCTGACATCAGAAGTGGGATAAATTTGCGCCCACAATACTAATACATCCAATTGCAAGTTCCAGAGTCTCCTCATCGTGATGCCATGATTCTGCCTAAGCCCGTCACTGCACCGTTCAGCTGACGACGGAGAACGATTGCCCTACGATCCAGTAGCAACGTTGCCGAGAGCAAGCCGGTGGATGAGTACCGACTTCATATCTTAACGATCTGCAACAGTATGCTGTAGCCAACAGCAACAACCAACTGCAAACGCTGGTAATGTACTTCCACCAAGAATATAGCCATGAATGGTCGAAAAATATGACTGTTGTACCAGGTTATTTTAACATGTTCATCAAAAATTTATCTGAGTATAAAACTATGTAGGTAATAGCGAAAAAGTTACAGAAAATATATAATAGATTTTTAAAGTAGCCGATATTTTTCTAATCTGTTGGAATTTAAATAGGCAACATTTGTAGTGATTGACAGAGACTCGGTATGAGCATTAGCTGTTGTGCTTTGTTGATAACTCTTTCTAGTGTTAGTACTGATTAGCGTAATCGTCCTGCATATTTGAATTCCAAGAATTTAGTGCTCTGAAGAATCTTTTCAAGTCGAATATGAAATGATGGTAGGTAGAATACATTTCAGAGATTTCTTCATTAATTTTGTTGGCTGTGTATTCATTACATACAGACCAATATTGCGGTGTAGGAATGTGCCTTAGCTCTGTTCCATAAGCTGTTGTTAAATTTTCGCCACAATTACCAAATTAATCAGTTCATGCTATATAGTTTTATTAAATCGGATCCAAACTATAACGAAAGAAAAAAATAAGAATATTTTAATGTTAAGCTCTTGAATGTGTTGCCCTGGAGATAAGAATAAGAAACTGTATATTTATCTTCAACATATCTTTGAAATATACTTACTCGTATTTTTAACTGGTTAATAATTGTTTATGGCACAAAAATTTGTGTATAGAATTACAATTAATAATGCACTTTCTATAATTGTGTAGTGAGTAATTGTCATGTACCCAGATAATTTCCACCAGTTTACTTGCAATAGACATACTTATGATTTTGTCACTTTGATTTCTATTGGAAGAACAAAACCAAATAGCTTCCATTTGTCTCAGAGGCACCACATTTGAATGACATGTTGTAAAGATAACCTATTAGTTTTGTATAACTATTACTACAAGCGAACTTTTGTGTGTAGGTACAGAAATATTCTATAATATATCAAGCGGGTCTGTGTCTAGCTAGATCATATCGATAAAATGATAGTTTCGTTTAGTAACTATTTCCTTTTATTTTTTAAACATACCTCATCCTCCTGAGGCCTGAGGGGTCATATATGCTACGACTAAATATATAGCTCAAGGTATTTTTATTAAAACGTAGTTATTGAAGAATGTTTTTTATATTACATAGGATTAAATTGACTTGTTAAAGAAAGTGACATCATTTTGCTTATGTCTGGCACTATTAGATGGCAGTGTATCCAATATTTTCAAGTAGTGTTATTTTGGTTGGTAATTTCCTGTTATTTATAACGATAATAGCAGATAAAATAGTTAAAATCTGTCTAATTAAATGGATCTGAAATAAGCTATTCAACTAAATTGATTCAATTTGAAAATAGTTCCAAATTACATCACTGATTTTGAAAACATTCTCAGTTTATTTATCCATTCTCGGAAATAATACAAATAAATTCAATAAATTAATAAAATATGAGACGGTATTTATTTTTATCTGCTTTTATTCATTGAAATTATTTATTTTTATTATGAAGTGCCATGTGTTAAACTGTGAACCTATTTAGACCAAAATTATAGTAATAATCAATCTTAGGATTAGCTCTCGGTAATGAACTCAATTTAGTATCTCTGGTATAAACACTGCGATAGATAAGCTATTTAGAGATATTTTTTATGCATAGATATATGTGTACATGTACTTTGTGTGGTTCAATTGTAGGAGACCATGGCAATAATGATTAAAATGGTATTTAATCATTCTAGGTGCTTGAGGGGTTTTGTTTATTTATTTTAAACAATACCTACTTACATGTAAGCTTACTATGTTTATACCAAACCTCTTACGAATCTTCAAATCTGAATTATAATGAAACTGAATGAACCAGATACCTAACGTAAAATACGTAAAAAAAACGAATTAAAAACGATGTCAGTGTTCTGATTGTGTAAACTGAATGAAAATAGCCACAATCACATGATACAATAGATAAATTAAACTGAAATTGATGAAATTAAATAAGATATTCTGCTTAATATAATAAGTATTTGTATAAGTACATTGATGTTTTTAAGTGTTGCGACCTAAATTAATAAATCTAGGTATGTATATTTGACTTATAGATATTGAAATATTAACCGACTGGTCCGAATTCTAACTAGTGTCTGGTTTGACTTTCTACACGACTATTTATTATACCGTTTCTTACCAAGAGTACTTTTACTGGCATTGGCGTCTAGATTAACTTTAGGCAGTTCACTGACTATTGGTAACATAAATAAACTATTAACTAAACTGGTTCATTCTTGATTACTAGTTATTTATTTATACTTTTGTACTTTTTGTACCTGCAATACATTCAGGTCAATTCAGTTTATAGCATTCCATACTGTACTTTTACGGGTGGTAGACTTACAATTAGGCAACAATTATTATGGAACACTTTTAGGAGAGAGGAGCAGTTTAGTAATATACTATAATAGTCTATATATTATACCTAGGTGCATTTGATATATTATTGTGAAAAGATGTTTTATAGTAACATGCTTTAATAGGGTCTGCTGCATTTATTATTCTAAATTGATAACATTTTAGTGTATTATTAATATAGATATCAATTTTGATGATAAGTTACATTTATAGATTTCCTACAGTTAATTTTTGTGGAATATAATAAAGAACTTCGTACTTTTAGATAGCTACGATTTATAGATTAATAACGTTTAAATATTCTTTGATGAAATAGTAGCTTTTACAGATAACATTTTTTTTGTTTTCTTACTAAAGTATTTAAGTTAAATTTTAAAATACATATACAAAGTAAATAAAAGGGCGGTCTTACTATAGGTTAGAGGTTCTGATAACCATACACAGCATTACATATAAACTTCTTCTAAACAAGGATCGATAATGTAGGTAGCAGTGATGATATAAAGGTATCTGTAAATATCTATAATAATGTGATAACATCGATTTATTCATTGATGATTAAATAGTTGACGATGATTGAATTATTATTGATGATTAACTTACCGATGGTACGAAGTTGATGATAATGCTGGCAATGATGACCATGTAGATGTGATTTTGATAGGTAATGATTTCATAATGATTTTGATAATGATTTTGATAATGATTTTGATAATGATTTTGATAATGATTTTGATAATGATTTTGATAATGATTTTGATAATGATTTTGATAATGATTTTGATAATGATTTTGATAATGATTTTGATAATGATTTTGATAATGATTTTGATAATGATTTTGATAATGATTTTGATAATCATTTTGATGTTGATGATATTGATCATATTGCCTACGAACTGCTGAGTCTTTCGCCTTGTTCTAGCCTGGACTCATGTGCAGCAGGTGTGGGGCTAGATAGTATCAAGGAGATTGACCGTTGTTACTTGTCTATTTAATGTGAAAGGAAAGGCAATGGCAATGAGTGTATTAGAATGAAAGTATTGTCCTAGTATTACACTACTGTTATCATACAAGTTGGTACCTGTATACTTGTAAATTAGTGAAATCGAATTTAATTATTTAACTCAGTTGTGAATTTAAATTATTTATTTTATTTCATTTATTTATCAGCCATAAGCAGAATTACCTATTTTAATTTTTTTATTCTTAAAACCTTTACTTAAATTTTTATGCTTCGTAGTGGCTCCTTTTGTACTATATTATTTTTGTCAATTTGTGGATGGATAATGCAGTGGTGTAATATTGTAAAATTAAACTGTACTTCTATGTAACATGTGTATTGTGAATGTTAATGATCCCTTCATAATAGTTAATACAATTTGTAACAATGGTATCAAAGCAGCTGACACACAACTTATTTCTAGACTCGCAAAATGAAACCGTAATTAGTGTAAATATGAGTCCAGTTTATTTTTGTGTAATTGTTTCGTACATATGGATTGTTGTTGTAATACTTACTTATGAACTTACTTAGATGACAAAGTTAGTCAGTATAGCCGTAGCGGACGTAACGATACTATAGTTTTAAGATGGCTTTAATCAATATGGTAAGAATTCATTATTACATAATACAGGGCGCCCGTCGGGCGATTGTTTAGTAAAGTGTTATTTAATTTATTGTACTTCGAGGACGAAGTAATTGTCAGTCTGGCCGTGAGAGATATGTAATAATATCTAGGCTTTGGACTGAAATTACTGATATCCAAGTATTTATACATATGTAAGAGGATAGTGGCAACTAAATGACACTGACATGACGTTTGACAGTTAAACTGTCAAACGTGTAAATAAGGTGTACCTATATAAGTGGACGGGCTCGGCTAGCTCGTCCTATTCTCCTTCGACGACGGCTCAGGTACGATATGGTTCTGACTATTTAATTGCCACTGTGTTCCAATGTGTTGCTTGTTCTTTTGTTTCATCATCTAGGAAACAATGTAAGATAGCGTAATCATTATCTTATTGATATTGTGTTGTGGGTAGTTTGATCGTTTGTGAGATATTATAGATTGTAATATAGGATAGAATAATATACTGTGGATCAAGTCGTATCAATGAGATTCATTAGGTATATACCTGTGGTAAACATATAGTAAATTGTATTGATGCTAAATAATGCTTATTATGTTCTGTTGTAAAACAGACCTTTCTAGTAATATAAAACTACCCACAACATTGATATTTGATATAAATTGGCTGTACCACTGTTTGTTAATTATTGTTATATATAGTTATTGAAAAGAATGATCAAGAGTTTTATTGCCCGTTCTTTCTCTTGGTTCTATGTATTTGCTTTGCGAACTGGGCCGTAAATGTAAATGTAGAATCACGACGTAATCTAAAGATATATCCTTGTGCCAAACTGAATAAATGAAAGTATGATTTGATAGTTGTCTCTTTTATTTATCAAACTGTCTCTACACTATAGGAAGCTTCTCTGATTCTGACAAGTGCAACAGTATTATTTATAAATTTTTAATAACATTTTCTAAAACATACATAAAAATCAGCACTGAAAATTTAAGAAAAGTCAGTAGTCAGCCATTTACCTAACTTAGCACCTCGTACCTAAAAATTGGCCCACGAACCAAGCTAGCGAGTATGCGTACACTCATAGTAGATACTAACACTACATTATTCTATACATTTAGTTTCTGAAAAAATAAGTAAGGTTTGGCTGCCCTGGGATCTTGGCTAAAAAGATAAAAGCTCGCTTGCATTCTGAAATAATTGAACTTAAAATATTTTATTTTCTTTCGCACTACATATTATATTTGACAGTACATGCAACCATTCGAATATATAAAAATATCACATGTCGTAAAATGTGGATTTTATTCAGTTCAAGACAGAAACTGAAATAATATATATTGTTACGTTCATATATTTTATATCAAATTCTGAAAATATTTTCAGAATCAGTGTTAGTTTAATATACTAGAGTTCTTGAAATATTATGGAGCTAATACGATTTGTATTTTGGCAAAGCCTCAATCTCCTTATTAGTTGAGTGAATACGTTTACTCTTGAATTTTGTACAAGGAATTACACACAAGGACAACACAAAAAAAACAGCAATAGGAATAAATCCTATAAAGGGGTTTGCTCTGCAAACTTCCAACGAATAGACCCTCAAACAACCAATAGACATAAACGAATCTGGGATTCGGAACAGCAAATTGTGGATAACACAAAGTGTCGTCATGTGTGGGGATCGAACTTACAACACGGCCGAACCAGCCGCTTAAACCACCACGTCATTTTGTACATCACTCTCGAACATTTTGGTGTGGGTGTTCTTCAGCGACTTCCATTCGGCTCTGCTTTGGTCAGTGTACAACATAATAGTGCCCAGTATCTTACGTCATATGTGTTATCACTGACAAATCGACCAATAAGTGTAGAATCCTCATGGCCCCTTAGCCGTATGCCTATGGACGGGCACAACCACAAGGTGGATGCCAAATAACAGGAAACGGCAACGGGGAAGGCCTAAGTGGAGATGGCGGGACGAATTAGACGTGTTTCGTAAGGATTGGCAAGAACTCGCGTGTGATCGCGAAAAGTGGAAGATAGAAGGTGAGGCCTTTGCCCATCAGTAGGACATAAATTAGGCTATTAATAATAATAAAAAAAAGCTAAGCTATGCTCTACAGTACAATATAGTCAGTAAAACCAAACATATTCACACGCACGCCGACCAGTACAAGGAATGTAGAATATTTACTGCGAACCAAATTTCCGCCGCGGGACGCAAGGCCCAACGCTTCCGGGGAATTTGTCCCGGTCACAACTTCAAACTCTAATCTTAGAGAGCAATCCCGGAATTGTTTTGTAATTTCTATCCTGTTCGCAGGGCAGACATGGCTTTAAACGTATGACAATTGGAATTACTTGACGACCGGCGTCTGGGATATTTCGAAGTGCAAGTATTTTAACAGTTTTGAGGAGACTCGATGGACTAATAAACTTTAACTAAGCAAACAAGGCTTTCGGAGATAGGCTTTTGCAAATTAGGTTATAAAACTAACTAAAATTTCAAAAGGTAGAAGTTTGCTTATTTATTTAGAGTCAGATCATCGTCATCACCACTTTAAACAAAACGACTTACTGCTGGGTTTAAGCCTCGTCTCAGTTAGAAAAGGCAAGCGTTTACACGCTGGCTAAGTGCAGTTTGGGAGACTTATTTTCAAGAAGATTTATTTCATCAAATTATAAAAGGCTAAGAATGAACAAACACATTCCTTAAAATCATTCATATTTATGATACTGTGTAAAATTTTCTATCCCTTCGTTGTAATGTCATTTCTTTACAAAATTGTCTAAATGTAATTGCTCCAGTTCCATATTCTACCATCAAAATACATACAGATCACCGAGAGTTATACATGTAAAGGTCATACACACGTATTATTTGCTGCTATGATCACCCCGACAAAAACATAACAAAAAAGGACTATATAAACTACTGCACAATCTAGATAAACTTCATAAATTTAGTCTTCAAATAAACATCATAAACAGCTTTTTCGATCATCTAAAACGACTGAACTATTTAATCGAAAAATCAATAGCCTCACCAGCTGACGTCAAAGAAAGCAAGGGTTCCCAACCAAAGGCAATCTTAACACACAAAATATGAATACACACATAATATATCTTACCCTATAAACCCGATCCGTTAATAAAAAGGGAAATATCCAATCGTAAACGCCCTTTACATGTACCCTGAAGGATCACTCGGAGTAATTTAGCGTCACTCTTGAACGTACCAAGTTGTTTAGTCCCTCTCTGGAGGGATCTTTATAACCTCCTTCCATATAATTGATAATGAAATGGGCACGCCGCATCCCAGATGACTGGGATCACGTGATTATTGGTTTACAGTGGGATAATGTTTATGTTAGACACTTTATTACTCAGAATATTATTAACCTATACTAGGAAAACTGACCCACAGTCAACTGCTCTTTACTAGACATTCTTTTTTGTCAACTAGCCTATTAGGCTAGTTGACAAAAAAAATTATAAGTCCGTCCTTTAGATTATTCAAAAATAAGCGATACGTATTTTTTTATTTGTAAATTAAACCAAAAATGACCAAGATATAGCTCATTAAAGTTGCGTATAACGTCACGCCGTGCTGCATTTTTTCGCACTAGATGACGTCACACGTAACTTTAATGGTATATCTCTTTTATTTTTTATTTAATCGAAAAAAGAAAAAATACGTGTCCAATATTTTTTTATAATCTAAAATACGGACTAAATAAAATGTAATTATTTTGACCCTGGAAACTACCCTCAACATGGACCCGCAACACGCAGCGCAATTTTGACTGTGGCGCAATTCTGAATCTACGCCATACGATCAAAGGTCTATCTCGGCACTTTTCGATCCTATTACATTATTGGTTCATAGCATCATACGCAATCACTTTTAATTTTGAATTAATCTGCAACAGCCATCATCCAAATACAACTAGGAACTAATGTAAAACCGTAGTGCATAACTAACTAGTGAAACGAGTGGACATTTATTTAGTTAACAAGCGTTGCGTGAGTGGAATCAACATAGGATTTAATTGAGTTTCTCTGGTTCCTGATGATAATGAAACTAAGTGCAGGCATTTTTTACTAAACAAAGCCATCAGTGCAAATCATTTCAGCACGTATAGTTTATCCAAAAATAGAGAGAGATGAGACTTGGATTGGAAATTCCCACATTTCAAATAACAGAAAGCATACATTTTTGTTTGTATGTTTCTTGAAGTGTATGTTATTAATTTATGTGGGAAACCAATGTAAACCCCAACAGCCTCATCAGCTAAAATATTTATTTTACATAGATAAGTTTTAAGTACATTTATGGACATAAGTTTTGAAATAACGTATTTTATTGTAAGAAGTTACATTAAATCTGGCTTACGTAGAATTTCGTATAACGATCTTATTTAAACTTAAAGTCTTCTATTCTGGTCAATGACAGCAAGCAGTTCCTTTCGACAGTGTGCGGTCCATCTGAAAATAGAAATTGGTTTTAGTTTAAACCAATAATAGGTTATTTGAGAGTCCTGTGTTTTTAACAATATAATGTTTTTAAAAGTAACTTGGAAAAGTGGTATGTCTGTTGGTCTCTCACTAAGCCAGATGTCATTATTTCTAGATCGATACGGCCGGATTACAAAAAAAATATCTATATTACAATTATACTGCCTAAACCAACCGACGTATCTTTCTCCATATCCAATCACTATAGAAAACTTGTAAAGAATACATATTTTATACTAAATTCATGTCACCATTGAAGTTCAGATATTCCAAAATCATAGTAGTCTTATTGATCTACGCTAAGTTTTCATTAATTATGCAGCAACTTTAGTTGAGCATTAATTTGTAGATTAGTCAAGACAAACAATTTAATACAAAAGTAAATCTATCAATCGTTGTTGTATTTTGATGTTTTATGTATTGTTATCATGATTTAAACGTTAAATTACAATGTATTACATCCAAGTCCATTTTAAAGGCAATAAACACGAATGTTAAGAGAGTAAAAGAGGAATTTACTTAAAAAATATGAAATTATATGAGAATTAGGATTTCAAAAAGAATACCTTCTTGGTACCACTGCGTCGTAGGAATACCAGTCTCGAGTCTAGCTGCCACTACAGCTTCTCTTATAGCTAAAGCAATTACCACCGCCATGCACATTGGTGGTTCACCGATTGCTGCAATGATAATATTCATTAGTATACTTACTAATATCAATACTTCGTTACAATGAAGGAAGGTACAAGCTATGTTGTTTCTGTACGAGGAGTGAGCCTTCATGAATGGAGGTAATGTTAAGTTAAAGATGGAAATATTCACAAAAGATAACACTACATTTTAAATTTGGAGCATATATATAATTTTATTGATGTATGATAATGATTGAAAATACACATCTTTATTATAAGTAACTATTTGGTAAGTATAAAATAACTTACCTTTAGCGCCAAAAATAGCATCATCGCTATACGATTTTTTTCTGAGGTAAACTCTCCAGTCTTGTGGAATATCCCTCGCTAAGGGAACGAAATAGTCCCACGACCGATGCGTTATCAATTCGCCAGCAGTTGAAAACACCAGACGCTCAGACGTCCAATATCCCAATCCCATGATAAAAGCACCTTCTACTTGACCGATGTCAATTTGAGGATTTATACTCTGTCCAGCATCTTGGCAAAGATCTACTCTTATCGTTTGATACTCTCCAGTGATGACGTCTAACTCTACTTCAGCTAACGTGACTCCATAAACTGGGAATGGATATGTTTCGTCTGTTTTCGTAAGTCCGTGTGTTTGTAAGTCTACATTATCATTATAAGCTTGTGTAATCAATTCTTGCCACGTAGGATTACCTAACTTTTCTCTTGTTGCCTGAAGTCTATTATTTAGTTCAACACAAGCTCTTTTTACAGCAACACAGGTATTCAGTGATGTAATGCTACCACCAGATGGCCTCACATTTGAAGCTATGATTGTATTATTGCCCTTTATTATAATTTTATCAACGGGTATACCTAGGACGTATGAGGCTACCTGCACGGCTCGGGTATTGATACCTTGTCCCATTTCAATACCACCATGAGTTATAGAAACTGTCCCATCGCCACGATATACAGATAGATTGACGTACACATTAATTCCACCTTGAGGAGTCCATCTAAGTAAAGCGAACCTCAAACCCCGCTTCTTCCATCTATTATCAACATTGAATTTGTTGACAATTGTTCTTCGATTTTTGTAGTCTGACTTTATTTTGACATAGTTAACCATTTCAATGAGATCACCGTACTGGTTAGTATCGAGATTAGCTAGCCTTACGTCCAGGGGATCTAGAGACATTTCGTATGCTATTTGTTCCATGACCAATTCGGCCATTGCGATATTTTCTAATGTACCTGATGAATTAAAAACGTATGACATAATTTACTGAACCACAATATACTTGAAAATAATAATAATAATACTTTAATTAATCTTGATTTTATTTTTAATCGTCTGAATAATTATGGCTCGTGTGCCTTAACTAGATAGTGTAATGTAAAATTATTTAACGGAATATTGTTTTCTAAAACTATAATTAGGTACATGATTATCTTACATGGTGCCCTAGCCCATGTATTCTTAGGTGTGTCGGTTATTGAATCATAGCTTTTGTAATTCCATCGTTCCTTCTTGTAAGCGTTATTGAAAGCATCTGCACCCAACACAGTAAATAGTTCGTTGATCTTGTATCCGTTATCTTCGTACAGACTATAATTAATGTATTGAATTTCACCTGAATTGTTTACACCTGCCTGAAAAGTAAACCAGTTTCATTCGATGTTTCTAACAAAAAAAATATAGTAGAAAATTATCATACTTCAAATTTCGTAGCACATGGTAATCTCTTGCCAACGGCTCTCATGGTTGTAGGCAAGGACTGAATGAATCGGCAAGGTCTGTTTAACTTTGTGACTACTAAGGCACTAGCAATGGCACCTTGTATAGATCGAGAAAGCTTTATGCCATACGCACCACCAACGCGACGATTGTACACGTCAATTCTGGAAAAAAATGTACAATGAAAATTATTATTTGGTATTATAATTGAGAATAAGCAAACCTGTTCAGAGCTTGCCTATACAGACTGGGAATTGTTTGCAGAGGGCAATAATTGAAGCTTAATTAGATTCATCCAGTTGTTCTAAGCAAGGCAAGAGTGTCTGACATATGGACCAAGTTTCTTGGCGCTAAGATTTAAACAAATTAATTACCAGGTGATCTTCTCAGGTGGCCTGGAGGCAACCTATAATTATAATTACACGCACTAATTTGGCCAAATTGTAGGTGAAATATTTATAGTTACCAGGCTCTAAGCGGCGTCTTCATGACACGATGCACGTGGTGGTAGAATTCACACAATGTTCAATATATACATATCACAATTTACAATACTGACTGATCGATGCCGGACAAATCAAATAGCGGCAATTAATAAGATTTTACAATACAATTCGCGAAGCTGGTTTAACCATGTGCTTTCGAACAGGCGAAAATGTACGAGACGACAAAACGTGTTAGTTTTTCAAGGCAAGAAAAATAATGAATTGTCATCTCATAGTGTGATCAGAGTAAAAAAATTACAATATACAAAAAATGTTACTTAACTGATTTACTCGACTGATTATTATAGACAATATATCTATTTCAAACAAAACCCTATAAAGCACATGATAGGAAACATTTTTCATTTAATTTCAATGGCTAGATAACACTAAATAGGTATAAAGTAAATACTTATAGTATGAAAGTTCTGAATTAAATGCGTATCGGATAAAATTGACACAAACATGTTACATTATTTATTACACTAAAATAAGATATTAAATTAAAATTTTGGACGTATAGTCAAATTATAGCTCGTAGCTATATTATAATATGTCTTGTTAATTAAATTACAAACCTATTCTGATGCATATTCAAAGCTCTAGATATCATCAATTGGACTCCTTCCAGCCACTGTGTTGCGCAATAAACAAATAGTCCTTCTTCTGATGGCTTTGTTACACAAGTTAATGTCTCCATAACGTAATGATACTGTCCATATATTGAATTCTCTCCCTGTATAACTTTAGCGACATCACTACCTCTGTCAGTTGCATCTGTTTGAATGTACATTTTGCTTTTATTTGAATTATCCACCGTTTCTCTTACGTCTAGAACAGGGTCTTGTATGTTTGTGTATGTTGCTTTGACTAGTTTTGCAGCTCTATCAGCAATATGACGAGTTTCAGCTACAACTATTGCTAAAGGTTGGTTGTAGTATTTTACAGTACCGTCGCATAGTATTTCTTCGTTGGCAGAAAAAAAGAATGAGTCTGGTAGAGTAAAAGAATTTTTACCAGGTATGTCTTTCACAGTATACACAGCTATTACGCCTGGATAAGCCTGTAAGTAAATCATAGTACATATATTATATATTTTTTTAATTTTTAGACTCACGTCTGCATCCCCGAAGGGGTAGGCAGAGGTGGGATATAACACCCACAATTCGCCATGAGTTTTTAGGTCCCACGTAATAGGGGGCGAGCCTATTACCGTACCGGGCACATTACCAGACTCCGAGCTGCTACTGAGAATTTCCTAACGGAAAAGCCCAATAACACTTTGCCCGACCCGGGAATCGAACCTGAGGCCTCCCAGTCCCACGCGCACATTTATGCCGCGAGACCAACGAGGCAGTCATATTATATGTTTGTAACAATGTCAATCGCATTGGGTGAAACCTGTTATTATTGTGGTGTCTTGAATAAATAAATAATAAATTATTAAGAAATAAATCCGTATAGGAAAATAATTCTGTTGAATTCATATTTTTACTTACCAGCGCCTCACTAGGATCTATATTTTCGAGTTGACCTACGGCTATTGTACTCAACGCAAATGCACAAAATACTTCGTTATCAAATGATGGCAGATCTTCAGTATAAAACGCTTCACCAGCGCATTGGATCTAAAAATAATTGTAAAAATCAACTGTTGTTTTCTTTTTAACTGTTGTGTAATGCTGATGTACATTTAAACTGGAAAGTATTGAAAACCAATTTATTATTACCAAAGCCTCCACTTTTGTGATTGGTTCATTGAGAGGCCACACTGAAGGTTTCGTGTCAAATGTTTGATGAGCTCGAGACACTGGCCGAGTGTCATTCAAATTAGTTCTCCCGGACAGATTGCGAGATCCCAAGGAATTTTCTGGAGCTATCCTTAGTAGACTCTAGAAAAAAAAATCTAGTCATTTTTTCATTTTCCTAATGCTATGTTTATGAAATTGTTTAGTGATCAAACAACTCAATAGAAGTAATTTAGTATGTTCCTTACCTTATAAAAGAGTCCCAAAGAAGCTATCTTCCTATATTTCACCGAAGGATCAGGTGGATTCTCAGTTATTACAAGTTCTTGTTCCATGATCTTCAGAGCTGCTTGGAGAGTTTCATTAGTAAACAGTTTCTTTCCCACTAGATATTTTTCAGTAGTTCTAGCTCTTATGAAGGATGCGGAGAGGCCTCCGTAGACTATTCTTGATTGGATGACCGTATTGTCACAAAAATCTATTTTATATAGAAATCCAGCGTTGACTAAGGCATGAGCATTTTGGGAACGCGGCATTACCTAAAATTAATTTTTAATTGTGCTTTAAAACAAGAATATAATGTATTTAGTAGACATTATGATTAAGATAGACTATGACTAAGCCCTTACTCTTAGTAGTAAAATACTACAACGAATACTAGTACGTTTAATATCTTTTTTTATATTTTTTAGACACACGCCTATGTCTCCGAAGGGTTAGGCAGAGGTAGTTCGCCATGATTTTTTTTAGATCCCACATAACATGGGGCGAGCCTATTGCCGTTACCTGGCATATTACCAGACTCTGTCCTGCTACTGAGAATTCGGAAAACCCAGTAACACTTTTGCCCGACCCGGGAATCGTACCCGGAAGCTCCGATCAGCAGTCGCAAACGCTATCCACTGGACCACGGTGGCAGTTGTTTAGTAACTATGTATTTAATTCTACGTATGATAAGTATCTATTCTACATCATCATATCTATTCGTAGAACATTCGTCGACCAAATTGGTGACGTTCTGTAAAACGGAAAGGTCCGAAGCACCCGGAACCGGCGAGCATGTATGAAAAGAGTAATAAATGCAGAGGAAGCGCGTGAGGTTTGTAAGGATAGAAGCAAGTGGCATTCCGTTGTCTCTGCCTACCCCGACGGGAAAAGCGTGAGCATATGTTTGTTTGTATATATTAATATTTTTCTTCTTTAAAAAAAATAATAAGATATTTACTTTGAAAGTTTCCAAGTCGTGGTCATGGGTCAGTGGTGGAAGCATTATATTCAGAATGACATAGCCTCTCATGTTCGTTTTCAAGAACTCTTGCATTGTCAGCGTTTTCTTCGATTTAGTACGATTCTCTAGAATGATGATGTAGTATAATTATATATTTTGGCAACATTATGATAAAAATATCTTACATAGCTTTGGAATCACATCGCACGGCTATGTCAAGAGATTAATTGTAATATTTATGCAAAGTTAAATAAATAATAAGTATACTTACTTATCGTCACTTGAGCACCAACGGTTTCTAATAGCAAGAAAATATCCGAAGCAAACGAATTGTGCTGGTGTTTAATCATCAGATTTCCAGCTATTGATCCTACCTGAAATATTAAACACAGTCTTTATATGTATAGCGACAATCTTGAGAAAACCCGACGGTATACTTTGTTTCGACAAAAGCTCTCATAGAACTATTCTGAAAACCGAAGGTAGAAAACTTTGAAGCAATATAAAATAAACTAAAAATTGGGCAAGTCAGTGCGAGTCGGACTCGCGCACGAAGGGTTCCGTACCATCATCTTTAAAAGAAAATCACGTTTGTTGTATGTATACTTAAATGTTTATTCAGTTTCTACCTGTTTAATAAAATCGAGTAACAAATCGCTTAAAAATTACGTTTGTTGTATGGGAGCCCCTCTTTATAATTAACTTTTTTATTTTATGATTAATTTTGAAAGTTTGGCGTTTGGCCAGTGTGGTATAGTAGGCCAATTCTCCCTTTCAAAGGAGAGGCCTAGTCCAGCAGTGGACAACAAATTGCTTAAAAGTTACTTTTGTTGTGTGGGATCACCCTTTATTATTTACTTTTTTTATTAAATTATTTATTTTGAAAGGTAATATACAACTACCTACATATTTTGTGAAAATTTTAAGCGTCTTCCTCTTACCGTTAGTAATTTTGAGCAAAAAATACGAAAAAAAACACGTTTATTGTATGGGACCCTCCCTTAATATTTTATTTTTAAAATTTGTTGATATAGCGGCAACCGAAATACATAATTTGTGAAATTTCAGCTTTCTAGCTATCACGGTTTATGAGATACAGCCTCGTGACCAACAGACAGATAGACACAGAAAGCGGAGGCTTAGTAATAGGGTCCCGTTTTTTGACTTTTAGGTGCGGCACTCACTCACCTACCACCACTCACTGAACCAGTCCGGATTGAGAAAGGCGTGCGACAAGGGGATACGCTGTAACCAAAATTGTTTACCCTGGTGCTAGAGGACATATTAAGAAGCCTGAACTGGAAAGACCACGGATTAAACATACTGGGTCATCGCTTGAATAAATTGCGTTTTACCGATGACATAATTTTGTTGGCAAATGACCCGGATGAATTTCAAGCCATGATTCAAGAGCTAAGCGACGCTTCAATCTGATGTGGACTCGAAATGAACCTAGGCAAAACGAAGATTATGACCAACACAGATTCTGAAGAGACCATCAAAGTTAACCTCATCACCATCCAGAAAGTGGAGAAGTACGTGTACTTGGGACAGGAAATAGTGACCGGGAAGAAGAACCAAGCGAACGAAATAAACAGACGCATACGATTAGCCTGGGCGGCCTATTCCAATCTGGAGTTCGCCTTCAAAATGAACCTTAAGGCTGAACAAAAGGCACGCATTTTTGACCAAATGTATCCTTCCAGTTCTCACCTATGGTGCTGAAACCTGGGTCTTCACCAAAGACATACTGTGTAAGCTCAGCGTGGCTCAGAGGGCGCTGGAGAGAAAACTGATTGGAGTAACATTGAGGGACCGCAAAACCAAGGAGTGGCTGACACAACAGAGTAAGGTCACCGATGTTATCAAACGCGTAGCCAGACTGAAATGGGAATGAGCAGGTCACGTGGCGCGCAAGGCTGATTCGTGTAGTAAGTGGTTGCTTGAGTGGCGACCATGGGAACAAAAACGACCTCCAGGAAGACCTCAAATGCATTGGGACGATGACATCAAGAGGATAGCAGGGACAAAGTGGCGCCAGATCGCACAAGACCGCGACGAGTAGCGTAGATTGAAGGAGGCCTACACCCAAACGGTCGAGACAGGCTGAAGAGAGAGAGAGGTACGGCACCCTAAAAATGATGAAAGAAGACTTACATTTCTAACTGGAACATGAGCTACATGTTGTATGTGACTATGGAGTTTCAGTAAGTATTCGAAATATTCTTCGTTAGCAACTTTTTTCAGTATATTCAGAAACTCGGTCAGTGTTGTTCCAGCATTCACTACTAAGTTCTGGTCCAAAATATAGCCTTTCAGTTCTTGCACTCCATTTATATCGATTAGAACTCGAGGATATTCGTCTATTGGATATGCACCTGAAACATTAATTATGCTGATAATTTTATTATGTACTAAAATACTAAGTTGACATTATTATTGCAATTAATATCTAAACAATAACCCTTTAATATGAGACGCAATAATCTAAACCAAATGTTAATAAGTCTGTAGGTACTTAATGTCTATTTCTATATATTGATTCTTGTGATATGTCATTCGAAACGTCTCAATTTAATGGTACATAATGCCATAGCGGCAAATAAATATACAAGAGAATGCACTTAGAATAGTATAAAACAAAACTGTACAAAAACTGGTGACTGATTTTTTGGTTCGTTTTAAATCTTATATCTAATGAAATGAAATGACTTTATTCGATTGAAATGCCACATAGTATATGTTCATATTTTTTACAGTTCACATTTCACCTCTATCAGGCATACGAATATTGTAGGGATAAGTTTATAATCATATTTATCTTACATGCAAGGACATGTTAACATTTAATTTTAATTATATAACAATATTTCTTATATTTTTATCCGTATAAATTATGTCATAATATTATTCAATAATAATAATAATAATCAATAATGTTAAAATATAATGTCAAAAATTGTAACGAGATATTACTAAATATGAATTACCAAATTTTTAATAGTTAACAGCTTTATTATGTATTTCTTAAATATGTATGTACGATATTAAATTTTACTTATTTGGTATGGTTGGGCGCATAGGGTTCCCACCAAGAACTTAGGGACCCAAGTCAACCTCACCTGCAAGTGGTGCACCTGCCGATCAACGGACGAGGCTCTGGCAAACAGAATATCCCGATAAGCGGCAATAGGCTCGCCACCTATTACGTGGGATCAAAACACTGGCGAAAAGTGGGCGTTTAATATGCCTCTGCCTACCCCTTCGGGGAAGCGGGCGTGAGTCTATGTATGTATGTATGTATGTAATTACTTATTTATTCATTTGTAGTCTAAGAATTCTTTGATTGTGTAGAAACTTTTATCTATGAGCTACTTTTTTAAATTTATTTAAAAATTGCGTGGTAGTAGGTAGTTCCCTGATGAATTTTGGTATTTGGTTGTAGATTTTTATTATCATCATGAAGCTGTTGCTACTATGTTATTTTGTTTTGCTCATTTCCCATTTTAATTTTGTTGGATTCTCGGCTGATATTTACAATTTACACTAGTTTTAGTAAATAAGTTGCTTTGATTTCTTACAAACAAACCTGTTTCTAATATGTACATGGAATCCAAAGTCAGAGCACTCACTCTTTTGAAAAGTGGCCTACAGGTCTCAAAGGGTCCTACACTGCAAATAGCCCTAACACATTTTTTTTGTAGTATAAGAGCCCTATTTATGTTAGTTGAGTTTCCCCACATTAAAAGGCCATATCTTAATATAAGCGGCGGTAGCCCAGTGGTGTAAGTAACGGACTGCCGAGACGATGGTCTCGGGTTCGATCCCCAGGTACCTCGGGCACACACCTCTGACTTTTCGAAGTTATGTGTGTATTAAAAATGTTAATTATCGCTCGCTTAATAATGTGCCCGGTAGATGGCAATAGGCTCGCCCCCTATTACATTGGGACCGAAACATATCTGGCGAAGTGTGGGTGTGTAATACACCTCTGCCTACCCCTTCGGGGATAAAAGGCGTGAAGATATGTTATGTTATCTTAATATCGACCCAACGTGTCCATGATAAGCAGTAAGAGCAACCGATTCATTTGTAGCCCTTTTAAACTGTCGCAATGCATATACAAATCTATTCAACCTGCTACATATATTGTCAATGTGCAACTTCCAGTTACAGTGTTCGTCCAAGGTCAGTCCTAAAATTTTTATATTGCTCCTTTTTTTAATGTCCACATCTTCAATTGTTATATTTAATTTAGCAGAAATTTGTTTATAATTTTTAAATTGTATGTAATGTGTTTTCGTCAAATTGATTTTAAGGTTATTTTGTTTTAGCCATTGAAGTATTTGATTAAGTCTGTTATATACTTCTTTTTCATGATCGTCTTTTGAATTATTGGGTATTATGACTGATACATCGTCAGCAAATGTTCTAATAACGTTCAGTTTCCTTTACACGCTAAATTTACATTCTTATGACCATAAACTTCAAATATTCATAGTTAAACATCAACATATATTTGATTTATGCCAATGGCCTTCTCTACTTAAAGTGATGCAGAGATTTATTTGGTGCCTGCCGAACTTATAATAAATATCTTATAATCTCTCTCTCTCGGAGCACTATGTAATAAATATCATGCGCCTACAGTGGCGATATTGATATTTAATATACCAAAATAATACAAATCGCGAAAACCTGACATCATCTGCTACGCTTTAGATGAAATCTTGTACGGTGTAAGTCCAAAACAAAGCAGCCTTCTGCGGTCCAATATCTCTCACAACTAAAATCGAAATCCTACGTAGATGAATCCGTAGGGTTCCACCAGTCAACCTACAAATATTCCCAAATGCCAACCCTAAGATTCAAGGCTGTATAAACTGTTTCAATGACTCTCAGCAGCGCTGAGGTCGGAAACGTTTGATCCGTATTTCTTGGAATAGTAAATAATATTGGTAGAAATTTGGTCCAAAAGTAGCTCTGCCTTAATCTGTGTTTACATTTCTTAGGTTATTCAGTTTTTATCTTCATATTATGAGCAAAATACATTTTATTATAGGAGTTTAGGTTAGGTTACATTATCATTTTTATCTTTGTCTATATGTGTTATCGCGGCAGCGGTTTGATGCGAGCGGACCAAGATCGGTCTGTGTGCAGAACCTTGGGGAAGGTCTATATCTGGGTCTAGATCCAGCATTAAGTTTCTTGGCTGACATGATGATGTTAATTATAAAAAAGCAGGCAAACAAAATAGGTATTTATCCATAATTAAGATTACCTTTTGCGGTATTACCACAAACCAGCATGTAAGAGTCATCTCCTTCCTTTTTCAATACCTTAAATATATCCTGAACAGAAGTCACTCGTACCCAAAGTCTGTTATCCTTCAAATGTATGGTTATCATATCAGCACAAACATCTTCTTCATTAACAAAACACCATTCACCATCCTCACAGTTGTTTTTATCACACGTGTTGCCAGTCTTATTACAAATGCTTAATTCTTCTATATCTGGTAGTTGAATTTGCTTTGGTGCGTCTTTGGCAAATTTCTTGCAGGCATCTAAGATTGGCCGATAGCCTGTACAACGACAAACGTTACTGCCCAAAGATTTTTCTATTTCTTCCATTGTTATGTCTGGATTTGTTTGAAGAAGGCTACAAATACATAATTTAGGTGGATAATGACTATATCGAATACCTTGTTAGATGGTAAGAAAAATAAATTCAAAGCACAAAAACGACAACGTCTACTAAAATAGACTACAATTTGCAGCCTCCGATTGAATTAACTGCATACACTAATCTATTAAGCAGTACTGTAGTATGAAATATGAGGAAACACAAGCGTGGATGTTAAGGCTCGCTTTTTTTATAATATATAAGCATCTAAAAGTAATAACGAAAACCGTTAGTGACAAATTATTTGAGCTGAATGGTAGCTTTATATTATTATCCTTTAAGTAGTATTCTTGTTTTACTTATTGTCTACATTTTTATGTGGCTTATTATAGAGCTTTATCAATATTTTGTGTTATCCAAAAACTCTTTATTTTTTTCCTTACCCGTACATAGACATAACCCACGAAGGTGAACAGTATCCACACTGTGAGCCATTTTCATTTGCCAGCGTGGTCTGCAGTGGATGATAGCCTTTCTTCCTGTTTCCTACTTCTTCAATTGTGGTGATCTCCCAGCCGTGACAGGACGTTATTGATATCATGCACTGGGATTGAAAACACACAGAATACTTATAGTCGACACACAGTTATAGTACAGAAGAGATTTCATCGCAAAGACTAGCTTTAGAAATTGAAGAATAATAGTTAAATATCAACTTATAGATGTAACAAATAAAACCATTAGGTACAGCGTTTTTGGCTTCAATGTCCTGATCATTATTTTTTATTTCTTAGCTTCCTCGTGGAAGGCACTTATTAAATAATACTGATTGTATTTCTTTGGCACTGTTTTTTAATTAAATCAAAACTTAAAAAAAGTAAATAACTGCTTATTAACGTTAAAAAAAACAAAAGTGTCAAACAAGTTTGATAACGATTGATTTACAGCATTATGCTGTAAATCAATCAATTATGTTTAAGGACGTTTTATGATATTTATTATTTTTATAAATATTTATTTATAAAAATAATAAATATGAAAAAGGAAGTTTATTGTACCCCAGGCTTTAAGGCACAGAACACAACCGGGTCAACGCTGTGATGATGAGAAGATAATTAAAAAGAAAATTAAATTTCGATTCACAGTGGAAACTAAATAGTTATACCGAATTGACAGAATAAGCTTTAGTTCCAGGACGCTTGACGGTGACGATGCAGCCGCCACATGCGGCCTCTCGGCACATGTACTTAGTTCCTTTGAGCCCCAAGTAGTACCGGAGATAGTCCACCAGCATTACATCAGAGCTCACTTCACAGCCGACTGAAAGTAAAAAAAGTACTTGAAACACTTAAATATTTATTTGGCTGTTAATTTGGTTTAAATAAATTCCGGAAAATGTTATTGGTTATGTCGACCAATATTATAAAATGCAAAACTGTTTTTTTTTATTAATTTGTCTCTTTGTTATGACGTGAATGATTTTTGTGGTGGAGATAGTTTGGAAAGACATGGGCTTCTAAATACGGGGATAGCCAACACTAAACCACGCAAGCGGAGTTGCGTCTGCGAAGTCTGAATGCACAGATATAGATCTACATAGATAACGCAATTATCACGATTCGTATTGAAACCAAGCGTGCCGACTTTTTAATACCTACCTACCTACTACTGTACGAACTGTACCGAAGCGATGCGCGACAGTATTGCTTGTGCGATATTCATCGTCTCCTAACACACAACGTCAGATCAAACGTCCAAAGCGAACGCGGCAACGTAATGTGAATAAAGTTTACTTAACGGTAATTTATAGTTAGGTATATTCTGGAACGACACGCAGCTTGGAATACTTAAAAACAGTTTTAACATGAATTTACGCATAATATAATTTTAAAATAACTTACCTGTGATAGGAAATATGTTCCTGCCTTTGGGTGCTCGAAATGTTTGGGCTATTGCAGTTAATTATCATGCAACGAGGCATTTTTTAGTTTTTTTGCGGACGTTCGGCTGCAACAACGGACGCGCGGGGACTGAAGTTAGCGGCGACCAACCTCGACGCTTGGTCGGGGTTCAGACACGCGAAGTGCATGCATTTGCGTTATCTATGTAGATCTATGTCTGTGTCTGAATGTAAGTGTAAGCTCGAAAAAGTTACAAAATGTTATGATTGGTGAGGGGATAGCAATAAGTTTTTGTTGTCAGCGAACGTTGTTGTAGGTATAACTATGTAATACGCTTTAATATTCATAATGACGCCTGTATTAGGTTTGCCACCAGAGATGCACGACTTCCGTAAGTTTATAATGATGTTGGTAAAGCTGTAGCTGTTTAAAGTAGAAATAATACATGTGGAACAATATGTTATGAAAAGTTACACAGTTGAGCAACTCGTGCGAAATAATTTGGTTGTGCATTTAAAATGACAGACATAGTCCAGCTACATTTTCGGTGTTTCTTGATGTTTATGGTGTGAATGATCCTTATGTTGAGTATTTTAGCATTTACCTGTAATGAGCATGCTTGCGAATGTAATAAAACAGAAATACAAACGAATGTGTTTAAGCAAGCAGTTTTACTAACGTTTTGGTAAGCATTCTAGCAAATTGGTAGTAAATTTACTTTGACCTATTTTCTGATTAGAGCTTTCGCTAGAAAGATCGTAAAAATGTTCGTAGCAATGTTCGGCTCTGTTCGTTGTTCAGTTTGACAAAAAAACAAAACAGCACATGCTCGCTGTACTAATACAAGTGAATGCTCAGGGGTATTGGCTCTATGTCAAAAATACTTTTTTTTATGTTAATAGGCGGCAAACGAGCAGACGGCCCGCCTGATGGTAAGCAATTACCGCCGCCCATGGACATAAGTAACACCACAGGAGTCACAAGTGCGTTGCCGCCCCTTGGGGTTGGGAAAAGGGATAAGATAAGGAGTGGGATGAGGGAGAAGGAATAGGGGATAGGGCCTCCTGCACTCTCACTCACCGAACGAAACGCAACAGTTTAAGGACTGTTACTTTACGTAGATTTTCTGTGAGAGGGTAGTACTTCCCCGGTCGAGCCGGCCCATTCATGCTGAAATCAGCAAGGCTCTACTACCGCGTGGAATCAGCAAGGCTCTACTCCCGTGTCTAAAACTGACTAATAATGACTAATAATAGACTGATAAAGTATCTAGAGGACAAATCGATATTATCTAAGAGACAGATTGGACCTAAACTATCGACAGCCGATGCCGTACATCATCTGACTGACTTTTTAGTGCAAGAACTTGACAAGGTTAACCACACAAAAGGAATCTTTCTGGATCTTTCTAAGGCTTTTGACACCGTGTGCGTCCCGATTTTGTTGCTTAAGAAAAACAATGGTATACGAGGTAAACAGAATTAATTTAAAGTTACTTAGATGACCGCACGCAATGCGTAAGAATCGGTAATATAGTTAGCACTGATAAAATAAACACGTCTTTCGGCGTTCCCCAGGGAAGCATCTTAGCTTCTTTGCTATTTCTTTTTACATAAACGACCTTTGTAACCTACACATAAATCACGGTACTTTTATATCATACGCTGACGACACTGTTTTACTTTTTTCCGCTGAATCAAAAAACAATGTTTTCGAGAATGCAAAACATGGATTTAATTGTGTTAATAAATGGCTTCAGCACAATTTACTAACACTAAATGCAGAGAAAACCAACTATGTAAAGTTAAACATACGCAAATTAACAGCACAACAAACTAATACACCATTGTACGCCCATCAATGTGGCGCCTTTCCTTTTTTCTTACGAGGTGGAAAATCCTCCGACTCTTGGGGAAATGAGAGCCGGAGTATGTGATGACGTCAACGCAACACCGCATCTCCTCTTCCTCTGCGGCCCCACCACGACACAACAATGGTGCGCCCCCGTTTGGTTGCGGGAGATAGGGCGCACGGCAACGCAACAACGACACGCCTCTCCTCCCGCGACCGCATCCGACTGCGAGGGACAGACAGAACTGTCCCTCGCACCCGCACTTTAGAATCGCATCCTACGCAGGCCTCACCCAAATCCACGTAGAGCGTCCCCTCCCAGGATCCCGCTTAGCTTCACCGTGGGTGTACCTCAAACCCAGGGTTACTGAGCCCCCCCACCACGACAAGGTGGAGATCCCACGGGGGTGGGGTGGCGCCTTTCCTGGAATTCCCTGTGCATATCCATGTATCAATGGCACAAATAAAATAAAATATCTGGGTATCATAATAGACCAAACGCTTTATTTCAAAGAGCATATCGAATCTTTGAACGGTAGAATATGTAAGTTAATATATGTCTTCAAGAAAATGCGCCATATTTCAGACCCAACATTAATAAGGCAAGTGTACAAAACATGATACCAATAGAACTAGGTATATATTTTTGTTGGTGCGATTATATAGAACCACTGCTGGACTAGGCCTCTCCTTTGAAAGGAGGAATTGGCCTACTATACCACGCTGGCCAAACGGGTTGGTATAGGTTTTGTATCACGTTTTCCTTCTCTTCCACTTTTCTCTTGCTGTTCTCTGCATAATATGCTCCCTCTGTCGGCTCTTACGACACCCATGGGATGATATGGAGTGGTGACATTCGTATTCTTAATCCGGATGTTGTACACATCACGGAAAAACTTTTAAAACTGCCAGTAGGGATTTATTTACTCGTGAAGAGTTAAATTATGTTTTACTCAGTAGCTGTTTCCTATAGTTTCCCTTAAGTTATTTATATTATTTATGTTATACTAGCCGTTACCCGCGGTTTCACCCGCGTCCTGAGGGAACAACTTCGCATACCTGAAAAACCCAAATATCTTACGGACCCCTATTTTTTCTAAAATAAAATATAGCCTATGTTACTCGTAGATAATGTAGCTTTCTAATGGTGAAAGAATTTTTAATCGGTCCTGTAGTTTTTGAGTTTATCCATTATAAACAAACAAACAAAAATACAAATTTTTCCTCTTTATAATATTAGTGTAGATGTAGATTTTTAAAGTTGGTATATATGTAGACAACAGCGCTGCCTACCGGGACGAATAATAGCCTATATGTTGCCCTACTAAGTCCTCCATCTTCCAATGTAAGTCCCATTTAGATTTATTCAGCTATTCCAGATATTATTCCGGACAAACAGAAAGACGAAGTATACAGACAAAAACAACAAAAAAGTTTTGAACAACAAACAATTTAACTTGCTATTGAAATCTGTAACAATGCCTACTCCATATAATAAAATGTAACAGTTACCTACAATAAAAAGTGTTTCACTGTAAGGAGAATTTCCAGGAAAGTAAGGGTGGCAGTGGACAAACTTTAAGTTATATTAAACCACTGATATAATTTGTCATGGGGAACTCTAAAAACATAAAAATAAATGGACAAAAAGTATTTCCAGTCTCGAAAGAACAATATGTGGCTTACAAAATATTAAACAGCAGGGTAACCACAGCATTTGTACGATCAGAGAGTGCCTTAAATCCGTAAATATTTGTTATTATGGGTTTACTATTGTTTGACAAAAAACGTATGACAAAAGATCATTTTACAAGCAACGTTTGAAAAACTAATCATTTGACAAACTTTAATTTCGCAAACATATTACTGTAAAAACAATCATTTGACATAAATGAAATGAAATGAATGAAATGAAATGAAATGCATTTATTTACGAGAAATGTGGTTACATAGTGCTGGTACAGTAATAGTGATCCTCACATTCTACCATAACAATGGTGCGCAAATATGTCAATTTATACAATAATATAATTAAAAGAAATTCTGTTTATATTGTATTGATTAATCAGTTAATTAATGTCAAAATGTTAGTCATGTATAATTGTAAAATATAATATTAAATTAATAATTGCATAGAAGTGTCAAATTAAAATAAATTTAAATGTCCAGATAATATTGCTATTGTTGTCATACGTGATTTTTTTAAATTAATTAATTTAAAAATTTTCTTTATATGTCATACAATCATTTAAAGTATAGAAACATTTTTCCGCTAGCCACGCTGTAACATTTCTTTTAAATACAGTATAAGGTAGTTCTTTATACGTGTCTGGTAACTTATTATACACTTCTATAGCCTTCACATAGACATTCTTCTCAAATATGTCCAAACGACACCTAGGTCGGAGAAGCTTAAATTTATTCCTAGAGTTTCTACCAACTGTTTCAGAATATTTACTAAAGTATTGTGACTACAGTTTAACAAAAAAACAGAGTTCTCTAATGTACATGCAAACCAGTGGCAGGATGTGAAACTTTTTAAATAATGGCTTACAACTGTCTGTAAACCAAGCTCCACAAATAGCTCTCACGCATTTCTTTTGCACCCGAAATGCTTTTTCAATCTCAACCGAGTTCCCCCATAGCATGAGACTATATGACAGCACCGACGACACGTATCCATGGTATGCACTGAGAGCCGCTTCCGTTGACACTATTGTCGTAAACGTTTAATAGCAAACACGAACCGATCAAGTTTATTGCAAACATATTCAACATGTGCCTTCCAGTTACAGCGTTTATCGAGCATCAGACCTAGAAATTTCGCTGTACTAACTTCTTGTATTTTATTATTTTTGTAATTTACATTTATGTCAATATGTTTCCTCCTATAATTTTAAATTGTATCACTTGCGTTTTATCAACGTTAATTTTTAAATTATTGTTAAGTAGCCAATTAGTTGTCTTGTTAAGCGTCAAATTGATGTCATGTTCATATGTTTCTTTATTGTCACATTTGATAATAAGTGTCGTGTCACCTGCAAATAAAATAGTTCTGTGGTGTGTAATATTAGGTAGGTCATTAATGTAGATTAAGAACAAAAAGGGTCCCAGTACCCTGCCCTGTGGGACACCGAATCTATTTAGTTTGAAATTTGATCTACATGTGACTTTTTTATTATTTTCTATTTTGGATATTTCTACACATTGATATCGGTCCTGTAAGTAACTCCTAATCCAATCATTAGCGATTCCTCTTACTCCGTACTTTTCTAGCTTGTAGAGCAACAGTTTGTGATCGACAAAATCGAACGCTTTACTCATATCTAGAAATAATGTCGTTACAGGTATTCTATCATTAATGCATTCAGTAATTATTTTAATCAGATTGAAGCAGGCTAATGAAGTACTACTGTTTTTTCTAAAACCAAATTGCTCTTCTTTTAGTATTGTTTCCTTCAAAACGAAGTCATGAACTCTTTTTAACATAGCCTTTTCAAAATTTTTTGATATAACTGGTATAAGGGTAACAGGACGATAATTATTCATATCTGTCTGCTCACCTTTTTATATAAGGGCTTAATAATTGACTTTTTAAGGATCGTCGGAAAAATACCTTGTTGGAATGAGATATTTATGATACATAAAGCTCAAAGGTTCGCATATCCAGTGTGCACAGAGTTTTATAATTTTTGTGTTGATACCATCAATACCTACGGAGTTAGTATTTTTGAGATTGTGAATTAATCTAAATATCTCAATTGGATCTGTCGGCCTTAAAAAAATTGAATTTAATTTTACTTTGTTCATGTCCATAGTTTCATTAATATTGTCAACATTATATTTTAAGTCATTGTTATTAGTCAAGTCAACATAAAAGGAATTAAATAAATTACTTATGTCATCTGCAGTCGTATGTTACTAGTTATTGTGTAATATTTTATCTATTTCTGAATTAGTTTTCTTGTCTCCAATATTTTGGTTTATAATTTTCCACACCGCTTTGCATTTATTACTATTATTGTTAATATATTTATAATTTTCTAATTGCTTTGACTTGTGTAGACATTTCTTAAGAATTTTACAATACAAGTTTCGAAAATGTTTTACTTAGAAAATGATTAAAATGTTAAATAATTATTTTAAAAATAATCATTTGACTAAATAATTCATTTGCCAAATTAGTGATTGTCCAAAAAACTATAAGATAAATTATTAGTTTTAAAAATAACTAATTTCTAACCAATACTTACGCGAAATTTTGAAAATATCTAATTGTATCAAAGTCTTTTAAAACAAAAATACACACTGCCTGAATTAAGCGAAATAAGTAGAATTCGGTTCTGGCGGAAATATGGTTCTGCGTAGCGGTCGCAGTTCTAACCTAACCTAACCAGCCATTGTTTCAGTTAACCCTACACAAAAATCGTTGTATTAGCGTAGATTTTGGTTAGTAAAATATTTACCAAGCAAGGCATTTTGTCAAATGTTATTTATGCTTAACATACCCGTATGTTCCAAGCCATTTACTTTAAACTTAATTCGTTCCATGTCTGAACAGACAAGTACTCACGATGAAGTGTATAACGATAATAACACGATACCTAATTTTATGACTAAATAATTATTGACTTATTATTCATTTAAAAAGCAATATTCTGAAACTGTTCAGCAGTTGGTTTGTTTGTACAAAATAATGTGGTACAATACAATCATTATGCAAAAAAAAATGTAGAGAGTAAAAAGTTGAAGCAAGAGAGATGTACGGGAATCCGTAGTCTCTCCCTACCCCTTCGGGAAACAGGCGTGAGTATTTGAAACCTAGAAGGTGGTGAATTTAGCATCCAATATGTCAAATTCAGTTCAGCTTTCAGTTTTTATTAAAGCTTTCTAGGATACGGCGGCTGCACCATTTTTGTTTAGGATAGTAGTTTGGGGTTTCTTATTCATTTCATGAGTTTTATATCCGGAATAAGTTTTGTATACGATTGCAGGGATGGCGAAAAGTGTATCCATTTGGTTCGCTCATCCAACTCAACTTCCTGTATGTGGGTTTGATTACTAAACAAGACAATACTTTGTGTGATTGCTGTGTCTGGTGTTCGTCTGGTCTGTTTGGTCTGGATCTGGGTGATTGCATCCGCTGAATGAATGTTTGTATTTTTTTAAATTTTGTTTCTACATAATATTATACCAATGAGTGTCTCAGGGTGATAGGTAGATAGGTCGGCGATAGCCCAGTGATACGTAATGGACTACCGAGACGATGGTCTCGGGTTCGATCCTCAGTTACCATCTGCACCTTTCTCCCAGCTGCACACCTCAGACTTTTCGTAAGTTATGTGTGCTCAACAATGTGCCCAGTAGATCGCAATAGGCGCGCCCCCTATTACATTGGGACCGAAACATAACTGGCCAAGTGCAGCAGCAGATCGCAACTGGCCATTACACCACTGCCTACTCCTCCGGGGATAAAGGCGTGAAGTTATGTTATGTTATGTCTCAGGGTACAATATTAGGCCCATGCAAATTGAGTTCTTTCGCGTAACATACTTTACTATCTTTGTATTGTAATAGTTTACTGTTGGCGGAATAATTAAATATATGGCTATGTTTTTAGTTTTTGCCACTTTGTTTGATTTTTAATTGTGTGACGCAGCGCACTATCAGTCAATTACCATTTTAATTGCTACATATTATTAACATTAAGAAGCGATAGCCGAGTGGAGAAACCGACAGACTGCTACGCAGAGGGGTCCAAATCCACAGCACGCACCAATGACTTTTCGAGGTTAAGTGCGTATTAAATTGTTAATTATCGCTTGCTTATCGGTGAAGGAAAACATAGTGTGGGGACATGTATGTCTGAGAGTTCTCCATAAAGATAATAATAATAATGAATTTAATTTGATTTGAATTTGAAAGACATGTAAAGTCTACCAACCAGCACTTGGCCAGCGTGGTGGTCTGTAGCCATACCCTTCTCATAGTGAGAAGAGTGGAACATAGTGATATATTATATATACAGGGCCGATGATGATGATATTAACCATAGATCGCCCGACGTCGGGTCCTGCTGGAAGCGCTTCCGGTAGGGTGTCCGAATGTCGTGCCGGCAGACGGCCGCGAGTCCTGCCAGCAGTACGCATTTTGTATGAAAAATGTAATATAAGAAGAAATAGAAGCCTTACAGGAATTTCTTGAATGGCCACATTGCTTAGATCCATTTGCAGATGCTATACGTATATAATTTTTTTGAAATTATTGATGGTTACATTATTTTTATACCTCAAATAACATTTAAACCAACATATGTTACTACTACTACTTTTCTCCCTTTACGCTGAATGCTCGGAATTAGGAATACCCACAACTGTTTATTATCTGCCTAGATTGTATCCACAATCCCAGATATTTCATTTATATAATGTTCACCAAATTGTTCTTGACCCCGTTCATTTCATTGGCGGATTTCTGGAACGCGCTTCCCACGTGTATGGTCATGCGCCATCGGTTGTCTATTGAAGACCAGCTGTGTTGACAGTTTCTACTACCGCGCGAAAGAGAAAGAACTGCTCTACTTTTTCATATTAATTTCAAAAATAGTGAACTAGAGAACCCGTGCTGCTCCACAGCATATTTTAATATTATAAAGAAGCTCTTACATATAGGTATGATGAGTACATTGTATCCTTATCTAATAAGTAAAAAGATGATATTCTTACCAAAAATATAATGGGTAGGTATATCACAAATCTTATTTTCTCACACAATTGGCTTTGCGTTGCACCTTAGGTAGGTATCGTGAAATTTCCACATTGACATTACTAAACGGTTTGCCGCGCAATAGGGATATATATAATATGTATAACTGAACATTGACGAAAGAAAGTTCTTCAATATGACTGTGCTGCCCTACCATTCTTTCCATTAGCAAGATATAACATAGCAAGTTATGAACAATTTCGCCAGTACCATAGTCAGTAATCGTATTGCTGTTTTCCAGGTGAACTCTGAATTAACACTCGGCTCACTTACACTCTGAAGTTCAGCATGCCCTGCGTACTGTCCATTGGCACACATCACACGTTTTTAATCCGTTGCATTTGTAATGGTCTGGCCATAATACATGCTTCGTCCCCAACAGTGAAGTTACTATATACATCTCACTTATTAACAATGTTATCAACAGTGGCCAAACGAATTTCATAATGTTTATTCTCACTTCCATATACTTAAACAATAAGAAATTGCGCGGAATAAGCAATTACCGTCACCAAGAATGGAAATCACTTGAAAATTGTTGATGGCAGAATTAATCAAATCTGAACCCGAGTCCAATTTCCACCCGTATTTTTTTAGCAGTAGGAGGACCATCCGGTACCACATCTCCAACAGGGCCGTCATTGACCAAGATTCTTTGTTCAATCTTTCTCTGAGCATTTTTCAATTTCCTTCCAAGAACCATCATTATAGGTACCTAATTGAAAACACAACTACTCACAAAAAATACGTTATTAAATCAGAAACTTAAGTACCTAACTTACGTTAACTTCACTTTTTTCTTTATCTGTCAATATTTTATTATCAAAATTAAAAATATAGATAAAAACTTTTTTTATAAGTAAGAAAATAGGTTTTATTTCTGTTATCAAGCTAAATATTTCTGTGAGAAGCACGATTTATTTTGTTTTGTGTATGGGTGTGATTAATCCATCATAATTTAGAAATGTAATAATGACGTTTATAGTTTTGGTCAAAATTTTACTTTTGGTAGGAATGGTAGCTTTGGTAGCAATCGTAAGTAACATTGCTACCAAAACTACTATTCCTGCCGAAAATACTATTCCTATCAAAACTACTATTTGTACCAAAACTACTATTCGTACTAACACTATCATATCTACCATATTTTAAACTACCATTTCTACCAAAACGACCGGTGCTGTCAAAACTACCTACCTTTTCTCTCAAAACTACTATTCTTACCAAAGCTACAATTTCTACCATAACTACCACTTGTAATAATATAATTATATGACAATAGTACTATGAACCGCTGTAATATGTTCCACATAAAAAAAAATTAAGATGCCCGAAGAAAGTCCGTAATTTAAAAACACAACATTTTTCCTAAAATAAAATGTAAGGAAAATTCAACAACAGAGATCAGTTCACCCAACATTAAGGGTTAACTGGTAACATTCGGGGAATATTACCTGCCATCAGCGATAATTCACTATAGTGATAATTTGACCAGCATCGGGTATAATTTTACACACCACCACACTCACACCCGTATGAAAGTAAGGCAAGGTCACCTTAAGGAGGCATAACGTTTTTTCCTAGCAGTTACCGCAAGGAACTTATTAGATGCCATAAAAATATTTTTAAATTAAGAACCGTCCATGTAGAGAGAAAGCAATGGAATCTTAAGAAATTTATAGGAAAATATTGAAAAATAAGTTCAATGTCCACGCCTATCTTCCTTCAAACTTACCCAATTTAAATGAGCATACCATCAAATGAAAGAGCTCTTTTCAGCGCGTGTTTTAGGCCTATAAGGAAACGCCTACCTCAATGAGAACCAGTTATATAGAAGCAGAAAGTCATTGACTACGGCTACGAAAACGTAAAAAATGTATGGGAGAAAACTACTTTTGCATATAACTTGATGAATGTGCAAGTTAGATAATTTCTAATGCTTGATGACAAATCTATGCAGCGAGAGCTTTCATTTAAAAAAAAAATCATGCGAATCGGTTGGGTAGAACGGGCTGGCCGACTCGTATTATAAAATAGAAATTCTTTTAATATATAGATTATATTTTATAACAGTACCTACTATTATATTGATGTTGCCCGAAGCAACCTACGCCCGCCCTTGCTCGTTGAGGAATAACATTTGAACCGGATTTTGTTAAAATTGTATCTGTTCATTATTATCATGGAATGAAATCGTTTCATACATATCACCGCTTATGCTTACATATTAAGGCCACGAATACGGAGACTTATACGCGTTGAATGTAAAGAGAAATCTCATGTACGGACCATGTGCAATTTAGACTCGGTATGCACTCTCCAGCTAGGTGGCGTGACGATATACACAAAGTGCCTGGCAACAGCTGGACACAAAGAGATGAAAATCTGGCTCAGTTGCGTGCTATTGGAGGGGCTTATATCCAGCAGTCCATGTGGTGACGGATTAAGAATACGGATTGTCACCACCCCATATCATCCCATGGGTGTCGTAAGAGCCGACAGAGGGAGCGTATTATGCATAGAACAGCACAGTAAGAGAAGGAAAACTTGATACAAACCCTATACCAACCCGTTTGGCCAGCGTGGTATAGTAGGCCAATTCCTCCTTTCAAAGGAGAGGCCTAGTCCAGCAGTGGACTGTTAAAGGCTGGTGATGATGATATCCAGCAGTGGACTGTGGCTGGCTGATGATGATGATGCACTGTTTTTTTTTATCTACCATGCATTTTATATATCGAAACGACTCACGCCTTCTATTTTTTTTTTTTTTTACGATTTGCTGAACGTAAAAAGGTCACAACTAATTTTTTAAAATAAAATTAATTTTATGGAAAGATATTTTATGGTTTATGACAGCCGTTATTTTAAAAGGGTTAAAAACGTGTCGCTTAGACTCATTTCGTTTTTTATTGCTTGGAATAGCAGGCTAGGCAAGAGCACATTTAATTCTAAATAGCCCTGCCACTCATGTACTTCAGAAATGTTGAATAGAGTAAAGGAACTCTTTTTTACGCCTAATTAAAAAAGAGCAACTGCCACTTTCATCACGACCCGGTAATTTCGGGATAAATTATTTGTTCAAGTTTCGTTCAAGTTTTTATTGTGTCTGTATAATAATGTCTATTATGAGCTGGTAAAATCGGACTTAGTAATGTTCGTCTAGTTTCAGCTTTGTAATTGTTCTGGTTTGGAAGTTCGCAACATATTCGGCAGGTATTTGATTGAAATAGCACCAAAAACAAATCACGCAAGACGAGAGTGTCACATTGATATACAAGAATCTAGCTGTAGTCTGTACCACATTTGTTGTTTGTTTTTCGTGTGAGTATATGGCCAACTCTATTGTCGGAGCTTTTTAGACCACCCGAAGGCCTCCGACGTGGCCTAACGACTCTTATCCTAAGACAAGTAGCGGGACCGACAGCTTTACGTGCCCTCCGAAGCACGGTAGCGCTCAGATGTAAATGCCACACGTGGTCACCCATCCAAGTGGCGACCTGTGCAAGCGTTGCTTAACTTTGCCGATCTTTTACGAACTACAAGCTGAGTACCACATTACTGCAAATATAGTACAGTGAAGAGTACGCAGGGGTGACTCGCGTCTAATTCTAGTCTAGTTCTATTGCCCCAAGAAACCAAAGTTGACTAGCTTGTCCCAATGTCTGTTATATCAACGAATATATGAACAACACGCCTCTTTGAAGTATTGACCAGTATTTCCTCGACAAAAATGTAGGGAGCCAGTCCTTCAAGCCTGAATGAACGTTACGTTTGGCTAGGTTTGGGTCTTACAGGCAACCTAAATTTACCCAGATGGGCGCACCCAATTTAAATATTCAGCTCAAGTTTTAAAATTTATTTTCTAGACATCAATTATTCCTAGAAAGCCTTAAAATGCGAGATAGCGTACTCCATAGCGTCTCCACCTACATATACAGATGTGACAAGGTAAAACACAGCCTACCGCCATTTCATATTCCACTAAATAAAGTGACCAAAGTAATTCATCAGAGCAACCGTCCAAACCCTTTTAGTCCCTGCCCGCATGACGGAATATGAAATTTTAATTAAAAATATCTCGCAAAGTGCATTATAAGATGTAGACTCAATTATTTGAAGCATGTAGGGCTCACGAGGGCTTTAGAAATGTTGCCATGTGATGAAAATTGTTATTACGGAGCCGCCATTTTGTAGTATTAAAAACATAGTGGACTTTATTACAAACCGTGGAGTAAATATTACATACGGTTTAGGCTAACATTTAAACTATTTTATCCCCCTATTTAGGCTAGTGGACTGACAAACAGACTGCTACTCAGAGTATCTTAAATTCAAACATACGCGACGACGACGCGCACCATTGACTTTTCGAAGTTAATTGTAATAGCGTATTTAACTGTTAATTATCGCTTGCTTAACGGTGAAGGAAAATTATCTTCAGGAAGCTTGCTTGACTGAGTTACCGTAAACCTCTGGAAAGACAATTATGTGAAGTCTTCAATTAATCAAATCGAATTCATTTAAACGACAGTGATACCGCAAGATGTGACGAGAGACTCATCATCTTCTTGCCCTGGTCCCAATCTATTTGGGGTCGGCGCAGTACGTCCTTCGCTTCCATTCTTTTCTATCGCCCGTCATCTGATCATTTACCCCTTTCTCTTTCCTATCCATCCTCACACAGTCCATCCATCTTTTCCTTGGCCTCCCTCTCCCTTTCCATCCCTCTACCTTCATATTCATCACTTGTTTACCTGCATACATATCATCTCTTCGCATAATATATCCATACCAAGCCAAACGACTTCCTTTCACTTTCTCGTCTATAGGCGCCACTTTCAGACTACCTCTCACGTATTCATTCCTAATCTTATCCATTCTCGTAACTCCACACATCCATCGCAACATTCTTATGTCTGCCACATGTAATCGTTTTTCATCCATCTTCTTAGTAGCCCAACACACAGCTCCATACAATACGACAGGCCTTATAACCGCCTTATATATGCGTCCCTTGAATTTCAAAGTCATTTTAGAATCGTGTATTGTGCCCGAGACCTGTCGCCATTTGTGATGTGGATGTGACGAGAGACTCTTATAGTCTAATTCAGCAAGTCATAGCCGAATTTTTGTAAAAGTATACACAATGATATATAGCAGCTATTATCGATTGTTGATTAAGCTGCTATCTTTAAAAGCTATATGAATAATATATGAAACTGCCAACAAGAACAGATAACACGGAAGAAAGAATATTGAATGTATACAACGTAGTTTAGCGAGATAAAAAATGCTTTCGATTTTAAGGTTACACACATCAAGGCCGTGTTCAGGATTTGGCATGGTCGTGTACCGTCAGGAGCTCAAAATAATTTTAAATACATTTAAAAGGAATGTAAAGTTAAACTAGGTTAAAAGTCGCGAATTAAATTATTGCTCGTCTCTGTAATAATTAATGATTTTCCTGATTTTAAAGTCAATTTTAAAATTTTAAAAATTATTTATGTAAAGTATAGTTATAAGTTACTCTTTGAAACATTTCAATGCTCTATACAGCTTAAAATTTGGAGGTATTTAACATATTAGGATACATTTAAGTCCTTATCTTATAGGTATTTAAAACTTCACCAACCCTATTCCTATTCGCTGGACAAATTAAGTACATCTAAAAGAGCCGTCATCCCCACCGAATCACTCAGTTAAAAGGCGATTCACAAACTAAATCCATCTCTATTCTCCGAAAATAATACCTTCACAAACTAGAATAATATTTTACATTCAAAGAAAAGTCCGTAGCATTTGGTTGTGAACTAAAACCGATTATTTAAAGCGTGAGATCTCGTAGCGCACACAATCCTACTTATAGAGGAGTTGGTAGCGAAGAATAAATTGTGCCCGAGTGAACGCAAGGTGGCGCCACCATCTTCAAGTGGAACAAACACATACGAACATTTTAAGGTGGTAGTTTTAATTGTTCGTATGGACAAAGGGGAAATAAAACGCATTATAATAAATCTTTATTTACAACTAAAGTAACAACTGCCTCCATGGTCCAGAGGATAGCATATACGTCTGCTGATCGGAGGTCACGGGTTTTATGCCCGGTTCGGGCAAAAGTGTTTCTGAGTTTTTGTGAATTCTCAATAGCAGACCGGAGTCTGGTGATGTGCCGGGCGGCGGTAATAGGCTCGCCTCCTAGGCGGTAATAGGGCCGTGAAAATAGACTCACGCCTGTATAAAAAAAAGAACAATAAACTAAATAAGATCTGATCAGACGAACTATTAATTTTTACATTTGATCGAGTGAAGGTTTGGTCACAACGTGTTGCAGATGCTTTAGATACCTACTTTGCTGTTTTATCCTTACTTATAAAATGCATACAGCCTATGATTATGTATTATTTATTTTATAATTGATTGAGTAAGATATACACGAATTCAATGAGTTTATTATGTGCATAAATAATTAAGGCACTTTTTAGATAAAACAGGCATTATTTAAAAAACAAGTCGTTGATATTTTTGCTTGCGTCTGTGCTATCAGCTAGGTTGTTGACCTCGACGAACAGTTTGTTTTTCTTCTTTCGAAATCTCAACTGAAAGATAGATGAATAGCCATCCTGCTCAAATAGCTAGCATAAAAAAAATAGTTTAATGAGATTGAAAGGAGTATTTCCTACAAGACAAAGTACAAAAAAGACTTTTGTACCGACACAAGTCAATCTTGGGCCGCCAGCATTCAATTACTTCTCACGATATTACAAACAATTAGTTGTCTAACTTGCGTCGTCTGGTGCGTGCTGACTCCAAAAGATTCCTGCACATCGACCATTCGAGCTACGTCCTCCGACCGTTGAAAGAAAAAAACATACTTTTCAATATAATATATTGATATCTATAAAAATATATACAATCGCTACTTAATGAGTTGCATAGTTGTCTTTAGTTAATTCATGACAATAATAAAGGGATAAGCCAAACAATTCAGGCGAAGTTCTATTTTGCCCTTTGTCTTTTAGGAAATACTACTTTCAATCTCCTTAAACTATTTTTTATTAGTCTATATTGCCCTACTGCTGAGCAAAGGTCTTTCTAGTCGATTTCCACAAATCTCTGTACTTTGCGATCTCTGACCAGTCGCCCTCAAAAGAATCTAGATCATTCCATCGCCGACGACCACCTGGTACCAAATTGGTAGCTACATAACCTCACCTTTCTATTTACATGCGGAAAAATCAGAAAAATCGGAAAAATCAGCCCATCTAAAGTGGGACTGGGTAGGAGCCCAGTCCCATTTTAGATGGGCTGATTTTTCCGTGACAACACATCTTGTCTTACTACTATTGTACAGGCGAAATAATATGAGAGCAATGTATTTAAAACTACTATTTTGAAATTTCGAGTCACAAAATTTATTTTGATGTATATGCCGTATTATTTTTATAATATTATATTTGCTGCCTTTTGTCGAGATAATCAATCATCACGAAGGCGAAGTTGAGGGCAAAAATAAGAACTAATATAACTGAAATTATGGAATATTAATTGTCTCCTAAGAGCGTAGGCAGTCAGTATAAATTGAATACATTCATAGTTATTACAAGATTTCAGCAGTTACGACTATGTTTTACGTAAGACCCTATTTATTGCTAGGATCAATATTATACTCAATATTGTCATTAGAATTCAAGCTCAGAACAATTATACATAGAGACCTATCCACACACTCTTTTGAAACTTATCCCGGTGTATTTAGAAGAATCCGGCATGGAACTCCATAGAAACTGTATTCAAATATTAAAAATACAACAAAATAACGATAACGATATTCTAACACAAAAGCAGTCTAAATATTTGGGAACATTTACGTAATTGGTCATCCATCAACAATCATGACGGCAGTAAAGTTGCTTAGCCGCGCAGATCAGACCTACAATGTCCTCACCACATGGCACATCTTTTTAAGTATAAAAATCATTTTCTTGATGGACATAATTATTATTATCCTCGCAAGCTATTGGCAATGAATACAGATTTACATAGAAGCGCAGTTCTTAAGGATTTCGTGTGCCGATTCCAAGTGGAGACTGTCTCCAGTTTAGTTTGTAGTTGCCGCCGTTGGCGGCGCTGGCGTCGTTCTCCGTCTCTCTTGCTCTCGTAGTTAAGATACACAGGAGGAACGTTCGTCTCTCTTGCTGTCGTAGAGACAGCTGTCACAGCGCGACTGCCACGCCGTTAAGCGGCAATTTGGGTCACAGAAAGTTTGTCTTCAGAGCGCCCATAAGAAATCGCCTCTATGTACATATCTGAGCTCTTAGCTATTGGCGGGCGAAGCCACGCTAGTAACAGCTAGTATTTTCTAAAAAAGTTGAATTATAATCTGCATGTACAACAAACGAGACATATAAAGAGTTTATTGCAACAAAAAGGTTTTGTGTTTTGCTTTAGCTTGCTTCCATCCGTCTGCATATTTTGTCGTAAGATACTGCTAGTACAGGATACGATGGAATATGTACTAAAATCCTTAAGACAACGGCAGATATAATTACGCCAGTACTATGTCACATAATGATTAAATGCATTGAGGATGGGGTCTTTCCATCTAAGCTAAAAACATCCATTGTGGTGCCAATATTTAAAAAACAGGATAGACAAAATATGAATGACTATAGAGCGATATCTTTAATACCTACATTATTTAAAGTGTTTGAAAAGTTTATATACAAAAACTTATACCAATATTTGGAAAAAAATAAAATACTAGCTGAGGAACAAACGGGCTTCAGGCAAAATAAATCTATAAACAACGCTTTATGCACTTTCCTAGAAACGGTGGTGAGAAATATAGATAGGAAAAAGTTAGTCACAGCTCTTTACATGGATATGACAAAAGCCTTTGACTGCGTAAGTCATAAAATCCTGATAAATAAACTTGAAGCGTACGGAATACGAGGTAATGCCTTGAATATGATAAAATCGTACTTGAGTGGTAGGGAACAACAAACGGCAATATCAACTATTTCGCAATCGTCAAAAATCGAACACAAGCAACGCTCAGACCCAATAAAAATATGTAGAGGTGTACCACAGGGGAGTATCTTGGGCCCCCTGCTGTTTAATATGTATATTAACGATCTCCCTAAATGTGTCAAACGTCCTATGATTCTATACGCTGACGATAGTACTGCGATTTTTATAGCTGAAGACCTAAACACTTACGAAGATGAAATAAATTCTACTTTAGAATGCATAGTTGACTGGCTATCTGCAAATGATCTTAAAATTAATTTTACTAAAACACATATAATGACATTTACAAATAAACATTCTAAATTAAATACATTAAATATTAAATATAAACAGACTGACATAGAAAAAATAAATACAACAAAATTTCTAGGGCTATACATTGATTCAAATATGACCTGGAAAACACACATTGAACATGTATGTACAAAACTAAGCCGGTATTCGTATGCTCTGTATATGCTTCGCAAGGTAGTTAATCAGAATGTGCTCCTCTCAGCATATCATGCTTATGTTGGGTCGATACTTAGATATGGCTTAATGTTTTGGGGCAATGCCACTGATAAAGAAAGTGTCTTTAAGGCACAAAAGAGATGTATCCGGGCCATGTGTGCATTAAAACCCACAGATACTTGCAAACAACATTTTATAGATTTAAGAATTTTGACATTACCTTCTTTATATTTATATGAAGTTGTACTAGATATTAAAGCTAACATTCACAAATATGAAACTCTAAAAAGTGCTCGACATGTAGATAGACTTCGTACGATTAGTCATAGAACAGCACTGTTCGACAAGAGTGCTTTTTGTATGGGCCCTAGAATATATAATAGATTACCTAAAGATGTGAAAGACGCAAAAATTTTTATTACTTTTAAAAATAAACTAAAGAATTTGTTAATTAATAAAGCATACTACTCCGTAAACGATTATCTCAATGATGTTTATAATTAAATTTATTTGAATCCTATGTATAAATTAAAATAATTATTATTAATAATTTGTAATATTGTAATTATTTAATGAATGAATTAATTTGACATTTTAATATACATTGAATAATTATGTTGTGAATAAATTTAAATATTAGTATATATGGATTAAATATGTTGTAGAAAATATAATAACTAAACATTTGCATGCCTTGTAAGGTAGAATATGGAATAAGAACTTTGTAATAATAAATATGTAACATCTCATGTGAACCCATATTCAGGCAAATAAATGATTTGTATTTGTATTTGTCTTCATTATGCGGTCTGGAACGGCTCTCTGTGTCTGGACCAAAAATATGCACAGCGTAAATTATTTAAGTACCTATGCGGACAAAATCAGATGTTTTCTCTTTTGCTACACATGTTAGCTGTGTTAAAATATTTGTATGCGAATAATAAGCTGGTTTGCTCGGAAACATAATTAAATTAACTGTTTAGGGAGTAACACTACACATTCAGTAACGCTATGCATAAAGTCAAAGTCAAAATCATTTATTCATTTAGGTCACAAGGTGACGCTTATGAACGACAAATTTTAAAGTAAATTGAACATTGCATGCCAAATGGCAGAATATAGCTGCACTAATGTTTGTTCTGTGACTGACAAAAGCTATGTAAACATCTATGTATCACCTATATTCGCAATAAGTTATTTGAATTTGAATTACTTAATGCTTCTACATTTAAGTACATTTACTGCCTCGTTCGCAAAGCAATAGGTAGAATAAATGAATCTTACGATTTACAGGGCGTTGAAAAGTAGATTTACTACCTGTGCGCAGTTTAATTCATCATTCGTCCGAGGGTTATCCCGGTTGCACCCAAGACTTACACGCCTAGGAGCCCAGGGTCCTCTTTCTAGTCTAAATGACAGAGTATTAGGTTTGCCACAGAGTGACTGCTGTCTGACCTCCGCAAAGGGATAGTGATATTCCATGGTTTAGATCAGTGTCAATTTATTTCAGGGTACTGCCTCCCCGTAACGACTGACTTCGGGCAACACATAAGTGAAAAAAAATATTTTATAATAATAAGAAAAAAAAAACGAAAATGAAAACTTAAAAATCGCAACAAAAATGTTAACTAAGTACGTATTTAGTTTTTCTTTATATAATTCTCGACCAATTAAAATCAAAATGCGTCCAAAAAGTTCGAAGACATTTCTGTTGCGTGAACTTAAATAGATATCGGTCTCTTTACTCATTCATAATGACATTTATTTCTGTAGAGATTTTATTCTTTGAGCGGAACGCTCTGTAAGCTTGTTTACGGAGCTTTTAGTATTTTACGATTTTAATAATTTATTCGTTTAGGTCAGCACGAATTATGAATAGCCACGGCATTACTACACTCGATTTTTATGGTGATAGGCTAAATAAATGTTAGAATTCAGAGTTTAACTTCTCCATTTCGCTCAGTGGGTGAACGATACAAAATATACGAGACGAAAATCTCAACATCAACCTATCTGGCTAGCGTGGTGAAGCAGAATTTGGCTTACTCTGCCGCTGCTTGGATACAAATTCTAATGAGTCCAGAAGTGGGCTGCGAAAAGCATGTATGATGAATTGATGAGGCTAACGTTTGGCATTTATCGCCCCTTATATTAAGCGGTAATACGCGTACGTTGGAGCATTCATAAGTATCATTCTTTAGTCACCACTTCTGTATGATCACCTGAAAAATTGTCCGTCTATAATGTAATAATATCACCTTGTATTTAAACTGTCCTTTGGTTCCTTCTAAGCCAAGTACGGGTTGGCAGATTTCACATGATTCTTCAGGATATTCTGGAGAACTTACAGACGTGTGATGTGACAGAGGTTTCTTCGCTATTTTGGCTTCACTTATCAGGAAGCGATAATCAAAAAATTATAACGGATATAATTTCGAAATCAGTGGAGTGCGTCATGAGTTTGACCGTTAACAGCAGTCCACCAGTCTCACTACAAGCATAGCGCTGAACCTCGTTGCTGAAGTAAACTTGATATCAATTTGAATTATTAATGTTAGGAAATGAACAAAAACATTTGCCCAGGGTGAGGATCGAACTCACGACCTTAAGATTATGAGACTTACGCGCTGCCTACTGCGCCACCGAGGCTTATGATACTGGTGATCAATTTTACAATCACTATGAAATTTATATTATTTCTTTATGATTTTTTAACCATTAGCATTTAAAACTTACCCGTTTAAGTATAACAACATCAAGTACCTTCTTACAGCATGCAATACAACTCGAAATTTAACATCAACTGCATCCAAGCGCCTGTCTATTTCTCCGTCTACAAATTTCCATCCTAAGTAGTGAACCCCCCTAATCCCTGTACATAACAGTTGACTTAGTAACATCAAAACAAACTTTTATGACGTTGAGTCATACGTTTTGGTGGTAACTTAAGGCGAGGTTGCAGTACTTTTTAAGATTTTTGAACGTCTGAAAGTCCCATGAACTATGATATTTTTAATGAATAAAAATTAAAGTATAAAAGTTGAACATATCTTCTAGTAAATTGTAAAAATAGAAACACTATTTGGAATGATTGGCTTGATAAAAATAAAGTCAAACATGGCACTAAATCACAATTTTAAACGTGTACTGCTTAGAGATTCCATAATGAATTTTTATGAAAGTATTATCAATAGAAACAGCTCTTTATTTTAAAATAAATGGTAAAAAGAGATTTCGTAATTTCGTTATCATTTTTCTCCAAGCAAAAAAATAGTCAAAATGTTGGCATTATATCGCTCGCCGGCCGTTCATCAGTGCCTGTCTAGGCGTGATGTGAGATGGCACATCTAATCGCAAGCGCGAAAAAGAGATAAACATACACACATCAACAAAGTCTAGGGATATTTTATATTTCATCAAATATCTAAAAATCTATGAAGAATTTTCTGATACAGTAAATAGAAGAATCATAGATTATTTTAAGGTATTTAATAAAAATAAAAAACATTTCGTGTTTTTTTTTGTTTTAAATAAAAAAATTAATTTTTTTAATCATCATGGAAAATTAGTATGATAACAACAAACATTTCTTCTTAAAAAACTATTAATTTTAATAAAAATGGAAAAAATCTTGTAAAATCTAATCATTAATAATCAGTGTTGCCACCTCTTACATTGATTACACATCGACATCGATTGTTAATACTTAAAATTAAATTGTCAATGTCTTGCTGCGGTATGAGGTCCCATGTCCTTTGCAAGTGTTCGTAAAGTTGTTGTTCAGTCGTCAAATTTGGTGGAAAATCTCTCAAAGCTTTTCGTTGTAACATGTCCCAGGCATGCTCGATAGGATTTAAGTCGGGCGACTGTGCAGGCCAATCCAAAACTTGAATATCGTGCTCTCGGAGAGCGGTCGATACCAGCCGCGCCGTATGGCAAGGAGCATTATCGTGCATGAGTAGAAATTCATGGCCTATTTGAGTTCTGTGTGGGACAATAACGGGCTCTACTACCTCCTCGTGGTATTTTTGTGCAGTCATGCTGCCTTGGATCCAAACGAGTTGGGTTCGTCCGCCAAGACGAATTCCTGCCCACACCATGATTGTCCCGCCTTGGTATGGGTGGACCTCCTGAGGGTGCCGTAGACGGCTAACTCTCCCTGGAGCTCTCCAAACGCGTGTTCTTCGTGAATCCGGGTGAAACCCAAACCGGGACTCATCGGTGAACAGCACCAAAGACCATTCTTCGTCACTCCATGGTAAATGCTCCCGAGCCCACGAAAGCCGCCGACCGCGATTGCCACGTCGCAATGCTGGAACACGCAATGGTCTTCGAGCATGAAGATCAACTTCATGTAACCTTCTTCGCACGGTTTGGTCGCTTACCAGCAGCTGGTGGTCCTCCTGGAGCCTTTGCACTAGTTGCAGCGCTGTGATATTGGGTTGTCTTCTGGCGGTCATTTGGAGAAATCGATCCTGTCTCTGCGTAGTAACACGATATCTACCTGTGTGCTGTTCGGCCACATCTCCAGTACTGCGATAACGTGACCACAACCTTGATATCACATTTTGACTGGTTTGTAGGGCCTCAGCAACGACGCGTTGAATTGCACCATTTTCTAACATGCCCACGGCTCGTAACATTTCATCTCGACTCAAATGACGACGTGACATGACTTTTAAAGTTCGTACGTCACGTTAAATTAAAAAAGAAAAACAATTAAAAACCCTTTTCATTAATAATTATAATAAAACAGTTTTAACTTTCTTTAATGTAACGAATTACTAGCAAATTTGCCGCCATATTTTGTTTATTATTTTGTTTTTTTTCTTTCCATGTTCAAATTTTGAAAATAGAATAAAAGAGGTTTTAATCTGTATATAAACTTTTTGTGGAAACTAACAAGGTTCTAAACTATAAACTCGTAAATAATTTAGGATTAAGATATCCCTAGACTTTGTTGATGTGTGTATACTCTCTGTACCGACGCGCATTGTGACATCATGCTGACCGTTTCACAAACAATAATTTGACTCAGATGCGACATGATCACTTTGTCTGTCTTGAGTAAATTCAATTTGCCTCAAAGTAAATTTGATTAATTGATTTAAGGTAGGGAAATAAAAAGTCGATAACATTAATTTATAACATTTATTAAAAAAGTACATATTTTATTCTTCTCATTTCATTCAATGGAAACCTAAAACAGTACGGTAATATAAAAACTGTGCGCTGCGGACCCACCGTAGCCCTGGCAATTATACCCCTGGGGTTACGGTGGGTCTTTTAAAGCTTAACCGTACTCCTGGCTGAAATGCTCGTAGTGTTGTACCAACGTGCTACGTGGACCTTAAACTGAACAGTGTTATCTCTCGTATGATAATGACTTACCACTTACGTTTTTGTATTTTTAGACAAGCGAAGACAAGCGCTAGTACAATGATATAGTGCAACAAGGAGATAAATGAGAGAATAAAACGTTTAGGTATTACTGCTAATGGTTATAATGCTTTGTATATTATAGGTATAATCTGTGGTACTGTTGAAGACCCGTCATCATCATCATCCTAGCGCTGTCGGATCATTGCCACTAGTTCTATTGAACAGTTCTATGATAGAACTGTCCTGATTCTATTAGCACAACTTGATGAGGAGAATAGAACTAATGGGATAAGTTATAGGAAATGTCCTAGTCTAGTTCTATGTATGTTTTTACAAGGGTATTCAATAGAACTACTGGGAATGATCCCACAAAATAGTAGAACTTGAAATTAACGAACTGAAATTAATAAACTTATTACACAACAATATTATCTGGGAGTACGGTTAAGCTTTGAAAGACTCACCATACCCCCAGGGGTACTGCCAGGGGTACGGTGGGTCGGCAGCGAAAACTGTGCAGTACAATGTACTTAGTTGTTTCATACTAAAAGGAGAAAAACAAGAACAAGTGAATGGACTTTGATTATCCGTCAATCCGTCCAGGGCAGTACCACCCTCCCACAGAAGATCGACGTAAAGTAATAGTATGTTCTATGCTGTTGCGTTTCGTTCGGTGAGTGGGAGAGCCGGAGGCCAAACCATACCCTCCCCATCCTCTCTTCATTGCCCATATGGGGAAGGAGGAGGGGATTGAGGAGGATTAGCTGAGGCGTTGAGAGATTAGTTACCGCAGCATACGTGGGACCAGTAGAGTATCCGTGGAGTCATTGTGTGGGTAGTGTGGGTCGACTCGCCGGCCAGGGAGACCCGTAGAAACGGTGGTGCCGCTGGCCGCCCGCGGCATAGTATAGGGGCCCAACTGGGACTAACCATCTCGGGAGGCTGCCCCACCAGGCCGCGCATAATCTCGGGGTGGCTCGTCGTGCCGGTTGGTGACCGGACGGTGGGACCCGGCGACCACTGCCGGGAGGGTACGGGGGCCCTTCCGTCCGGCGGTCGGCCACCGCTATACCTCACAGTATAATGGCAATACAATACTCTGCGCTTTGTCACGCGCTGCTGCGTTGACTGCCTCCTCTTTTCACGCCCCCTTTTCTTCTTCTATGGCAGCTTTAAGAAATGGTTCCGGTCAAACAGCGGCGTCTTCGTTCTCCACCAACTCACTTTTTGAGGTGGAGTCCGCTAACATCCGCGGACTCCATTCGAACCTCAACGCCGTCCACCATCATCTCGAGACAGCCCGACCGGCCATGCTTTTCTTGACCGAGACTCAAATACGCCGTCCTGACGACACGACTTATTTGCATTATCCCGGTTATGCACTGGAGGACAACTTCCACGCAAAAGCCGGGGTATGCTTGTTCGTCAGAGCGGATATTTGCTGTCGACGTCTACGCTGCCTAGAGGACCCGTCCTTTTCGGTCCTATGGGTACACGTAAGTCTGGGTTCATTGGCCCGGATTTACGTGTGCCTTTACCGTTCCCATACCGGAGATGCCGAGACAACTCGACTGTTTGACTACTTAAGTCAGGCAGCAGATAATGCGCAGGAGCAGTTCCCGACCGCCGAGTTGGTCTTTTTGGGAGATTTCAATGCCCACCATGAGACCTGGCTGGGCTCTTCCAAAACGGACCACGCGGGACGAGCTGCTCACGCATTCGCTCTAACGCATGACCTGACTCAACTGGTATTCCAGCCCACCAGGATACCAGATATATCGGTTCAAGCGCCCTCGTTGTTAGACCTTGTGCTGACGAGTAACCCAGCCCAGTACAGTGTGACGGTACAAGGCCCTTTGGGTTCCTCCGACCACTGTCTGGTTCGCACTACAGTGCCATTCGCTTCACCTCCACAACCAGTGAAGACAAAGCGCCGCTTGTGGCACTACTCGTTAGCGGATTGGGATGGCCAGTGAGACTATTATGCGTCCATCCCGTGGTCTCAACGCTGCTTTGGTGGGAGGGATCTGTCGGAGAGTGCGTCTGCTGTTGCTGGGAAAATCATCTTGGGTATGGAATTTTATATTCCATCCACTGACGTCTCCAGCAGCAGCGGAGTACGGCCCTGGTTCGATCGCGAGTGCGCCGATGCTGTTAAACAAAAACAGTCGGCTTACCGCGTTTGGATCAGGCTTCGGTCTCGTCGCGATCCGAATGTCCATCTCATCAAGGCAGCCTATAATAGAGCCACCAAGGTCTGCAAGCGGGCATACATAAGAGCGAATGCACAGCGCATTGCACGGTTTGGTCAAGGACTCTTGTCGCACCCCACGGGCAGCCGGGGATACTGGCGATTGGCCAAAGCCGTGCAATCTAATTTCTGCCAGCCTTCACTGCCGCCGTTGCGATGCCCTAATGGATCACTGGCCCATGGGCCGCAAGAGAAAGCTGACCTGCTTGTCAATCTCTTTGCATCCAACTCCCGAATCGATGATCGTAGTGCGCAGCCGCCTTCGATTCCCTACTGCGGCCACTCCATGCCTGATATTAAAATCAGGCAATGCGATCTCTCGATGTCCGGAAAGCCAGTGGACCTGACGGAATTCCAGCGGTTGTGCTTAGGAAATGCGCAGCCGAGTTGTCTCTAATGCTTACACGCCTGTATCGCCTATCATATGCCTCTGGCGTAGTGCCGCAGGCTTGGAAAGAGGCGAACGTACAACCGATTCCCAAGAAAGGGGATCGTTCTAATCCGGGCAACTATCGACCCATTGCTATCACCCCTATCCTCTGCAAGGTGTTTGAACGTTTAATCAACAACCAACTCGTTCGCTACCTAGAAGATCACTCTCTTATCAGTGATCGTCAGTATGGCTTCAGACCGAAGAAACCCACACAAGCCCTTTGATAGCTTACTTGGAAATAGACAACCTTAATGAGAAACTCAAGAAAATATATGTTTATACTTAAACATTCTCCTTTCGACGAATGCACCTGAAAAAAAACTAAAAAAGTTCTATATTATCACATAGAACATCCTTCAATAATGCTGGGAGGCAGACAGGTGGCACTCTTAAGCCTAATGAATTTTTCGCATAATACAGCATTCAACATCCCCCGGATTATTCTATTCATCACGACTTACGACAAGCGAGTGACTTCAGTAAGAAATGGGAGACATCGCTGCGTAACATTTGTTCTTAAATTAACAAACTTACTGACATGCTATTGTTGTTTTCATGACATATGGACATTGGCGAATATCAAGTATAAACATATTTTAGAGTACAGGGAGATCAATTTAATGCTGAAATAATGTTGCTGTTTAATAGTGATTTAGATATTTACAATACAAAGTGATACTATATCAACATTTCATAAAAAATCCGCATATACAAAATCATTAGGTATACTTTGGTATGTCTAACGATATATTTTTTAAATATTGATTATTATTATAATCCCAGCATTGTCCTAGTTGCGATTCAAAACCATTGATAATATATTTTTATTGTCTGCAAAAGACTTTATAAACGTAAATTCTGAAGTTCATTTTACACAAATCCATTATGTAATTTATCAAGCGCTATACATCAAGATTACACCAAACGTTAAGTCTGTTACATATATGTCGAAGCAAAATAAGTGCGAAACAAGTTTATTATATACAGATCGTACCCCACTATCTTCCGCTGATGAAGTCAATAGCTTTTTTGCTAACATTGGTGTAAATTTGGCTGAACAAATTCAAAGCACATCTAACAATAATCCAGAAAATGCAACTTCTATCGTTCCGACGTATAATAGTAGTGGTAAGTCGTTTGTTTTACTAGAACCGGATGAATGTGAAGTAGAACAAATTATCCTATCACTAAGACAGCTCAGCAGCAGGGTGGGACGGTATTAGCACTGCAATACTGAAAATCTTTAGGCACATACTGATACCTCCATTAACTCACATTTTTCGAATTTGCCTGTCCAAAGGAATCTTCCCCAAATGCCTCAAAAAGGCAGTAGTAATTCCCATACACAAATCAGGGCAAAAGGATCTGGTAACCAATTACAGGCCAATCTCACTACTACCTTCGATATCTAAAGTACTCGAGAAAATTATAAACAATAGATTAGTTTCATATCTTGAAAATAACTCCCTCTTCTCCCAAAAGCAATTCGGCTTCAGATCAAAGTTATCCGCAGCAGATGCAGTACACACCTTGACTAACTATATTTCCGAGGAACTTGGGCAAAGTCAACATTGGCATTTTTCTAGACCTGGCAAAAGCATTTGACACTGTATCAATCCCACTGCTTCTTAACAAATTTGAGGTCTTAGGAATAAGAGGCACACAGTTAAAACTGTTTAAAGACTACTTACGGGATAGGTATCAATGTGTCAAAATAGACAACGTCATCAGTTCCGAATTACTACTACCCCAATTCGGCATTCCTCAAGGAAGTGTGCTCGGAGGAACACTCTTTCTAGTGTATATAAATGATCTCTGAAACCTAAACCTACATCATGGCACTATTGTTACGTATGCTGACGACACTGCGCTTATATTCTCAGCAAACACTATTACGGAAGCTCAGAAGTATGCACAACAAGGGTTTAACGTAGTAAATAATTGGCTTAAACATAATCTACTAACCTTAAATACTGATAAGACTAAATTCGTTCAATTTTGTATGCGTAACCTCCGAGCACATAATAATTCTTTTCACTTATATGCACATAACTGTTATCTTAACTCAAACAACATTTGCACCTGTCCGGAAATTAATAGCACTACTAATATTAAGTATCTAGGGGTTATATTGGACGAAACCCTTTCCTATAAACAACATATCGCCGCTTTAACGTCTAGGCTACGAAAACTTTTATTTGTATTTAAAAAACTTCGCTTTATTTTAGACCATAACCTCATTATACAGATGTACAAGGCATTGTGTCAGTCCATAATCCAATACTGCATTATCTCGTGGGGAGGTATAGGAAAATCTTTAATGCTCTCTATAGAGCGAGCGCAAAGAGCCCTTCTTAAAGTGGCCACCCGCCGACCTTACCGATTTTCTACAAGCCTTTTATATGAATTATGCAAAGTGCTAACGGTTCGTCAACTGTTTATATTGTACACTGTACTAAAACAACACACTGCGCTTACGTACAACGCCAACCTTACTAACACCAAGAGACGGAAAGATATTGTCTGTAGTTCAAGCTCTGAATCAAGGTTTGTCTTTACTCATAGATTTTTCACATTTCTGGGTCCCTATCTTTATAACAAAATAAACAAAGAAACATCTATTTATGACCTAAGTTATGTAAGATCGAAACAATGCGTCTATCAGTATTTACAAACATTGAAATATGATCAAACCGAAGAACTGCTGACTGTGGTCAAATAATTAACGGTTTCATATTAGTTTTAAAATAATTCTAAGTAGGTATATTTTTATTTTGTAACATTACGTTTAATATGTTTATGATAAATATTGTGATGACTTCATAACTCAGATCAAAATCACTGACTGTAAGTGCCTTTAACGCCTGTGGCACAGGTTTTCCCTAGTACAGGCACCTCATTATTTTACCTAAATTACTTTTTAAGAACTGTATGTATATTTTTGTGATGTATGAGAATTAATAAATTTTATTATTATTATTATCCCTCTTTATTCACAAATTTTATCTCATCGTCTTATTTTACATAATTAACCCATTCGACTCCGGCAACGCACACCTCGCGTTTTGCATGTTTTTTACCGTGTGCCACCAACGCACCTTATGCGTTGGGGCCATAGTTTCATAAATTCAAATTTGTTGTAGTTGCATTCAGATTTAAACGATTAAATTAGTCGATAAAACATAGACAAACGTCACTGCCATTTGTCAATTCAGATGGTTTTTCAATTTCAAACCAGAAAGTCATATTTTCAAGTCGTCTTTGTTGTACCGGTAAACGTGTTCAGAATTTCGTCAAAAAATATTGATTTATTCATGTGAAAATAGTTATTGGATGTGTGATAACGAAAGGAAAGTGCTAATTACTATTTATCATTTATGTGGATTACTCATTTTTTATTAGATTCCGGTGAAAACGATACTAGTTAAAATTTCAACGCAAATGGTGCGTTGAATGGCACATACGAACAAGAATTGGTGGGATGGTATTATACAAACATCTCCACTAGTTCGTTATTGTACGTACATATTACATCTGATCATTATTTTTGTGTCAGCTTATGAGATATTGGTAGTAATTAGTGACTAGTAGACAGTTTTACAACGGCAACGTTAACTTAACAACCTAACAAAACTTATTTTAAATAGTGTGTTTTCATTTGCTATTATTATTTTTAATTTCCCAAACCAATAAAGAATAAAAATACTTATAGGTATAATTTGTATATATTTCGTTTGGTTTGATATAATTGCATAATGCCGACCATTCTAGCAACGCGAGGTTTGCGTTGCCGGACTTGCCCATAATATTTTTATAGATGTGTGCCACCAACGCAACTTATGAGTTTGCGCTATTTTCTGTATTTTCAGCTTGTTTTTCGAGTAATTTATTATTTATTTGTGTAATAATATTAATTTAAAATTAAGTAAAGAATAAATAATAAGTGGATCTAATTAAAAAGAAAAAAAGTCTTGTGGAGTCGAATGGGTTAAATCACTCTTATAAAAATACAAATAAAATTTAACCATATAAAATAGGACCACGGAGACCCACCGGTACCGGGCACAGGGACCAAGCTACCGGTGGTTAGGGCTCCAGAGAGAGGAACCTCCGAACTATGCGCGTCGTGTCCTAAAATACTGCTTTTTGTATGGAGGACTTGATCCAGCCGCCTAACGAGAGCCTGTTGAGATGGTGATCGAGGCTCTTGGCAATGAGACCATTAACTGACACGACTATCGGTACAATGATCGCCGAGTCCACATCCCACATGTCGACAATCTCGTGAGCCAGGTCCAAATACTTGATTTCCTTGTCTTTTTCGGCCTTCACGAAATTCTCGTCATGGGGAATAGTGACATCAACGATCATTGCAAGGCGTTCTGATCGATCTATCACCACGATATCGGGCTTGTTAGCCACGATAGTCCAGTACAATCGATCCCAGTACATAGTGGCACGGCCATTTTCGAGAACTGGATCGGGCAAATACCTGTAGTGCGGTACTTCAAAGGGTACAAGGCTGTATTTTAAGGCAAGCTGCTGATGGACGATCCTGGCTACTTGATTGTGTCTGTGCAAGTAGTCGCCGTTGGCAAGACGAGAACAACCGGAAACTATTATTATTATTAAAGACGTTAATATACTACGGCCAACGAAATCATTATTAAAGGTATCATGGGTAATTTTATTACTGTCGTATACACACGCTACATATAATATATATTCGTTAATGCACAAAATATACGGTCGCATCGTCTGTTGGCGAATGCCGAGCAGTATTTCAGAGGGTAGGATTTGCTCGGCACTGACACGCCGGTGATATATCGTGTCAGTTTGCTGCAACCCTTACATTATTATTTTAAGAAGATTTACTTATCTCCGTGAATTCTTACACATGGCTAGTGTTAAAGAATTTTATATGAGTTGTTTAATTTAAATTTGTTGTGCTGAAATACAGCACCTGTAGCTTTAAATAAAACATTTTGATTATTATGCCCTAGGGCCTAGGTTTTTATTTAAAGACTATCGTTATCCCGTGGCTTTGCTTATTTGTAGTCGAGTAACCAAACTGCGATTGAGAAACGGTGCATGGCGCAAAAATTATAATATGAGACGCTTAATATTGAATCGAATTCGAATAATTTCGAAGGACACATTTTGGTTTCATTTATTTCCAACCAGAGGCAGACACTTGAAATATTGTCCATATTTCTGAATAATGATGAATTTGTTTTATGAACTATCGACCTTAATTCACTCTGTTTGGAGCAACATTTTGAAGACACCGATATTCGGTTTGTACATTTATTTTAAATTCAATGGTATATAAAATTTTGTGCATGTGGGATCTCACTTTGACCTAACGCACTTAAATGTAAACTTCTATACCTTGTTTGATCGCCTTGCGCTTCTTATTCCTTATCTCCTTAGTCGGTGCCTTTTAGAGGTACTTCTTAATTGCATCGTTGCTATTAAGTTATGATTATGAGTTAATGGACGCAGGGGTTTACGCTATGCGTTAATTAATCAGTCAGTAATAGCAGGTAATTATTATTAAAAGAGTTATTCCTAGTATCGCTAAATATTTTATTTTCTGAGGATATCCAACAGCTGTAAAAGCAACATGGCTGGTGATTACTGATACGAAGAGATCATTATTATGAATAACTTTTGATGAGACGTTGCTGATATTTCGAAGAAAGATCAGCTGAACTGCACATTTTGCCTAGGTCAAAGTTTAATTCTCTGTGGAGAAGTTGTTTTATAATTAGCTGCCGTAGTTTTAGCACATCAGCCTTTATTAGTCCACTGCTGGACTAGACCTCACCTTTGAAAGGAGGAATTGGCCTACTATACCACGCTGGCCAAGCGGATTGGTATAGGGTTTGTTTCAAGTTTTCCTTCTCTTACAGTGCTGATCTCTGCATAATATGCTCCCTCTGTCGGCTCTTACGACACCCATGGGATGATATGGGGTGGTGACAATTCGTATTCTTAATCCGTCACTACACGGACAAGTAAAGGCTGATGTGGAGTTGTAGCAGCTAAAATCAAAGTCTAGCTCGATGCTAGATAGATTGATTGAAATTATTTACAAACATTAAACTAACCGCTTTACCAACGTGGTTCGGCAATAACTCATTATTTCCGTACTCATGAACCAAAAGTTCACTCAAAAACCAATCATCAACTGCATTGTACCAAAATAATTAACCCTTTTAAACCAAAACCGGCAACAAACTTCAACAATTATTGCCAAGTACGTAAATAGTCGGGCAATTATTAGGATTTATTAATGACGGCCTACAGGTGAAAATTTGTGGGTCGGTCTGTCGTTCATTAGTAATAAATCATTGGCAGTAACCAAAACTGTAACCGTTCAACCTTAGAGGGTGGACGGCTAGGAGTACTTCCTGCTACAAATTAATAGATATGTGACAGTGACAGTCGAGAACATTCCGCTCGCTGAGAACGCCGTCTCGATACCGTACCGCGCCGCACCGTTGTATGTGAGATATGGTAGCGCCATCTACCTTCCTATCCATAACTAATCGCATCAACATCAATCGTTCCACGTTCTAGTGCGAGCGATATCATATTTGCGTCCCTGTCTCCCTCTCCCTGGAAGAGGCACTGCCTTCGCCCGATTCGTCGACGCGAGTGACAGTCGAGAACATTCCGCTCGCTGAGAACGCCGTCTCGATACCGTACCGCGCCGCACCGTTGTATGTGATTTATTACCGCTTCCACCAAGGAAAACCCGCTCGCGAATGGTGAATTGAAGTGAAAACAAGCAGCTGCATCACGAAACCACCAGGAGACTGCCCTACGGAAACGAAGAAGGTTGTATAAGGTAGGTGCCCTCCATCCTTGAAATATCCTATACCCACTCAATCACCCCTCATCCCGTAACCATCTCCTAGGCGGCGAAGAACCGCTATCCTCTCTATACAGTCCATTTCCTTCTCCAAGTCGCCTAGAACCCTACCCTACGGTTTCGGTGTAACGCCCAACCAATTTCTTTGATCCATACGAGTCGGATTCATTTACGTTTTATACGTTATACCGCTATACCTAGGCAGTTATAGCACCTAGCTATACTCCTAATATATTCACATAACCGTCACATGGTTATTTCCGCCCGCATCAGTAGGTAAACTTTTATGTAGCTACCTACTTATTAAATTATTAATTCTGGAACTATCATAGTTGTCTTATAAATCTCATATTTCAAGCAACTTTTAGTTCCTCAGCTCTAAAGTGTTGCCTACTTAGCCTACTTAGGTAAAATAATAGATACATTAGATATTCTTATTTTGTTTTGGTCTCATTAGCTTATACTTACGTAAGCATGTCACAACAAAAGAAGTCACGCGTGTCGGAAGACAAAGAGATGACAATCTTAGAAGCAAAACGCAATATTTTATTTGAGCGCATTCAAAATATCTATGAATGCTCAAAAACCGCGTCTATGTCTGACAGTAATAGCGAAGCATTTCTCAGTTATTGTATAACAGTAGATAGTATTCGAACAGATTTTCATAAGTTGTTAGACGATTATAACGCAAGATTACTTTCTATCAATCCTGATGAAAAACCGAACTATCAGGCGTATACCTCATTCGAAGATCTTTATTGTATTATTAAGCGTATACAATCGCAATTGGAGGGTAAATGTTCGGCAGAGCCCGTTGCCCGCAAACCGAGATTACCGCCAATCGAGATTATGTCGTTTGACGGAGATATACGAAATTGGCCGTTATTCTATGCAAGTTTTAAGTCTACAGTGCACGATAATGGTTCTCTGACAGATGCTGACAGGTTGTACTATTTAATAGGTACACTGTCACCGAAGGCCCAGTCCGTATTTGCAGGTGTCACACCCAGTGCTGAGAATTATCAGGTCATATTTCAGTCACTACTTGACAGATATCAGGACACGCGCGTCCTAGCGTCTACGTACTTTGACCAAGCTTTAAATCTCAAACTGTCCGGCAACGCGTCTGTCTCGAATTTCCAGCTGTTTATTGATAACTTCGTAACCGCGGTTAGTTCTCTTAGGAATTTAAAAATAGAAGATCTTTCCGACTTTATGTTGCTTCAACTCGCTTTAAAAAAGTTTGACACTGATACAATTCGCGCATTCGAGATGACGGAACGCAATAATAAAATACCTACACTAGATAGTTTTATTTCGTTCATCAAAGATCAGTTTCGAATATTTCATAATACGCAGTCGGGTTCACCTGGCCCGTCTAACACTAACAACAACAAACAAAGGTTGAATAAATCGCGAAATAGTAGTAATAACTCGGTCCGTAATCCACAATCTTACGTAACATGTTCGGAATCTAATAGTAATAATTCACAGAAGTGTCTGTGCAGTAATATAGTGCACGACCATTACTATAAGTGTCCCACCTTTAATGATTTAAATCCAATTGCTCGTTTTAAAAGCGTAAAAGATAACAAAGCTTGCATTAATTGCTTAAGCATAAAACATAAACGAGTAATTGTTCCAGTAGAACGAGATGTCGCTCGTGTAAACAAAAACATCATACACTGTTACATTTCGATAAAAATAACCGGTTGTCAAGTCAAGCCGTTAACCTTGACACACTAGCGCCGCAGGTGCAGACCACGGTAGCTGCGCCTTCCGCGTCTGAGGGCGAAGTATCGTTGTGTATGACATCCATTGCGCGGGCGACGCGCACGCGAGGACGGCACTCGCGCATCTATAATGATCCGCGCAGGGCCAAAACGCAGTATACGGCGTCTAACACGGTACTGTTAGCGACAGCGCAAGTTATCGTATATGATGTTAATGGGTCGCCGCACATGGTACGTTGTCTGCTAGATAGCGCATCTCAGACCAATCTAATAACATCGGAATGCTTCAAGCGCCTCGGATTATGGAATAACTTTAAAAATACTAACTCAACCGTCAAAGGGATAGGCGGATCAGAAAAGCATTGCAGGGGTTCCGTAGATATTAAAATACATTCGCGTTTTGATAGGAATATTAATTTTAACATTTCTTCGCTTATCGTGGAGCGTATCACGGACGCATTGCCGAACGCTAATGTAGACGTAGCATCACTCACTCATCTCGAGTCATTGCCGCTAGCCGACGCGGAGTTTGCGAATTCGGCAGGCATTGATGTTTTGATCGGAGCTTCAATATTTCCGCATTTGCTACTAACTAAAATAGTACGTAGTGAGCGATATGATTTACCGCCCGCTATTGAGACGGTACTTGGGTATGTGATTATGGGTACCGTACCTACGTTACATACTTCTCATTGTATTACGTCTTGTTGTTGTTCTGCTCTTCGAGAGATCAAGGTGTGTGTAAGATAAAGCACTAATTAGCTATGCTTAGCTATGCTATGCTATGCTATGCTATGCTATGCTATGATGTGCTATGTTATGCTATGCCATGCTATGCTACGCTATGCTATGCTATGCTACGCTATGCTATGCTAAGCTACGCTACGCTACACTATACTATACTACACATCCGCTTTGTATATAGATGACATTGCCTGTAATGTCATACCCGCTCCGCTAGCAATTTCGCTTTGTGAAGAGCTTATTCAGCTTTTCAAGCGAGGCCAGTTTGATCTTGTCAAATGGACAAGCAACTCTAAGGAGGTTCTCGCACGCATACCAGATTCTCATAAAGCTTCTCCAGATATTGAGTTTGAGAAGTCTGTACCGCATAAGGTTCTCGGTTTACGCTGGGACAAATCCTGTGATAGTTTTCGGTTTGACGTCTCACCACCAGATGATAAGTGCACCAAACGCACTACGCTGTCCACAGTGGCTCGACTATAGGACATAATGGGTTTTGTGGCTCCCACAATTTTGTAAGCCAAGCTCTTGATCAAGGAGCTTTGGCTATCAAAGTGTGAGTGGGATGAAACACCCCTTGACCATATTGTCGCCGCTTGGGGCCAGTTTTGTATTGAGCTTACTGCGCTCAATCAAATTACTATTCCACGTCATCTTGGGTTGGTAGATGGATGTACCATCAACTTAACAGGTTTCGCTGACGCCAGCGAGCGTGCTTACGGCGGAGTCGTATATCTGCAAGTCCGCATTGGTTCTAACTACTCGGTGCAGTTAGTTTGTGCCAAGTCTAAGGTCTCGCCTGTTAAATCATTTCGGTTGCGAGACTGGAGTTGTGCGCGGCCCTTCTGCTGTCTCAGTTGCTCCGCAAGGTTCAAGACACAGTTTTGCCCCACTACCCCATTAATAAAATACACGCATTTTCCGACTCCAAAGTAGTGCTCGCTTGGATTCGCTCTTCTCCTCACCGCTGGCAGACTTTTGTCGCCAAACGCGTTAGTAAATTGATTGAACTTGTTCCCGCTACTTGTTTCAATCACGTCGCGGGTTATCGTACTCGTCTTCAGGAAGAACTCTCCATAGATCATATTGACTGGAAGTTTATTCCACCAGCATCACCACATTTCGGTGGATGTTGGGCAAGCATGGTCAAAGTAATTAAAACGCATCTCTTCAAAGTTATAGGTCAACAGATCCTCTCTTACGAAGAGCCTTTAACCGTCCTTGCACAAGTCGAGGCACTGATCAACTCGCGTCCGCTTCCAACTCAGTGAGATCTAGCCTGAAGTTGGACTTACCTCTTAGTTTAAATATTTAGTTAGTTTTTTTTCGCTATTATTGCGTTTGTAGCTTTCGCTAAAGTTAATTTAGATTAATTTATTGTCATATCGCTGTCTTAGCCTATTAATGGGTTATGCGGTAGTACACCCAACATAGCTAAGTTCAATTCTATTTTTTTTAAAGGCAACCCTTTAGGGCCGGGAGGATATGGTAGCGCCATCTACCTTCCTATCCATAACTAATCGCATCAACATCAATCGTTCCACGTTCTAGTGCGAGCGATATCATATTTCCGTCCCTGTCTCCCTCTCCCTGGAAGAGGCACTGCCTTCGCCCGATTCGTCGACGCGAGTGACAGTCGAGAACATTCCGCTTGCTGAGAACGCCGTCTCGATACCGTACCGCGCCGCACCGTTGTATGTGATTTATTACCGCTTCTACCAAGGAAAACCCGCTCGCGAATGGTGAATTGAAGTGAAAACAAGCAGCTGCATCACGAAACCACCAGGAGACTGCCCTACGGAAACGAAGAAGGTTGTATAAGGTAGGTGCCCTCCATCCTTGAAATATCCTATACCCACTCAATCACCCCTCATCCCGTAACCATCTCCTAGGCGGCGAAGAACCGCTATCCTCTCTATACAGTCCATTTCCTTCTCCAAGTCGCCTAGAACCCTACCCTACGGTTTCGGTGTAACGCCGAACCAGATATACTTGGTCCATAGTTATGTTTGACTAAGTGAGAGTCATTTATTTGGAATTGATAAGTATTTGCATTTATTGTTTTTATTTAGACAAAATATCGTGAGTATTTATGTTAAAATTAAGGGATTACCACGACCACAAAAGCTAAATTTTTGTATAGATACGCAATAGAGAGAAAAGAAAATAGTACATGTTTTACAGCATACATAACTAACATAACATAGTTACAAAAAATTACTTCCTTTGGAACCATAATTATACGATGATTACATTGACTGTATGATACATAATAATAAACTTACGAACATAAAAATATGGCTAGTATTAGACATATCATTTATGAGGTACCCCAGTGGAATTAACAATAAGATCTAATCATGACAGTACTTTCCCTATAGTTCGAACTATAAGCACAACACAAGACCAACAGTCTTATCACAGTATACAAAGATAAATTGCTATGTAAATTTAATCATACCCCACATTAATACCGTAAAGACTGGATGCGACGATCAGCAAATTCGTTCCAAATTAATTTCTCGTACCCAAATCGGGGTACATACCTACAAAGTGGTACAGGGTCCTTCAATAATATCTTAATTGTCTTCCCTTACAGAGGCTATTTAGGGAGCCCTTGTACTACTCGGTAAACGTCGCATCTTTAAGTTTTGTTATAACTACTTCTACCACATGCTTCTACCCTCTTTTGTGTTGTAATTGTAATTGCGGCTACTTTTGTTTGTATCATGAACATTCACTATCTACAAAATTTTCATATCTTTTAAGATAAGGTTCATTTTAAGCCCTTTTATAATTAAATACTAAAAAAAAGTCTTGCAACATTGGCTATATTTACCAATAGAGCTTCAGGCAATGAGGCCGTGAGGCTTCCGTTCTTAATGGATACTTAGTTTAGTTTTCGGACTGGAGAGAAGCGAGCTCACCTGGCTACACAATCGTGAGACAGTATACGAACATAGATTTAATAATACATTTATTAGTAGCATTTTATTATAAATTGCCGTGTGGTTGACGGCATAGAATACAAGTGTCACCACCCCCTATCTTCCCGTGGGTGTCGTAAGAGGCGACTAAGGGATAACACGATGCAAATATCATCTTTGCGTAGAGACGGAAAACTCGACATCAAACCCTATACGACTGCCTCGTTGGTCTCGCGGCATAAATGTGCGCGTGGGATCGGGAGGTCCCGGGTTCGATTCCTGGGTCGGGCAGTGTTATTGGGTTTTTCTGTCACGAAATTCTCAGTAGCCGCATGGAGTCTGGAAATGTGCCCGGTACGGCAATAGGCTCGTCCCTTATTACGTGGGACTAAAGTATATCTGGCGAAAAGTGGGTGTAGAAATACATCTCTGCCTACCCCTTCGGGGATAAAGGCGTGACGTTATGTATGTATGTATTTATTATAAATTACATATAAGTAGCAGCACAGTGTGCAATAGGCTCGCCCTCTATTACGAGGGACCAAAAATTCATGGTGAAATGTGGGTGTAATATTACACCTCTGCCTACCCCTTCGGGGATAAAAGGCGTGAGACTATAAAATAACAAAAAAATAACTGACTTTGCGCCGAGTTTCTGAACTGCTGGCTGCTTTACTTACATGATGTTATTCTTGAACGTCATAAAACATTTTTAAATAGCTTGGGTTGTATACCTTTATCAAAAGTGTTGAATTCCTTCAAACTAAAAATTATGACGTATAAGAGACTTTACTAGACTAAGCATAAATAGATTGATAGAAAAAGTTGCGTCCTTAAAGACTTCAAATAAAGCTAGATTATATCAATTCGACCAGTGTGTATGTTATATTGCTGTGTGCATCCATGGTGTACATAATATTAGCTCATTTGTAATACAAAGAAACGACTTATGATTACCTACGTTCGTAGAGAAATCACAGCTCATTCAACTATATTATTCAAACAACTGTGGCATCAATTTCCGGCTTTCCAAGATCTACACATTTTAATTCTTACCTTTTCCCTAAAATCTAATCAGAACGTTTCCTTCCTACTAATATAAAGACAGGATTAAATTAATTTGACCCGGAGGAAAAAAATGTCTGAAAGTCTCCATAAGTACGGGTATTCGAGTATTGGGCAAGAGTCCAAGTCACAATGATACTGAGCCTCAAGTTTGTTCCACGAGATAATATTATTATTAATTATTAGCTATTAAAATGTATTGTATATATGGGCGCAAATTAATATATAATTATTATATTGTTACGAAAATGTTAATAATATTTAAGATTGATATTTAAATAACTATTTGTGAACACAGAACTGAGAACTTCACTACTTTACAATATTAGACACTGTATTGGCTGCTTAACTGTTTTATAAAGATTGGGTATTTAATTGATCGCTTAGTTATTAAAATAACTCCAGAAACATTCAAAGTAAAATCAATTAGTATTAAATAACATTATTCTGACATTTATTTTTACGGTAATAAATAACATGCGTTTATATTTGCATCCTGTTGATAGCGCGTGTTGACAATGTTGTAAAGCAGCGTTTGGTTAATAAAATAAATTTGTTATTCGTGTAAAATAAATCATTTGGTGTTGTGCAAAATTCATTGCAATATTAATGTCAATTTTCGAAAGTAATTTCAATTATATGTTGTAAAGGAAGTGGCAGTTGTTAAACATTAAGTGTAATGACGGTTAGTGTATAAAAAGGACTGTAGGTCACATTTTAATTCAATTCTGTGCTAGAAATCGTCTGAAAATAAACTAAGTAATATTACGTGAGTGTTTTTATTATAATGGAGTCTATCTGGACACGATATCCCTGGCGTATCGCCGACAGCAGCGGTGGGATAAACGCCCCCAAAGAGACTTCGGGATCTACGGTTGGCGCGAGAGTGATGGGTCTCTTGGCTTGGCCGCCATTACCAATGATGACCTGAAAACTGATGCGACAAGCGCTTGGAAGCCGTGTTTGGCGCTAGTCAACCCTGATTGGAGACCGCACGGTGCGTCGGAGTTATGGCGAGCACGTCTACACTTCACGTGAGGCCACGTGAGAGCGACAGAGCGACTACGACGGGGTGCACGCACCGGGGTGTGCCGTGGCGTGAACGCTGTTCTGCTCCGAGTTCTGCCAGTGGTTGCGGATGCGGGTTGTTGATGCACTGACTAGAGGTATTTATCCAGAGCTGATTTGATTAGAGTTTTTGAGAAACATCCTAATTTTATAAATTATGGTGCTTGTGCGATTGCCTGCTGTCCCCGTAAGGATTACCAGGTGAACATTATACAGTCAGAATTGCGAACGTTACACCCCAAATAGAACTTATAGGTAGCTGTTTTTATCCACGTTTGGTAAATAGCAGTGCTACTGTGCTTATAGTCATGTTATGCCGTCGGCTGGGGCTCTTGTCTGTTTATTAATCGCTAGGCCATGTCGGAAACCCTCTGTAAAACTTACTTATCTACACAAGAAAGAGAAAAAAGCTTTGTTGTTATGTGGTTCTACTAATATAATTATAAATAAAGAACGGTATAACTGCCCTTTTCAAGTTGAAGCTCTGATATAGATCCATTGTATAAATTGCCTAATTTGCTTTCAGTTTAAATAAACTAATCGATGTGCTGAATATGAATTCAATTGGTAGTCAATAGGTTATCCCAATAGTAAAACATTAAAGGAATCAAAACATTATTTATAGCCCTTGGTTACACATTACATAAGGCTAACTAACTGCATTACTTATGGCTAGTGCTCACGGCGCGATTATATGAAGCTTCTCTTGATAAATGACTATCCACCACAATAATAATTATTTGCATAAAACCAGTAGTTTCACAGATAAGGCGCATTCAACAAAACAAACTTCAGTTTTATTATATTGGTACAGATATATTCAGAAGGTAGATATAAAAATAAATTTGTGTTACATATTTATAAAGCTAATATTTTTAAAGTTACAAAATAGGTTTTATTTATATTTGTGGACTCCCTAGGTGCCTACATGATTTCATTTTAACATTATGTTGAAATTGTTACTGTCAACTTGTAGCTCAAGTTAAGGATAATAAGACAAGGGAATCCAACATCTCTTAATATAATATTTGTCGGTTAATTTTATACCTGTATAGAATGATTTGTTCCGACCATGATAAGTCCTCGCTTAACCCAAACTACTGAAGCTAGAAACATGAGATCTGGACAGTAGATTTCTTTATGGACATATGCACTCACTTAGATTTTATAAAGTCCATATCTAAGCATTTTAGTTTGAAAGTCTTAAGGCAGGTGACTGCTAATCTTTTATAAATAACAAGCCTTAGTGTTATTCTCGGTTAATACAATTTATTTTAGTTGTGAGTTCATTTGCTAAGTTAGTTGCATCTATATTCAAGATGACAACCAGCGATAAACCAATAAAATTTAGTGCCAACCTTATTGCTTAGCTCTTGTGGGATACAAGACAGATAGGAATATGATTATTAGGATAATGGTAAGTGGGTTTAAAGAACATGTGAAAATCCATATTATCTCTTTTCCCATTTAGCAGTATTTATTCTTAGCAAGTAAAAGTAATTGTATGGAGTACTCATGCTTTATTTCTAAGTCAGTTGTGATTGGTCAGTTTAAGTTTATTTATTCAGATAAACAATTATTAATTGTGTATGAATTAATAGGAATTACATTAACACCACATGTTAACAGTTTTAAATAAATATTAACATTTTTTAGAAAATTCCCTTAAATATAAAGTCAAATAAAACTATTGATATAAACTCACCACCATATTAACTATACAAACTGAGTGGAATCATTTTTAGAAATAAGACTGCACTACTCTTGCTTTGTAATATTGGTAGCTTGTAAATTTCTCTTTTATGGCTCAGTTGGCAAACAGTTCAACAATTTCACAGCTTGCACTTTGCCTAAAAATATTCAATATTGGATTAAACATGTTCTTACATGAGTAATAATTATAGCACTAGTATTTTCGAAATCCTTGGATCTGCATGGCTTGAAATCATTTCATATTTATCATCAACAGTCCGACTGTTCACGGCTGAACATAGGCCTCTCTTTGTTCTTGCCATTTTGTTTTCCTGTTTGATATGGATAAAACTAATTTTGAATATATTAAGTTTTAACTATTTTATCAAAACTGCAAAATATGGGTATATTGATAACTTTATATTCGATTCTCTAAAATGGCACTGTCAGACAGAACCTGAGAAAATTCAGTGTCTTTTGTATTTTACCTTATGCGTAAAATATGGGGTCCAACACTGTTGTGGCTAAGATAACTATAGACCAATGCACAGGTTGGGCATGCCTGATATATAGATATAGCTTAATAGACCGGACCACTTTTTAAGAGTGGAATTTTATTTCATCTACAGTTACGAAGGTTCATGGAACTAATATTTGGGTGGGAAATGTTGCCCACCACCTGTCTTTTGAGTGTTGCAGGTTGATGACATCCTAGCAGATGAACTGACCTTAGTGTGAAGAGAGGATGGACGAGCGGTCCCTTACTGATTGGTATGTATGGATGACGGTGGCCCGCCCTTTTGACGTCAGTGGTTTTGTGTGTGGGCTACGCGTACACATGCCGCATGAGTGCTGTACTGAGCTTGAGTCAAGCATTGTTTGCTAACCTTTGTTGCTGATCAACATCAACAACTGTATGAGCAGCTTGACCGTATGGGCGGAGGATTCATCAGATACAGATTTACGTTGGGGGTCCTCTACCTCCTCCACTGTCGTTGTTGGACCTATGTAATTGCATTATATTGAGATAACTGATCATGACGAACGATGATGATTATTTTATGTATATGCATTGATGTGTTTATGAGGCAATTTTTGCATTTATGTGTTTGAGTAAAATTTTATTTTTCCTATCCAACATCCTTCCCAAAACGCTGGCTGGCCACCATGCGTATCCTTGATCCTGGTCTTGTTGGCTAGATCCCGTGATGGGTGATGCCGTGTGTTGGCTAGATCCCGTGATGGGTGATACCGCGTAGGCTAAATCCCTATGTGGGTGATGCCTGTGTGCGCTAGATCCCGTAATCGGTGATGCCACGAGTTGGCTTAGCCATGGGTGAAGCATTGTTTGTTAGATCCCGTGATGGGTGACGCATGCCACAGGCTAAGATCCTATGACTAGGTGAAGCCCTGTAAATAACTTTTAGTTCATTCTGTATGATAAACGCTTATTTATGTAATTTTTATATTCATTCTTTTTGTTTGTTATGCTGTTTATTCTGTAACCGTTAAATAATCAGCGCGAGGAGCGCGCTGGATCAGAATGGCCGTATGGGCGCAAATTAATATATAATTATTATATTGTTACGAAAATGTTAATAATATTTAAGATTGATATTTAAATAACTATTTGTGAACACAGAACTGAGAACTTCACTACTTTACAATATAAGACACTGTATTGGCTGCTTAACTGTTTTATAAAGATTGGGTATTTAATTGATCGCTTAGTTATTAAGATAACTCCAGAAACTTTCAAAGTAAAATCAATTAGTATTAAATAACATTATTCTGACATTTATTTTTACGGTAATAAATAACATGCGTTTATATTTGCATCCTGTTGATAGCGCGTGTTGACAATGTTGTAAAGCAGCGTTTGGTAAATAAAATAAATTTGTTATTCGTGTAAAATAAATCACTTGGTGTTGTGCAAAATTCATTACAATATTAATGTCGATTTTTCATTAGTTTATAATTAATTGTAAAGTCATTTCAATTATATGTTGTAAAGGAAGGTAGTGTAGTCATCAGATTTCGAACCCAAAACCTTGTCTATGAGTCTAATACCGCAATCATTGCACTACCAACGTTTTAAATTGATACGTTTTAAATTGAATAGGATACTTAATTTTATGCCCGTGGTTCCTATAAAATGACGTTGGGTAAAAAAAATTAAGATTTTATAGCTTTGATTGTAGTTACTAATTATCATCCTTCTAGCGTTGTCACAGTCTCAACCTGGGGTCCGCTTTCCACGGAGCGACTGCCTGTCTGATCTCCGCAACCCAAAGGGATAGCGATATTCCATGGTTTAGACAAGTGTCAGTATATTAGAGGTACTGACGCTCTACAACGACTGTCATAGATCTTCATGACAGCCGGGACCGACGGCTTAACGTGCTAACCGAGGCACTAGACAATTCAAATTAACAATTCAATACGCACATAACTCCGAAACGTCAGTGGTGCGCGCCGTGGATTCGAACCCGATACCCTCTGCATGGCAGTCCGTTGGTGTCTCCACTAGGCTATCGCTGCCTAGTTACTAATACTACAACCAAAATAATACATGAATAAAAACTACAAATAATTGTTAATCCAAGCATCATTTTGTGGAGCACATAAAGTGTTGTGCCATGTGGGGATCGAACTCAGAGTACCTGACGCGGCTAAGTAGCCACTTAATCCATTGAGCCCTCAATTTAAATTATACCATCTTAGCGTTAACACGACTAGCAGCCCAGGTATGCTGTTATCTATCTAGGTGTATGAAACGAAAAACCATACTGAAGTTTATTAGTTCAAATTGCAATGTCATTAAAGTACTTAAATATTCCCATCTTAAGCCGAAATACTGGAGTGAAATACCATCACAAAACACCGGAAAATTTAAAGTAAGTTGGAGCTCAATTCAGAATGTCTTATATAGATTATTATCTGCATAGCAAAAGAATATGCTCAATTCAACGACGGTGCGTCAGTTCAAATCAAGCGGGATGGAGCGCCCTTTCATCGTTTTTGTAAAGAGAACGCATTGTTGGGTGAGAACCGCCGGAATATTGAGCGGATCAGTTTTGTACCTATACTTAAGTGTCCTCTGTGCGAATTTCAGATGAGTTCGCTGTTGTGAATTTTGAATTTGACATCTATTGTATTTTGTAACGTGTTTTGTATACATTTATTACTACCTTCTGCCCGGTTTTACACCGTGGATCGGTTATAATAATAAAATGTAGCCCATATTGCGTGCTATTCTAATGTATAAACTAAATTAATATCTTCTTGGGTTTACGCGAATGTTACACATTGAAATTAAAGTAGAGTTAACGAATTTTATGGCGTGATATTCTTTTTTTTTTAATAGACAACTCCCGCACTAGGACTAGATCCTGTGTCGCGGGGGACTTAACAAACATACAACTAACGGACACTGACCACCCAGGCTCGAAAATACAATTTATGAATCATACAAAGTGTTGCCTCTTGTGGGAATCGAACCCACAGCACTCAGCGCAGTGTGCAGCGGTGAGGCGGCGGCTTAAACCACTACACCAAGCGTGCAGTCAAATAATATTGGTTTCACTTAGTTATTACATTTAAACCGAATGACCTAGAAACTACATTTTTAATTTATTACTAGCTGACGTTTCGAATTCTTTACAGGATTCATGGTCACGGCAGACTGAGGTGATATTTGTCTTTTCCTTAAATGTGTTATTAAGCAAGGTGTCACAAGACTCATCACCAAGCCGAAGTCTACTCGTTGTGGACATCATGCCAAGTCATACTAACCAAAAATAATACCTGGGAAACGATTTCTTTTTTAAGTTTTCTAATTTTTTAAACCGCAATTAAAAGCACGCACGTGCAATCCACGAAATACCTACTTATCCATGGGGTCATAGGGCATCTAAAGAACATATTGGCGGGGTAAATGCATCGATTTTGTACCTAATTATAAAAAATCCATACTAACTTTGAGCCTCAATATCTCCTGAACCAGTAATTTCCCAGGTATGGTGCCGAAGTAAAAAATGTTCGTAGTGATTGGTACAACATGGGATTTCAGTTTTCGTTAAGGGTCTTTTTACACCCTGTATGTATTTATCTCAAAGTACCCGAACATTTTTCAACTATTGGTGTTACTCCGATTGATCTCACAGTATCCTTTGGTCTTCTGGTGACTTTGTCCTTTTTGGGTTTCATTAGCCTCCTTTGGTCTTCTGGTGACTTTGTCCTTTTTGGGTTTCATTAGCCTTACGACAGGGTCCCAAGCTGGAGGAACATTCCAACCGTCTTCACTATTGAAATTAGGGTGTTTTTTAGTTTTAATAGCTTCACGTATAACTCTTGGAAGAAAACAGTGTTCTTTTGCGAGTATCTGTGGTTCATCAAATCGCAGGTAGTGGTTGGTTCCTTGTTTTACATGTTCACACACAGTAGACTTTGTTGAGCTTTTATTTATTTATTTTATTCTTTAAGTGTACAATCACTACATAGTATAAAACAAAGTCTGTCGTCTGTCTGTCTATCCATATGTATGCTTAAATCTTAAAAATTACGCAACGGATTTTAATGCGGTTTTTTTGAATAGATAGAATGATTGAAGAGGAAGGTTTATAGGTTAAATTGACGCGAGTAAAGCCGCTGGCGACGTCTAGTACTTATATAATATTTTTAAAGAATCACATATTAAATACAAACTAAAACAATTCAATGTAAACTAAATTTCTAAGAAGGATTAATCAAAATCAGTTAAGTAGTTTTTGCATAATAATACATCAAAACCTTTCACGTTTATAAAGGTAATAAGCTTTTATGGATAAGTAGGCGGTGGACCAGTTTGAAAAAACATCCCTTGGCTCGCTCATAGAGTCGAAGCACACTAGAAACTGGTTTTGTATACGAGTGTCAATGTGTGTGTAAAGTAGCACTAGAAGCGACGATGCCTTGCTGAGCGATTCTCGCTCTTATGGTGGTCTAGCAGGAAGTTGTTCGACTGTACGTCATTCATTTAGATCATAGAGTATCTATAAACATATCTCATAACAAAATTAACATTATGTATGGTATGTGTATTATTCATCATCTTAGCGCTACCCCAGTTTCAACCAGGGGTCCGCTCACTAGTTTAACCTGATTTAGCTGAATGGGAACTCCGCAACCCGATGGGATAGCGATATTGCATGATTTAGACTTTTGTCAGTTTAGTTAGTGGTATAATTACTAGAGATGCGCCGAGTAACACTTTTGCCGAGTAACGAGTACCGAGTTTTACTCGGCTCAATTTTTTTTCAACCGAGTACTCGGCCGAGTAACTCGGTTCAATCAAATTCCTATTTCGCGCTCGTAAACAAGTACAAACAGGTTCGCGTCGGTCGAGAGAGCCGGCTCGCGTTAATACACCCCTCACCCCTCCCGTGCTTTTCAACTACCAGTCGCTTGATAGTTTGCAAACAAATACTTCACGTTGCGCGTCATAGTAGATAAATCATTGAAAAAGTTTGTTAATTGACGATTGACTGTGTGTAGTAAGTACCTGATCAGTGATTGTTGACATAATGACTTCACGTAAAAGATCCCGGATTGGGGGTTTTACGACGAGATTGTAGAAGATAAATCAAAAGTGAAATGTACTTTATGCAATTCTGTAATTTCACGTAGTGGTGTTGGACGAAATGCTTCTAAAGCAGTGTTAAACTACAATGATTTGGAAAATGAAACTTTGCGGGAAATATCTCAAAATCGTGAGCCAGTAGCATGAACTTCGTCGTCGCAATCGAATGCCATGAAAATACAGCAAACCCTTATCAGCAAATAATTTTGATTTTATTAATATTGAGATGAGATTGTCAAAGACTTCTTAAATTAGTAATAAATACTTTTTGATTAACACTGTTGTTTTAAATTGTATCTACCTAAATATATTGCTTTTCTTAAACAAAGTATACTCGGCATTCAAACCGAGTTATTCGGCCGAGTACGAGTATCAAAAAACCCGCCGAGTACGCCGAGTACCGAGTATCAACCGAGTACTCGGCCCATCTCTAATAATTACTGTCAAAGATCTTCATGACAGCCGGGTCTGACGGCTTAAAATGCACTCTGAGGCACGGGGCAACCAATAATTAACAATTTAATACGCACATTACGCCGAAAAGTCAGTGGTGCGCGCCGTGGATTCGAACTCTCTGCATAGCAGTCTGTTGGTATCTCCACTCGACTATCGTTGCCTTGATTATTGGTATGTGTGTTGGTATTCTCTCGTTTTCCATAAATTCATTTGCACTAATATTGTTTGCCATAATCATCCCCGATCATAATATTTACTTGCACTATTATCATTTATACTAATAACGTTTGTCTTAACAACTCAACAGTGATAACTTTTATTTGTCATAAAATGACTTTCTATAACAACATATGTCATAATAATTAGTTTCCATAAGTAACACATCTCATAATCGACTCTTGACATAATCAAAATTTGATATAATTATGAAAATAATACATAATATTGTTAGGTCGAAATGAATTATCGTTAACACCCCGACTCAGTGCAATCCGACTCGGATACGTTAGGTTAGGGTTCTCTTTTGACCCTTAACCCAAAAATAGGAGCCCTGCGAAGCAGGGCTCCGTCAACTTAGTCCACATTCTTCACACTAGTTTAATAAACTGAAGTTGAATTAATTATCGTTAACACCCCAACTCAGTGCAATCCGCCTCGGATAGGTTAGGTTAGGGTTCTCTTTTGACCCTTAACCTAAAAATAGGAGCCCTGCGGAGCAGGGCTCCGTCAACTTAGTCCACATTCTTCACACTAGTTTAATAAACTGAAGTTGAATTAATTATCATTAACACCCCGACTCAGTGCAATCCGACTCGGATAGGTGAGGTTAGGTAAGGGTTCTCTTTTGACCCTTAACCCAAAAATAGGAGCCCTGCGAAGCAGGGCTCCGTCAACTTAGTCCACATTCTTCACACTAGTTTAATTTCTCTATTTTCTTCTAAGATTATTGAAAACGAAAATTATAGCAAATACATAATATATATAAACACATTTAAATTATTATGACACTTGATCGATTATGACCAATGGAATTAGTGAAAGTCATTTTATGTTATTTCACGATTATGACAACTGAAGCGTTATTTCTAATGAAATTATGGCAAATACCAGTATGGCATATGAAATTATGGCATTTTAAATTATGGCAAACATTAGTAAACCATGTGTGTTATTGTCACTATGAATTGTTAATAGAAATATGACCAACAATTCATTCGGTTAATTGATATGAATGGTAATTTAATACATTTCTTTGTGTTTCTCAATATTGTTTAAATGTTTTTTTTAAATTAAAATGACAACTCTCGTACTAGGAATACATCCTGTGTCACGGGGGACTTTACAGACATACATCCAAAGGACACAATGAACACCCAGACTCGTAACAACAAATTATGGATCACACAAAGTGTTGTCTCCTGTGGGAATCGAACCCACAACACTCGGCGCAATGTTAAACGGCGAGACGACCGCTTAAACCACTACGCCAACCGTGCAGTCAAATGTGAAATGTGTTTTTTTCTAACTTTCACGATTTGTACATATTATATTAGTATGTGTACAAAACGTGAAAACGACACAAACACCAGAACAAACCATCTAGGAACCTATTGAAATATGCACACCAAATTTTAACGAAATTGGTCCAGTAGTTTAGGAGAAGTTAGATGACAAAAATTATTTCATTGAATATGTATTGTAGTCAATTCTCTTGTCGCTTCGTATATTGCTGATCTTATAAAAGTGTAATACAAATCGTATTTTCAAATATACAGGGTGTAAAAAGACTACATCCAGCAGTGGAATACGGCAGGCTGATTATGATGATGATGAAAAAGACCCTTAACGAAAACTGAAATCCCATATTTTACCAATCATTATGTTTTTTTTTTTTTTACTTGGGCACCATACCTGGGAAGTTAATGGTTCAGGAGATATTGAGGCTGAAAGGCACTATACAATTTTTCTAATCTTAATATATAAAATCCTTGCGTTACTGACTGACTGACTGACAGACACGCTACAGCCGAAACTATTGGGCGCAGGAAGCTGAAATTTGGCATGTATGTTCCTTGGGGACCGTAGGGGTGCACTAAGAAGGGATTTTCCGAAATTCCCACGGAATCGGCCAAAACGGGTAAATTAAAAAAAAATGCACGCGTAGCTGCTGGCGTCCTCTAGTTAGGTATAAAATCGATGACTTTACCCTGCCAATGTGTTCTATAGATGTCCTAAGCTGCCATGGATAAGTAGGTATTTCGAACATTGCAACTTAAAAAGTAAAGTTCGTTTCCCAGGTATTATTTTTGCTTAGTATTTAAGTAAGTACTTAGCATGATGTCTAAAACGGGTAGACTTCGGCTTAGTGATGGGTATTGTGACACACTGTATACGTGGTGTAATTTATTGTTGGTATAAATAATATAGCGGCACTGAATGACTTTGTTTCAACTCATATACCAACATTTTAATCTACCACTAATTTGTTCATATCAATCTGTAATGCTGGTGTAAATTTTTTCTAAAACAACTTACTCCTGTTAGAACTATGTTATGCTTGGTCTGTATATACACAAGAGCTACGGCATATGTTAAATTACTTTAAATATCATACTCATGTCCACGTTAAGCAGAACATAAAGCTATATATAGAATAAAATTATACGACTAAAAACAAAGACTATAATACCTAAACAATTAAGAAAATACAGAGAACTTTTGTTCCCGGCAAACTTTTCAAACCAATATCCACTACAAGAAGTAATAACTAGCCATTTCTTCGCTTAAATAAAAATGTCCAATAAAACTTCAGTTCAAATTATGCCATCTCAGAAAACCGCAGTAATGAAAGAATAAAACGCACAAGCCCAACCAAGTTCTTAAGTTAATACTATGCAACTTAAACTTGCAATTTTATTCACGAATAAAACTTAATTTTCATCTTTGCTCGCTTATTCTTCGAACGATTTAACTTTGAATTTATTCTGTGGCTCTATAGTTTTATACCTACTCTCAAACTGGCACTTCTGTTCGCTTGAATCATAACTCGAAGTTTACTCTTTGGATTATATCCATTGCTGGTTTTGTTATAGGCGAGTCTAATATAATATCTAGCTTGAGCCAGCAATAGATTGACTTTTTCATATTTTTACTCAGTGATATCATAATTTAGTTTCAGAATAGTTGAAGGGAGCGGAGCGATAGGTACTTTAAATTGCATCTCTTTGAATAAGCGGGTATTATTTTAAAAGCTCAATGAGATTTGGAAAATATTAGGGTCCTCTTTCTACCAAAGACTACCCTTTTGGACTGGAAAATTGATAATAGTCTTGAATATAACAAAGCTACAAAGAAGACAGCCGGCTTAGTTCGAAAAGAAAAATAATCTGTACATACATACATACACATACATATCGTCACGCCTTTTATCCCCGAAGGGGTAGGCAGAGGTGTATTTCTACACCCACTTTTCGCCAGATATACTTTAGTCCCACGTAATAAGGAGCGAGCTTATTGCCGTACCGGACACATTTCCAGACTCCGTGCTGCTACGGAGAATTTCGTGACAGAAAAACCCAATAACACTGCCCGACCCAGGAATCGAACCCGGGACCTCTCGATCCCACGCGCACATTTATGCCGCGAGACCAACGAGGCAGTCGTATAGGGTTTGATGTCGAGTTTTCCGTCTCTACGCAAAGATGGTATTTGCATCGTGTTATCCCTTAGTCGCCTCTTACGACACCCACGGGAAGATAGGGGGTGGTGACACTTGTATTCTATGCCGTCAACCACACGGCAAAAAAAAAAATCTGTCTGACAAGATTATTGCCTTATTTACTTGACGCAAAATGCGGATGAGAAAAGCTTAGTAAATAACTAAGTAACAACTACTCTTAGAATAAAAACATTTTGTCGAACCATAGTTATGTACTCTTTGGCCATGGTTTGTCACTTAGATTCTACTGATCGGCTTTTAATGCGAATTTTACGATGAATACCGACGATATTCCTAGTGAAAAAAATATTTGAAGATACAGTTATAAAATACACGTATATAATACTCAATAGTGTTTATAGTCAGTTATGTTTTGTCAGTTATACCGACCTTCGCCTCCGACTCCAGACGCTTGTCGTGTAACACGAATGTTACTTTCACCCTGGAAATGAAAGTACCAAGGTTTATTTTGTTCTAATGGCGCATATACACTTAAGCATTCACCTGTAATGAACATTCTCGCGAATGTTGCAAAGCAAATGAGTGTATTTTAGGTAGCTAGCGTTCTCACAAACATTCGGGCGAGCCTTAGAATATGGGAAATACATAGAATTCGCGCTACAATGGCGGTTAAACCCAAAATATTTACTTCACTTCGACTTATGATTTTAAGATAGGGAAGAATCTTCGTATTTTGTCACTAATTTTAACTTGACTAGTGATGGGCTTACTCAGAATAAATATCGATAACGTTTACAATAGATTCTTAGATTTAGTTTACTCAGAATTAATTTAAATATAATGTTGATAAACTCTCGATATCGATAAATAAATTTAAACGTAGGAACGGACTCTTGTGTGATTTATTAAACCTATTCAAATTAAAATCTGCTTTTTATTATTTAGAAACGTCATTTGTTTATGTATCTTACTCTAGAAATAATTCATAAGTGAAACTGAAGTAAACATATTGGGTAAAATTGCTGTTGTAGTGCGATTTCTATATTTTTTCTATATTCTACGGACTATTTAAATTTAGAATGTTCACTAGAATGATCGTGAAAATGTTAGATTCGACAAAGCAGAAAACGGCGAATGCTCGCTATTCTGTTACAAGAAAACGCTCAGGTGTATCAGCGCCATAAGATATACATGTAACTCCATACGTTGTCTATTTGCTGATAGGGTATTTTCGTGGTATTATCATCATCATTAGCTCTCTATATTATACATATAGTGTTGATGGTGACGTAAATTATTCCACTGCTGGGTTCGGCTTTCTTCTCAATATGAGATATTATAGAAATGCCTCAGTCTACCTGGACACGTGTGGGTTGACAGATTTCGCATGTCTTTTGAGAACATTGTTGAGAATTCAGTCTTGCAGGCTCTCTAAAATTATTTTCCTCTATTGTTTAACAAGCGATAATTCAAAATTTGTTTGTATTTATTAATCAGTGGTGTGCACTATGGGTTTGCACCCAAGAGCCTCTGAATAGCAGTCTATGTGTCACACTGCAGAACATGCTGGCAGAGAATATGTTAATAGATTTCACTTCGGCTACGCCTGCGTGGGACAACGACATTTAATTGCCTTAGGTTAGAAATTTGCAATAAACCTCCTCAAGGAACAAACATGCAAAATTTCAACTTCTTGCGCCCAGTAGTTTCGGCTGTGTGTTGTCTGTCAGATAGACAGTAACGCAAGATATATATTTTTATATATTTCGATGAAAAACAGCATAAACTTCACGTAAATTCACACTTACTTTTATACTATGCAGTTAATAAGTAATTTACTTTAAGCAGCACCAGACTCAAATGGCGCTGATACACTTGAGCATTCACCTGTAATGAGCATTCTCGCGAATGTGACAAATCAAACGAGTGTGTTTTAGCGAGCATTCTCACGAACATCTGGTGAGCCTTAGAATATAGAAAATACATAGAATTCGAACTACAATGGCGGTCAACCCCAATATATTTAGTTCACTTGTCACTAATTTTAACTTGACTAGTGGTGGGCTTACTTAGAATAATGTTTCTAATAAATCCTTAGATTCGATACAATCAGCAAATTAATTTCAATAGAATGTTAATAAACCCTCGATATCGAAAAGTAAATTTAAACGCAGGAACAGACACTTGTGTCATTTATTAAACCTATTCAAATTAAAATCTGATTTTTATAATTTAGAAACATCATTTGTTTATGTATCTTACTCTAGAAATAATTCATAAGTGAACCTGAAGTAAACATATTAGGTAAAACTGCTGTTGTAGTGCGATTTCTATATTTTTCTATATTCTACGGACTATTTGAATTTAGAATAATCGCTAAAATGATCGTGAAAATGTTCGAATCGATAAAACAAAAACACGGCGAATGCTCACTGTTCTGTTACAAGTGAATGCTTAGGTGTATCAGCGAAGACATCTTTAATAACATATTATCGATAAGAGTAATTCCCATTCATTACTTCATTATGTTTTGTATTATGTTGAGACAATTAATTAGCGAATGGTGCAATATAAAGAAATAATTTAAAATTATTATCTATAAAATAACTAGACAGCAAAAATATGTTTAATAATTTTGTTGCGTCAAATAGATTGCTAGTTAATTAATTTAATATTAACGTTAGTCTAGTAATTTGAAATAGATTGCTAATTAATTAATTTAATACTAACACTATGTTGGATGCATGTACCTACATTAATATTAAATTATAATATAAATTAACGTATTATCTAATTTATACACTCATCAACAGAATAATAGCAATGTATTATATTTAAATTTAAGTGGTAATTATGAGTAATTTCAGAATCTAAGAGGAAACGTAGCAATTTAAATATAAAAAATTCAGCATTATTTTAAATGCATTTAATAACTTTGCAACCAATGGATGAAAAACTAAAAGTAAAGTATTCAATATTTTTTAAGGCAGCGATAGCTTAATGGAAGTACTAACAGAATGCACTAGTATTGTATTCAAAACCCACAGCGCGCACCACCGATTATTCGGTAGATGTCTTACGGCCGATTTCAATATTCGATCCATCCATGGATTTTGAGATTCGAGATTCGTGTTTGACATATTTTGTATGTAGTTTATTTATTCTTCATATACACAAAGTATATAGGCGGACTTAATGCCTTGGGCATTATCTACCAGTCTACCTTAGAGTAGTGCAGAGAGAAAAGAAGTAGGTGTAATATATGATTTAGGTTGCGATAACTTACTAATTATTGAATTATTGGTCATACTAAATATACATACTTACATAAATATATATTATGATAAAAATACATAAACGTAATACATACACAATAAATACAAATATTTATTTAGATATATATCTATATATATATATAAAATATATATATAATTACAACTAAAATCAGAGATGAGTAAAATTATAGACTTACTTATACTGATACATGTAAATATAGATGTATACATGAACATATACCTAGTTAAGATAGCGACTTATGATACATTCAAAGACTCAGCCAACAAGAGTTCCCTTACTTTGGACTTCAAGATGAATTTGGTTTTGGCCATTCTGATCTCAGGAGGAAGAGCATTCCATAGAAGAATAGATTGTACGGTGAAAGAGGAGTGTAGGAAACAAGATCTGTGAGTAGGAACCATGAGTTGAAGATTATTAGAGGAGCGAAGATTTCGCTCATGATTAGAACATAGGAACTGAAAGTAAGGAGTCATATACTGAGGCGAAGTAGGAGATGTGAGAATAGTGTATAGGGTAGTGAGAGCACGCAAACTACGGCGCTGACGTATAGGGAGCCACTTTAATTGGGAACGATAAGTAGACACATGGTCATACTTACGAAGATTAAAAACGAATCGAATGCAGTTATTCAGAAGACGGTCAAGTTTATTGAGGGGATCTGCATTCAGGTCAAAGTAACATACATCACCATAGTCGATCAGTGGAAAAATCAAAGTTTGCACAAGCATTGTTTTGGTCTCGGAGGGGAGTAAGTTTTTAAGGCGGTAGAGGGCGCGCAGGGTACCGGTGACCTTCTGACTTACATGTGTCACCTGAGCCTCCCAATTCAGCGTGGTATCCAGATATAGCCCGAGATTTTTAACCGTAGGGTACAGATCGACGATAGTTCCGTTGAAAATGATGGCTGGCAGCGTTGCTAAGTTAAGTCTGCTTAGAATTCGTTGGCTGCCCACAATTATGGCCTGGGTTTTGCAGGGATTTACGGTGAGACCAAACTTGTCAGACCATGTCTTTATGGTTGTCAAATCCCTATTAACCTTGTCAATGGCCTCAGCTACGCATTCCACACTTACATGGGAGTAAATCTGCAAGTCGTCGGCATACAAATGGTAAGCGCACTGAAGGTGTTGAGTTAGGAGATTTATGAAAATAGAAAATAAAAGAGGAGAGAAGATGCCGCCTTGAGGAACGCCAGATGTGACATCGTCCCACCTCGAGGATGACTCTTCGAGGCGGACAGACTGCTGACGACCTCGAAGATAAGTTGAGAACCAATCCAGAGCTCCAGCCGAGACCTTGAGATGGGAGAGGATAGACAAAAGGACATCGTGACTGACGGTATTGAAAGCATTTGAGAAATCGATCAACACAAGAACAGTGATTTTAGTGTGTTCCATAGCCTCTCGAATATCGCCAGTCACTTTGAGGAGGGCGGAGGTAGTGCTATGACCAGGCCTGAAGCCTGACTGAAATGGGCTCAACAAGTTATTGTAGTACACAAAACGAGACAATTGTTTATTCACGCAGGCTTCAAGCACTTTGGATAGGAAAGGTAAGATGGAAATTGGCCGGAAGTGTTGAGGAAGAGTAGGATTGAGGATTTTGGGCAGAGGAATTATATGGGCTTTGCGCCACAAGGAAGGAAAGGTACCAGAGGCGAGGGAAAAGTTTATGATGTGGGATATTGCCGACAGGAGCTGATCTAGGATCGTTGTAATCATACGACGGCTAATGTTGTCACATCCCACAGCATTAGACCTTATGGAGAGGATTATCTTTTTGATCTCGGCCGGAGACTCTGGAGAAAAGAAAAAAGATTCAATTGTGGGTTGAGGTAACCCGGCTAAATAGTTGACAGTGAGACTCGTAGTTTGACGATCCAGCGAATCAGTAGAGGTGAAATGTTTGCTGATATCGTCCAAACTAAGAGTCCCATGGTAGTCAACATGCCGCTGCTTGCCAATACCTAGTGTTCCAAGGAACTTCCAGATATTGGCAGCTGATGAAGAGTTGATATTATCGAGAATATGTCGGCGTTTAGCGTTGCGTACCCTCTGATTACACCGATTCCTTGCAGACTTAAAAAGTGCCCAGTTTTCCTCACAGCGGTCCCTTTTGTATCTCCGATATGCTCGGTCTCTACGGCGCATCGCCATCCGTACACCCGTTGTGATCCAAGGTGCAGGGGGGTGCCTTAGCTTCACTCGTTTTACTGGAGCATGTATGTCGTATAGACCGCAAACCGCCTCATTGAAGAGATTAACTTTTTCATCTACCGTGGGAGCTGATAGCATACTGTCCCAGTTCAACTCTGAAGCATCCTCACAGAGTTTATTTACATCCATACGACCAAAACAACGCATGTGCCGAACTTTGGGCGGGGATTTGGGAGGTTTTAGACGGTATGCAAGGAAAATGAGATCATGACGGAAAAATCCAGGTGCAGAAAGTTGGCCATGGGATGTAACTAAGGAAGGATCAGAGGTGAGGATTATGTCAAGCCAAGTGTCATCACCGTTGGCATTGTGGTGAGTTGCTTGCAAAGGTAGTATATGGAGGCTGGCTGACTGGACGACGTCAAGGAATTTGCGGGAACGACTGGAATGTTGGGAAAGGAGATCGGTGTTAAAATCGCCCATGATGATGAGATGTGTGTACTCTGACCCTAAAGATTCCAGAATCGGTTCGAGACTGGAGAAATAGTCAACACCAGGGGGACAATAGACGACGCCAAGGACGGCTTTTGCCCCCCCGACGTCGACCTCAAGAAATAAGTACTCCGCAGGTGCAACAGTGAGTAATGAAGAAGACAAAATTTTATAGGTAAAGGAGCTGCGGAGGTAAATTGCGACACCGCCACCTCGCCTGCCAACTCGGTCATTACGTATAAGAACGTACCCCGGCAGAGAGTAAGACGTGGAAGGAAGAGATGGTTTAAGCCAACTCTCAGAGACCAGAATGGCATGTGCGTTACAGTTGGAAAACCCTTCCAACAAATCACTATAGTGACTCGGTATGCTCTGCGCGTTTAAGTGGCAAACGTTGAACAACGACTGACATCTTTGCGCAAATGCATTTTGAAGGTAGTCACTCAAGGTTCCATCTGCAGAACAAAAACTCTCGTTATCCGAAGAGGAAACTGACTCATTAGCCGACAGATAAATATCAATGTCCATAATAAAATATGTATGTAATAAAAAAAAATATATATATAAATATAAAAAATACTAATATATACGATGAACAATATATAAATTATTAATTATACACGATAAGTGAACAACTACTGTCTTCTCTGCACCACCCGCCAGCAAACACAAACATTAAAAAAAAAAGGATAAGAGAAGAAGAAGTACAGAAACAAAAATAATTTAGAAAGATAACTAAACGTAACAAGTGCAATAAACAACACACGAAAACATTGCAAATATATAGTAAAGATTTCCGAACGCAACATAAGCATCCATTAGCGAACTGTCAATGTCAAGCGTACCTCACATTGTGACGTTGAAGAAATAAACAAACAACAAACAAAACGTGCATTAACATTGAGATTGAGACTAGAATATAAAGTTGGAAAAATATAGTATAGAGTAAAAAAGTTAGAAATAGAGATAGTAGTTAAGTGATTGTTTATTTACGCGGCTTAGAGGTCGTGTACGATGACGCAACAGCCCCGGCGCCACTCTTGCTCGCAGAGCCGCTTGCCTGCCTGGGATATTTCTGCAGCAGACTGTCCAAGCCGTCCGAGGTTGAAACCTTATGCCGAGTGCCGTCCGACGCCTTTACCACGATGACACCATCTTGTGTCCAACAGGAACGGATCCCAAAGTGTTGGCGAGCCTTGCTGAAGATAGCCTGCCTGGACCTTGTCAGGAACTCCTTAACCGTCACAGATGTGCCCTTCAGTTTGGTCTTAGCTCTCCAGACTGCAGACCGCAAGTCCATTCCCGAAAACCAGGCCAGGACTGGCCGATGATGATCATTAGTGGGCGCACCAATTCTGTGACATGCAGTGAAGCTATCGGCTGATATACATGGAAGATCCATTTTGCGAATCACCTTCATTAGAGACTCCTTACAGTCTTCCTTGTCAACTTCAGGCACCCCAAGGAATATAAGGGCCTTCCGCCTGTGCCTGGTTTCCATGACATCTATTGCCTGAGTACATTCATTTACCTGCTTGCGCAGAAGCCCAAGCATCGTGCACATCAACTCCTTAAACGTCCGGAACTCCTCGGCCACTTTTGCAACTGTATCCTTCGCAGACCCGCCGTGAAGCTGCGCCTCAAGCTCTGCCATCCTTTTGGAGAACATCTCTTCGAGGTTGCTCTGGGCAGTCTTAATGTTGTCAAGTTCAGACATTTTGTTGTATTGTGTGTGCAAGTGCTTCCCTTGTTGAAAACTTTAGGTGTGTGTGATGTGCTGGCAGGTGGTGTAACTTGCAGAGTTAGTTTTACATACAGTGATGTAATACAGTTACAAACGTGAGTACAGTCTAATTGTAAACTATACACTCAAATTAAGCTGATAAGTTATTAAAATTTTACTTTAAATAATTAAATAATCACTTTAAAAAATTCGAGATGTGTTCACTTTTTTAGCACCTACCGCCATATATCGAATTTAATTTTATGTCAAAATCGAATCTAAAATCTCGAAAAAAAATGGATAGATCGAATATTGAATTCCGTAGTTAGTGAGCTTGGATTGCCGTTCGTAATAGGTCGGCAAAGTTAAACAACATTTGCATATTATGTCGCCATATGTACTGCGTGTGACATTTATATCAGAGGTCCCGGTTCTTGTTTCAGGACAAGAATCTTTAGTCCCTTGGACGGTCTGAAAACTCCGACACCAGAGTTGACTACACACTGACACGACGAAGAAAACCAAGTATTCCATGTTATATGGGTATTAAATTGTAAATCATCGCTTGCCTCATGTGCCGATAATCGTCACAGTGAATGGTCTTATAGCCAAGAGCCTCGACCACCATCTTAAGAGGCTCACGTTGGATCCTTGGGTCAAGGGTCTTATATAGAAGGCGGTACTTTTGGACACGGCACGCATAGTGAGACGGTTCCTGTCTCTGGGGCCCTAACCACCAATAGCTTGGACCCTGTTCCCGATACTGGTGGGTCCCCTCAATGATTTTTATATTTTTAAATGTATTTTTATAATTGATATATTTAAAAATGTACTTATTTATTATGACTATGAGATTATATTAAAGATGCATGTGAATAATAATAAAACCCCTCTGGGGCAGTCGTTAACATCATAATGAGACTAACGCAATCTCAGAGGGCAGAGTAACAGCTTTCAAACATCAGCTTTATCTTGTGATATATATATATATATATATTACAGGATAGAAAGACAGCTTACAAACCGTATATATATATATATATATATATATATATATATATATATATATATATATATATATATATATATATATATATATATATATATATTACAGGATAGAAAGACAGCTTACAAACCGCAGAGCAGCTTTGTGGCGAGCTGAATGTGTGTGGCGACACTGCAGTCCCGATTGCTTCAGAGGGTCGGTCAGGGCCTCGTCTCCGGCTTGCCTTTATTGGTTGGTTGCGGCTAATCCGTGACTGCACTTAATAGTGCAGTTATGGAGGCGCCTCAGCAGGTATCCCATCACATTCTAGAATTTCTACATTAAAACTCTCAAAGGGCCTCTGCGCGTTGGACCTATGTCTCCGTGTACGCCTGCCAATGAGCCGGTTATTCTTTTAATATTGTTACGAGCTGGTGTTCGACGATAAATTATAACTCACTATGCTACTTAAACTGAACTTTATTTATACACAAACACTATACACACTTATTTACACTACTAGTAAAAACACACTTATTTCACACTTAATTCTCAACACTAATAACACACTATTTACACCACTAGAACAACACTAAACACTTCCGACTTACTTCCCTCTTCGCTTCTTGATCGCTTCGATATTCAATTGTTACTGTGTCCGTTCCGTTCGCTCGTGCTCTATTTATACTGGCCGGATAACATCACTAGTGCATTCTAGATGCTTCTACAAAACTCTCGAAATAATCTCGAACAGTCGATTACTCGATACAGCAACGCCATCTAGTACAGAGTAGCTGAATTACCTTTTAACCACCGATACATTCAATCTCTTCTAGTACCCCCCATTCACCGATAGATGGCGTAAAACTGCCCCCCTCTTAAACGTGTTCGTCTCGAACATCGTTGGACCCATGGTAACGAGCCAACCGGTCTACATGAACTATCTTCGGTGCACCTCGCGACCCCTTCTGGATTCGATAGGTGACGTCGTTCATCCTGGTAATTATGCGATATGGCCCGTCCCATCTGGCTTGTAACTTAGGCGATTTGCCTTTGCTTCGTACTGGGTTATGAAGCCACACTAATGATCCCTCATCGAAGCCTTTGTTGTTTGCCTTCCGGTCGTAGCGAGTCTTCATCTTTTCAGACATTTGTTGTCCTGACTCCCTGATGTGCTCGTATACGTCGTTCATCTTGTTGCGTAGCTCGGTCGCGTAATCCGTTATATTGCGTGGAGATTCTGGCGGAATACTGGTGATTAAGTCTGCTGGTAAACGTAATTCTCTGCCGAAATTGGCTCGTGGACCGCACTGCGATATGACAGAAGGAATGGTTGGATGTGCTTGTCCCAATCTCTTTGTTTGCTCTCCACTACTTTCGCCAGGTACCTTTCCAGTGATTGGTTAAATCGTTCAACCATGCCATCTGATTGCGGGTGATAAGCCGTGGTCCTGGTTTTATGTGCACCCATCACGCAACAAGTCTCCTTGAACACCTCGGATTCGAAGTTCCGGCCTTGATCGCTGTGGATTTCCAAGGGTACCCCGAATCGACAAAAGACTTCATGCACCAGCTTGTCGGCCACTGTGGTAGCTTCTTGATTTGGGATTGCAAAGACTTCAGGCCACTTCGTGAAGTAATCTATCACAACCAAGAAGTATTTTTTTCCATCCTGGCTCTCGGGAAACGGCCCAGCGACATCCAAAGCTATGCGCTCCCATGGGGCTCCCACATTGTACACCTTTAATGCACCTGTGCTTCGAGTATGTGGCCCCTTGACAGCCGCACAACTTGTGCATTTGCGGCACCAATCCTCGACGTCATCCCGACAGTGGAGCCAATAAAACCGCTCCCGGATCTTAGTAAGGGTCTTCTTAACTCCCATGTGACCTCCCGAAGCACCATTGTGATAGAGCTGCAAGACTTCCGGCACCTTAGTTTTGGGCACTACCATTTGCAAATGACACTGGTTACCGCGAGCGTTTTCCCATTTGCGGCACAGAACTCCATCCTGGACGACCAAGCTTTCCCACTGTGCCCAATAACTCTTGGTGTTAGGGCTCATTGCTGCGATATCACTCCATTTGGGCCTAGGAGCGCCTGATGTCTTTCATTCGAGAATCGGCTGTACATCCTTGTCATCTTGCTGAGCACTCTGCAAAGCTTCTCTCCATTCGTCGCTTAGATCCGTCTTTAACATCCTCACTAGCGCTGCTTGCTTTGCTTCCTGTCGGCTACAGTGCTTGCACTGGTCGGGACACGGCCTACGCGTTACTATGGGACTTGCCGCTGCGATGTTGTATTACAAAATCAAACTCTTGCAGTAGTTCAATCCATCTAGCTACTTGTCCTTCTGGGTCCTTAAATTGAAGTAGCCATTTCAGCGCTGCATGGTCGGTTCGCAGGTGGAATTTACGGCCCAACAAGTATTTGTTGAAATGCTGCAACGTCTTTACTACAGCCAAGAGTTCCCGCCTGGTGACGCAGTAGTTTCTTTCGGGTTTGGATAAGGTCTTGCTGAAGTATGCTATAACAACTTCTTGATCATCCTTCTTCTGTGACAGCACGCCACCAATTCCGGTGTTACTGGCATCTGTGTCAACTATGAATTCATGCTCATTGTCAGGGTAGCCTAGAATAGGTGCAGTACACAGATGTTCCTTAAGCTTCTGGAATGCAACGTCACAGCTCTCATTCCAACAGAACTGCACTCTGTCTTCGGTGAGCTTATGAAGAGGTCGAGCAATGTCAGCAAAGTTCTTCACAAACCGTTGATAGTAGGAGCATAATCCGAGGAATGCTCTGACCTGCGTTTTGTTCTCTGGAACTGGCCATTCCTTCACGGCAATGATCTTATCCGGGTCAGTTTGAATACCGTTCTCCGAGACCACATGTCCTAGAAAGTTCACTTGCCGTCTGAATAACGCGCATTTCTTCGGACTTAGCTTCAAATTAGCTCCTCGTATCATTGACAGCACTTGCTCCAAGTTTCGAAGGTGATCCTGGAAGGTGCGCCCCACGATGATGATGTCATCCAAGTAGACCAGGCAGGCGTCTCCAATCAGTCCCATAAGCACTCGCTCCATCAGTCTCTCAAAAGTAGCCGGAGCGTTGCACAATCCAAAGGGCATGACGTTAAATTGCCACAATCCTTTGCCTGTGGAGAATGCCGTCTTCTCTTTGTCTCGAGGATCTATTTCCACCTGCCAGGTGCCACTTTTTAGATCTAATGTAGAAAACCACTTCATCCCCGTTAGCGTATCCAGTGTGTCATCGATCCTTGGCAGTGGGTAGCTGTCCTTCTTCGTGATGTCATTTAATCGGCGGTAGTCTACACAGAAGCGCATGCTGCCATCCTTCTTCTTAACTAACACCACCGGAGAGCACCACGGGCTGGACGAAGGCTCGATTACGCCTTCTTTCACCATACCGTCGATCATAGCTTCCACTTCACGTTCCCGTGCCACTGGCACACGTCTTGGTCGCTGGCGAATCGGTGCTTCACTTCCCGTGTTTATTTTGTGCTGGACTAGTGCTGTCTTCCCTATGTCGGCATCACTCGTCGAGAAAATATCGGCGAACCGGTTTAACATCTTCTTAGCCTTGATCTTCTCTTCTTCTGACAGGTTACTTTGGCAGTCCTCCAAAAGTGAAGACACGTCGAATCGCGCACCCTGAACCTTGGCGCTGGTAGGTTGCTCTTGACATCTACGCATCCAAGCCGCTCCTTCATAGGTGCCCAATTCCGTCCCTTTCTTGAGCGACACTTCCTTGTATTTTCCTTGCATTCAGTGCGCGTACTGATGAAACTTTGGTACCCCTTACCAAGGTTCGTGCAATCTTCCACGAGGCCTCTTTCTCTAGGCCTTCGATTAGTACGCAGCGGTTCCCTCGACCAGAATTCCCTGGTAGACAAACTGGTACAATCATTTCCGACCACGGGTGAAGAATGACATTCTTCAGGCAGTACACTTTTCCTGAAGTTGCACCTTCCATGAAGACTTCTTCCGAGCCACACTTCAAGACTCCCTGGTCAACATCGATCTCACAGCGATACTTCCGCATGAAGTCTAGGCCCAAGATGCAGTCGTACACTATATCGGCCATGATGACTTTGTGACGGTAAATTTTGTTGCCTAGCTTCAGATCCACCTCCATTTCACCTCGGACGGTTATGTGCTGACCGGTAGCTGTTCTCAGATTCACACATTCATTGTTCCTGAAGCTGCCCCGAAGAACCCGTCTTGCCAGATGGAAACCGACGACTGTCCGAGAAGCACCCGTGTCCAATGTCAGCTTGCATGGTGTTCTGTTAATTTCGCCTTCGATGATCAGGCTGTTCCCGTCGCATGATTGCGAGATCGAGATACTTGGGGCTCTTCCATTACCAGCCAGCACCTGCCCCGCAGTCCTGGCTTCTACTCGTTTCCCTGCTCTCGCTGCCTGGCAGGCACATCAGGCGACCCCTTTGGTGGAGACAGGGTGTCACCAGGCTGCCTACGCTTTGGGCAGCTCAAGCGGATATGGCCTCTTTCTCCGCAGTTGTAGCACCGAGGTGACGACAAGACTTCTCTGATGCGGTGACCTCGGTCATCGCGTCGCACTGCTTCCACCTCCAGAGCGTGGGCTACGGCGTCCTTGAGGTTTTTGAAGTGCCCAAGCCTCACTGCTGCTCTTACCTCCAGGTCCCAGATCCCATCCGTAAACGCCTGTACGAGGTTCCCGTCAATAAGCGCAGGAGACGACTGGTATGCCTTTCTGACCAGCTTTTCCACCTCTAGAGCCCACTGCTGCAGAGTTTCTCCGATGCGTTGCGTCCTGTCCTTCAGCTGAGCACGATACACGTGTTCGAGGTGCGCGTCTCCGCACCTCGCCTCCAGCGCCTCCAGAAGCTTCTCGTAGGTGACGTCTGTCCAAGTGCCTCCAACACTGTCAAGGCCCGGTCGCGAAGGCCCAAGGTTATGGCGGTTAAGGCCTGTTCTTTATTCCACCCATTTGATCGCATCACAGCCTCGAACTGGATCTTGTATGCCGACCATGATGACGAGCCATCAAATGGTGGAACCTTAAATCCACGAGGTGAGGGCGCTACAGCCGCTGGTGTCACTTCGAGCCCACGCAACTTCTTCTCCACTTCAGCAACACAGGTCTCGTGGTGGTCGTGTACACGCTTCTCTATAAAGGCGACGCGAGTCTCAAGCTTGTCGTGTACGAGCATCTGTACGTCGCTGATACGGGCCTCGTGCTGCTGAAGTTCCTCTTTGACCGCCTTCAAGTCTTTCCCTACAGCGGCGCTGAGGTCCTTCATAAGCACCACCTGCTCCTCTAGGTGGCGCGCGTGCTCCTCCTTGTCGCGCTGGAGCTGTTCTTCTAGGCGGCGCGCGTGCTCCTCTTGACGGCGAGCCTGCTCTTCCTTGTCGCGCTGAAGCTGTTCCTTCAGGCGGCGCGCGTGCTCCTCTTGACAGCGAGCCTGCTCCTCCTTGTCGCGCTGTAGCTGTTCCTCCAGGCGGCGCGCGTGCTCCTCTTGACGGCGAGCTTACTCCTCCTGACGGCGAGCCTGCTCCTGCATGAACGCCATCAGAGCCGCGATGTCGGGCACCGTCACGGAGTGTGTGGCGCTTGCAGGCTCCACTGCAGCCGCGGAGTCGCCTGGTCCACCAGGCGATGGAGAAGGAACTTCTCCGAAGCGCCTCTGGTCCAGGTCTTGCTGGCGCTGGTTCCTGGTACGCACACCTTCAGTTTCTTCCTTCGGCATAATCGGCATAATTTATCCCTTGCTTCTGACACCAATTTGTTACGAGCTGGGGTTCGACGATAAATTATAACTCACTATGCCACTTAAACTGAACTTTATTTATACACAAACACTATACACACTTATTAACACTACTAGTAAAAACACACTTATTTCACACTTAATTCTCAACACTAATAACACCCTATTTAAACCACTAGAACAACACTAAACACTTCCGACTTACTTCCCTCTTCGCTTCTTGATCGCTTCGATATTCAATTGTTACTGTGTCCGTTCCGTTCGCTCGTGCTCAATTTATACTGGCCGGATAACATCACTAGCGCATTCTAGATGCTTCTACAAAACTGTCGAAATAATCTCGAACAGTCGATTACTCGATACAGCAACGCCATCTAGTACAGAGTAGCTGAATTCCCTTTAAACCACCGATACATTCAATCTCTTCTAGTACGCACCGATAGATGGCGTAACAATATCAAAGGTTAAAAGAATAGCCGTGAAAGAGAAATCATTGATAAAAATAATTGTGTATTTGCCATAATGTAGTAGTACATAGTATATGTATAGGTCTTAATTCTATTGTGGTCCATTACATTGTACCATAACAATAAAGTGTGCAAATATTTTATCTATTTCAATAATATTTTGAACATAAAATAATTACGAATAGTTCGTTAATGAATTCTAATCTAACCTTTAATTTAATATTATATGTATTGCATGCTATGAACTAATAAATTATTCCAATTTAAATGTATGTATTATGTTAAGAAATTATTATTTATTGATAAATGTCATATATCCATAGGGTGAGCGTCCGTAATTATTTTATGTCAAGTCATCTATTGTTTAAACATTATTATTAATTAATTTATACAGTATACAGGTATGCCTTTTCCTTATTCGTGATATAACATAAATTCCTTTAAATCATGACACTCTTTTCTTTTAGCCATTGCTTAAATTTTGTCTTAAATAAATTCAAAAGTAAACACTTAAAGGAATTATCCAATTTGTTGTATACCTTTATAGCATTCATGTAAGAATTTCTTTAATACAATTCGAGTCTACATAATGGTATAGGTACAAAGCTTATATTTATTTCTTGCAGTTGCAGTTCCTTTGGTTACATCAACGTGTTTAATAAAGTCTGTTGGATGCTGTTGTACAAAAAGGCATAGTTCTCTGATATACATAGATGAAAGTGGCAAAATATTAAACTTTTTAAAGAGTGGCTTGCAACTCTCAATACTTTATTGATATGACAACTTTTACTATGGGACTCCATGTCTGCTTAAGATCAGGTGGCATGGAGTTATTTTGATATACAACAATGAAAAAATACAAACCATAACGTCGTACGAGCCAGTCAAATGCGGTTTTTTTTACGAAAGTATTTACATGTTTATACTCTCGCTAACGAATTCGCGGGGCAATTCGATTCGATTGAATCACATGACCCAATTCATTGTTATGGTTATGGTGTTTAGGTTCAATTTGTTTGTGAATGTGGCGATGTTGTTTATCATAACAAACCATCACCCAAAAACAATACTTCTTTGCGGAAATGTGTTACAATGAGTAGTTTACACCAACGAAAATAGGCAGACATTTTGAAAATATTTTTGATAGTAACAATGTGTATTGTAACTACTCTGCCTATGCGTATAGAGTTCTATGGAAATCTATTGAAGCCCCAAATTTGTATGAAACTCCAGGCAAAACGCTCGCAATCAAATACCCATTAACCCGGTATTAACAGACTTTAAAGTAAGAACCACTTGAAGACATTTTCTAATAAAATAGTCTAAAAGTCCATTTAACGGGTGTCCCAGGGGATGTGAGTCGGGCCCTTTCTGCCCGGACAATATGCCGAGAATTGACTTCGGGATTCGGGACAACTCGACCATTATCCGACCTGTGGTTGAACGCAAGGTATAAGCTGAAGCGAGATCACTTTTCGTGCTTTGAAGTAGTGTTTGGAAAGCCTGACTTCTAAGCTGGAAGTCATGGAGTCAATTATCAGTCAGAACAAATTAATCTTTGTGTGAGGATCGTGTTCCTTGGCTTTCCTAAGATGAGTGCTGGCCAACAGATATCTCATGTCTTTTGAGAACATTATGGAAAACACTCATCAGTATGTGTGTTTTCGTCAGAATTTCCATAAAGCTACGTCTTTGTCCTAAGGTTTTTGCAGGCAACCTCACCTCACAGCAAGCGACAATCATCATTGGAATATGCACACAACTTCGAAAAGTCAGTATTACGCACCATCGGTATGTACAGTAGAACAACTTCCCGCTAGACCACCATAAGGGCGAGAATCGCTCAGCAAGACATCGTCGCTTCCAGTGCTACTTTACACGCACATTGACACTCGTATACGAAACCAGCTTTTAGTGTGCCTCAACTCTATGAGCGAGCCAAGGGATTTTTTTAAACTGGTCCAGCGCAGACTTGTTTGATTGTATAAGAGACCCTCTGCGTCTGTTAGTTTCTCCACTAGACTGACGCTCCCAATAGTTATGGCCCAAAGAACTTATTTATTCATAGTAAGATGAATAAATGAGGTCTTTGGGCCATACCTGAGATGGTATTACAAGACATAATGACATTCGATTAAATAATTAGCGCACTACACATGTCACGATAATGATGTCAAGTAATCGGCTTTGACTGTCTGATCTGTGAGATTGTAATTAATCAAATATAGTACGTCATAAAATATACTGTCTATCTTATAAGAGGTCATTATATAAACTTTGATTAATATTCTCGTCAATACTGCGTGTTGCTTTACCCTTGTTCCGAAGTTGACGGTGATGCATTTAATTATGTAAGTGTCATCATTCAAGATGAAATGATTTGAGCTTTTTAGAACCATTCGTTTTGGCAGTGTATCTACATTGCAATAAGCCTGTTTAGTAAACATCTAGTATTATATATATAGTACTAAGTAAACACATTTAAGCTTCTTAAGTAAGGGTAGCCTCTAACATGCTTTCTGCTGAAACAAGGAACTAATTGAGAAGCGGAGGGAGCGGATACTTATTCTGGATGTAGAGTCACAATGTAACCTAACACAACCTTCTAAGTTTCCGGTGCGGACGTAAATTTGGATCTTCGGCTTGTTGTCGAATGGGAAATAGTTCTCTGTCAGCAGTTTATTGACCAGTTGAATTTCGATGTCTAGTATAAGACTCCAATATTTTTTTAGATGCTGCGGCTACTCTCATCCAACAAATGTCGCGACGTATTAAAGGTTCTGTGACTATTGCAATCTATCAAACCAGCTGGCTAACGAGCATAATTAGGGCAATGCTTGTCCACCAAAACGGTAGCAAGACTATCATGCGTAATGTATCTGAGTCTGGCAATTCAGCAGCAAGATTACTATTCGAAGCTCGCTATCTTCCCTCACACAGTCCACACACAAACAGAAAAGTAGCACGTTATATCGTTTTGTGTCGCATACAATGGTGGCACAGTATTAGCTGCAGACACGACGCACAATACATCGCGCGATCGTATCACCGTATTGTTACACCTGCGCCAAGAAATTATTTATTGGACGATTTCATTGTGGACGGTTTTTACGCGGTGGAAATTGAGTGGAGAAAAGTTGTGGAGGATAAATACGGAAGAGGTAATTGTTTCCTTATTGTGGCCCTTGTTAGCTTTGTTAATGGATTTTAACTGTCATGGGATTTATTTAGTTATAGTTATTCATCGTTCTCTTAAAATAAAGCTGTTTTGATTTATTTAACTTTTTGCACTACAAACATTGTTTCATAAGCGGACTTAATTCAATTCAATTTTCAATTCAAGTCATTTATTTCAGACTTTTCAGTCCATAAAATGTATATTAATGCCTTCGGTTTCGTAGTTTCTCGTAAATTTTACTTGCGGTATTTCCGTATTTCAATATTGGCACCAATTACATACTATTTTATTGTGGAACTTACTTCATACAAATTTAGGACAAATTTCTATGAAGGGCGTATGGGCTCTCACCCACTCTCTCACACTCGAACCGAATGATGTGGGTTCTATCTATCTACACAGTACATCATTTTGTGTGAATAATATTAGTTATTTTTAGTTAATATTTTCACCTTTGTGTTAGTTGCCTGCATGTTTATAAAGTCTTCTGCGAGACTGGATTTATTCCTAGCGCACATGTCTTTAATAAAACGAAACACAATATCTGATTGACCTTCACCATAATTGATATTAATTTCTTACCACTTCCTAAGCATATTATATCAAAGTCAAGTATATCTAGTAGTAAAGAAAATCCACTTATCACCAATGAATAGTGGCCTTCGTGCGTAGGTCGAATCCCTCGGCACTATATAAAAAGACTATCTAGAAAATTGTGTAATCAATCTAATAGACGAACGAGGAATAATTTGAGACTGAGTACTTACAGAGAAATTCTATGAAGCATTAAATGAACGAGAAAATGTTAATAAACTATTTGTTCTAGACCAATGAGCATTGGCTTAAAATTGGAATGGCATGGAATAATAAATGATAGAAATAAAAGTCTGCGTATTTCACAATGTAGTGCTAAAGCTATACTGTTTTCTGCACGAGTATTGCTTGAGTTTTTGCCCTCCAAATTATTTCATTAAGCATTCCCTGATATATCTTCGTCACGACTCGTTTTTGAGTTTGCTAATGCATTGCTTAAAAAAGGCAGCTTATCATTGCTTTAGATCTGGCAAGATCATGGGTGAACGTTAGCTTATAAACAATAAATGAATAATAAGTTAAGGCATACCTGTCTAAAAGATAAATTGAGATTAAAGTCATAGAAATATCTAGTCTGAGCGACTGATCCTTAGGATTAAGACTAGTCAATATCTGTCATAATACGATATCAATTCATAAGCACGCACCTATGACATGCTTAAATAAATCCCTTAAACAAATGAAGATGGACGATCTATATACGATCGCTCTGGACCTATGTGTACTTTATGTTTATTGGTATACTAGTAGGCTTTAGAAATCTATAGGTTCTGAATGATAATATGATAATACCATTACATATCCATATCGGTTATGTCCGTCTCCATGGTTCAATATAATATGTCTATATTAATTTTCAACAAAATCGGTTCAGCCGTTATAGCGTGAAAACGGAACATATATACATACATACACACTTTCGAATTTATAATATTAGTAGGGACACCTACACTACAGGACAAGGCCTTTTCAAGTCAAAATATACACGAATCTTGCCAGACCACGCTTCCAATAGGGCTCACAATGTACTTAGCGAAATGTTCTCGCAGAGCGTGTCCAGACCTGTTTGTAGGTACAGTTGGCAAGTCTACCATACCCTCAATTGTAAGTGTGCCTTTAATACGATAACCAACCCTTTTCTACCCGTTGGCAATATTTTGCCACATATCAGGTGTATGCCATATGGTATGATTGGTATGCATTCATCGTGTAGCGTTTCCCATATTACTTTACACACTTCGTTCACGGTCTTACTGATTGTTGCGATTCCCATCCCAAATTAATACTGCAAATCTGTATACCTTCGACCCGTAACAAGAAATCTGAAAATAAAAAGTTTTTATTATTTCACGAAAACTAGTCCAACAAAGGTGGAAAACAGCCCCAGACGCGTTTTTTAGAACAAAGAACGCAATGAAAAGAACGTCTTCTGAAAGTGCTGCACCAAAATAAAAAAAGTACGTCTATTATGACGAATTAAGCTTCCTAGCTCCAACGGTTGAGAATGAAGTTGATGAATCTTTGATTGAAACCATACCCTCCCCTTCCTTTCCGTCACCCTTATCAAAAATTGATAATACATTGGATAGTATGGTATCTTCAGGAAATACTCAAGATACTGATATATTAACACAGCAAGTTTTTTTTAGAAATACATGGATATCTGGTACACCTCGTCAGAGTTAGGTCGTGACGACAATAGGACCCCGTTCAGCATGATACCAGACATGCTGACACTGATTTTCTACGGGACCCTAATAGTGACTCACGAAGGCGCAAAACAGTGAGTACACTGGCCAAATATGATCATACATAAATATAAGTACACTAGCGGACCCGACAGACGTTGTCCTGTACACGCGTCTTTAATTTGAAAATATTAAACTTTTTTTAATAAGCTATAATGATCTGGACCGTTTTGATAAAAATATTATTACAAAGTTTATATCTAACGTCATTACATGCACATTTATCACAATTCTAACAATCGATAGCGCGTGAATATGTATAATAAATTATACTATATTAGTCGAGTGAAATGTAGAAGCTGTGTTAGGAAAAACGAAAAACATGTGCTTATTGCCACATTAGAATCGTTTTTAATATTTTTTTTTAAATATTGTAGTTTTAACTGTTTAAGAAATATAACTGCAAAAAGTATTTACACATACAACCTACTTAGAGTAGAGTAGAGAGTAGACTCAAAATGTTATCCGGTATCTGTGACGTTTCGCTAGTGTGGCCAATATGGCGACTGTGATTTGTCTGTCAGAACCATCAGAATTTAACAAAATACTCGACAATCCGAATTTTGCGGATATATGTTGTCGACTCGAAATCATTATTTTTTAATATTTTATTATTCAGGTAAGGTTTCACTGTACTGCTTGACGAAAGTATTAATATAAGATTTGACACTGCTTTAGCAGCGCAGTCAGCGCAACTACTTACAAATTAAAAATTAAGTAAAGAAACATTTTCCAGTGGTATAAATTGTGAATCTAAACCATTCTCAAGTCCCCTTGAACACACACAAAAAATTTCATCACTATCGGTCCAGTCGTTTAGGAGGAGTTCAGTGACATACACACGCACACAAGAAATATATATATATATAAGTACATATAATATAAACTTAAAGGGCCTCATTACAAAACAAGGTCTAAATATAATACCCAGTTTAGACCTTAATGGAGATTGTTTAACCTCCTGGATTCCAGAAAAAAAAATCGATATCATATTATAAGTTTATATTTTTGGTATATTAGGAGTCTGTTTAAGCAAAAAAAAAACTTACATAACTGTATTTAAGATTAGTGCTGCCACTTTACAAAGGTTACACAACTACCATAAAACGATTAGTTCCAGCAATAATTCACAGATAGCTTTATGGCGAATTTTTAATTCTTTATATAATATAGGTATGACGCTGGCATCCAGGAGGTTAAAAAGACTTTAGACGAAATCAGTTATTTATTTTTATTAGTCATTTATTCTAACGCATTTGATTGACAATAGTTTTCCAAACATGTGTCTATAGTGCAAGTACAATCAATTTTACGCAGGGAAGTTTAGTACTAAACCTTGATTTAGATTTAGTCCATGTTTTGTAATAAGGCGGAAAGTGCCTAAATAATTAAACTATGGAATGATTGAGATATATCAAAGGCTGGGTTTCAAAGGGGTACAGATACCACCTAAGTACCCCAAGCCAACCTCTCCTGCTCCAGGCGCATCCTGCTGACTAACGGAAGAGGCTCTGGCGACCGACAAATGGAGCTAAAACCATTCAAAATGGCGTAGAAAATAGAAATTTAGACCAGTGACGGGCAACAGCGTCACCGGTGGCGAGGATCTACGTACTGCGATCGCCAACACGCATGCCCAGCGTGGTGATTATGGGCACAACCTATTATGGCAAGCCACAATAAACCACGGCCCCTATTACGGCTATTCCTGATCACGGTGGTGGTCAAGGTTACGGCGGGGTTGGGGGTGCGAAGAATCCCCGGGTTACGATAGGCCGCCACCCTGAGAAATTAAAGCTGATCCTGGCTACGTACAACGGACGGACGCTGCGACTCGATGAGCATCATCTTCAACTGGAACAAGAACAGAAGTGCATAAGGTGGGACGTTTTGGATTTGTGTGAAGCCCGAAGAGCGGGGCAGGACATCATAATCTTGGAGTCAGGCCATCTTCTGTACTTCAGAGAAGGAGACCAACTTTCCCAAGGTGACGTCGGGTTCCTGATCCATCGATCCTTTGCTGACATCATTGTAGAAATGTCTAGTGTGTCGACAAGTGTTGCATACCTCATATTGAAATTAACGAAGAGGTATACCCTCAAGGTTATTCAGGTTTATGCACCGCCTTCGGCACACTCGGACGAAGATGTACAATTATTCTACGAGGATATCTCCAAGGCTTTTCACAATATCCCCAGAACCCACTTGTTTGTTTGTCAATGTTATAATGGGAGACTTTAACGCCAAAGTGGGAGTGCAGACCAGTGGTGAATCTCCAATAGTATAGTAGTAGAAATAGTCAATATGGTTACGGCAGCAGAAACGATAGGGGGCAAATTCTTTACAACATTTCGAAAGAGAGGGGCTGTTTAGGATGAACTCATTCTTCATAAAAGAGTCCCAAAGAAAAAGGACCCGGCGGAGCACCGATAACAAAACCAAAAATGAGATTGATCTCATCCTGTTGGATAAGAGGCGCATGTGCGCGACCACGGTGGCATCCTTGAGATGCCACTGTGGTCGCGGCATTCAACACTGGAAGCGACCACCGACTTGTTCGGGGCGCCCTGAACATTGACTATAAGCGCAAAAGAGTCCGCATGATGAACTCCAGGCTCCAACCAAACAAGCTGCAAATTGCCACAGGCTCAAAAAAAATTCCAATTAAACCTAAAAAATAGATTCGCCGTCTTAGAAACCATCGACTGCGTTGACCAGAAGCTCGACCAAGTGGTGAGCACGCTAAGAGAAGAGGGCGAACATTTCTGTAAAATAAAGCGTTCTGGTAAAGGGTCAAAGCTCTCGAAAGAGACTCTAAAGCTTATGAGGGAGCGCCGTCAAAATCCCCCGTCAGCCTTATCAGAACAACGGGCTCCTAATAAAAATATAAATAAGCTACGACGCGACCTCAGAGCTTTAAACTCGCTTTTAATTGAAAAAGCAATCGAGCAGATCCAGAGATCGAAAGTGTTCGTCCAGCAGCTCGGGAGAAGCCACCTGACAAGACTGATTGCACAAACGGGAACAGTGATTACCTCTAAGCCGGAGATTCTCTCGGAAGTAAGACATGTTTACTGCAATCTATACACTTCTCAAGAAATTCGTCCCAAAACTCTGAGAGATGATCCCAGAGCCACCCTTTCACGATACTTTACGGAGGACTTACACGAAATTAGCATGGATGAGATTGTGATGGCCCTTAAACAGCTTAAACATGGTAAAGCCTCGGGTGAAGACGGAATCACCACTGAACTCCTGAAGGCTGGAGGCACCCCTGTATTAAAAAAGCTTCAGGGACTGTTTAATATCGTCCTCTTCACTGGGAGAACTCCAAAAGCATGGTACAGAAGCGTGGTCGTTTTGTTTTTCAAGAAAAGTGACAAAACCTTGTTGAAAAACTACCGGCCCATATCGCTTCTGAGTCATGTATATAAGCTTTTTTCAAAGGTCATCATGAACCGGATTGCGCGAAGACTCGACGATTTCCAACCACCGGAGCAGGCCGAGTTTCAAAGTGGATACGGGACCATAGACCACTTATACATAAAGCGGCAGATTATTGAGAAGACAGAGGAGTACAATAGGCCCTGTGTCTAGCATTTGTGGATTATGAGAAAGCCTTTGACACTATTGAAATCTGGTCTGTTCTGGATTTTTTTTAAAGTACTAGACGGCAAACGAGCAGACGGATTGCCTGATGGTAAGCAATTACCGCCGCCCATGGACACAAGCAACACCACAGGAGTCGCAAGTGCTTTGCCGCCCCTTGGGCTTGGGAAAAGGGATAGGATGAGGAGTGGGATGAGGGAGAAGGAACAGGGAATAGGGCCTCCGGCACTCTCACTCACCGAACGAAACGCAACAGTTTAAGTACTGTTACTTTACGTCGATTTTCTGTGAGAGGGTATCCCTTTCAGGCTGAAATCAGCAAGGCTCTACTACCGTTAAAAAAACTTTGCAACTTATACTTCTTTGCAACGATGCCAAGTCGACTGGCGATACATCGAAGTGATGAGATGCCTTTATGAATCCGCAACGATGACCGTCGTAGTACAGAATCAGCATACTGAACATGTCCACCTGCGTCGCGGGGTGAGACAGGGCGATGTCATATCACCAAAACTGTTTACTAACGCACTGGAGGATATGTTCAGGATGCTGGACTGAAAAGATCACGACATCAATATAAACGGCAAACACATCTCTCACCTATGATTCGCAGACGACATTGTTATCATGGCTGAAACGTTGCAAGAATTAAAGCAAATGCTGAACAGTCTGGCTGACTCGTCTCAGCGGATTGGTCTCCGGATGAACTCTGACAAGACAAAAATTATGATCAACAAGCCTGTCAATCCGGAACCAGTCGACGAAAATGGAGTCGCCATCGAGATTGTTTCCGAAAACACATACCTAGGATAGATCATACAATTAGGTAGAAACAACTTCGTTATGGAAGTCAAGAGGCGGATACAGCTGGGCTGGGCAGCATTTGGAAAACTTCGTCGGGTCTTCTCATCGCCCATACCACAAAGTTTGAAGACAAAAGTCTTCAATCAGTGCGTTCTACCCGTTATGACCTACAGGGCCGAGACGTGGCCACTCACGGTACGACTTGTCCACCAATTCAAGGTTGCTCAGCAAGCTATGGAAAGAGCTATGCTCGGAGTTTCTCTTAGGGATCGAATCCGGAACGAAATCATTCAGCAGAGAACTAAAGTAACCGATATAGCTCAGCGAACAAGCAAGCTGAAGTGGCAGTGGGCAGGTCCTACATGCCGCAGAACCGATGGTCGCTGGAGCGGTCAAGTTCTTGAGTGGCGACTGCGTCTCGGCAATCGTAGTGCAGGACGTCCTGTAGCTAGGTTGGGCGATGATATTCGAAGGGCAGCGGGCAGGGATTGGAAGAGGAAAGCTGAAGACCGAGCTCATTGGCGCGCCCATAGGAGAGGCCTACGTCCAGCAGTAGACTGATATTGGCTGATGATGATGATGATGATGATATCAAAAGCTCGTAATATATTCACTGCTTGAATGGCGTAGTGTTTATTTTAACGAGCCGCCTTGCTACTTAACACTGCGCCGAGTGTTGCGGGTTCGATCCCCACATGGGATAACACTTGGTGTGTCCATTATTTGAATGTTTATAAATATCTACCACGTCAGTGGGTTTAGGGGTGAACGTCTTCACCCTTAAAAATATTAAGAGACTTAAAAAAGAAAGGAATATTGAGCTCAACAGAGATTATGTTCTGTATATATATTACAGCCATAGTGATTAATATAAAATTTTACATAACGACTAGCCAATATCTTTATATATATGTATATATATATTAGTCCACTGGAAAATGCTTTTTAGTTCATTTTAAATTTGTTAGTTGTTGTTGATTTTGGAATGTTGCCGACTGCGCTACCATCGCAGTGTCAAATATCTATTTTAATAAATACGTCAAGGGGTACGGTAGACTCGATCGAAACCTTACCTGAATAATAAAACGATAAAAAATAAAGATTTCGAGTCGACAACATATGCCCGCAAAATTCGGATTGTCGAGTATTTTGTTAAATTCTAATGTTTCTGACAGACAAATCGCAGTCGCCATATTAGCCACACTAGTGAAACGTCACTGATACCGGATAACATTTTGAGTACTACTGGTACTACTAAGTCTTAGTACTAAGTAGTTTGTATGTGTAAATACTTTTTGCAGTTATATTTTTTAAACAGTTACAACGACAATAGAAGTATCCGCCCAATAAGTAAAGGAGATTTGTGCTACCCCGAACATAGATAATATATACTATAACTAGAGAACCCTGAATTTATGTGCGCGAAGCCGCGGGCAAAAGCTAGTTTACATGTAATTACTTAATTGCTTAGACAATTTGATACATAAAATTAATCACTTTATCTGGATGTTATTCATAAAGCCAGGACAAAAAATACAAAGTAATAAATACGATACGAATTGCTTGCCTTACCATTTCAATACAGCGTGGCTTGATCACCAAGCCATGCTATATTGAAATGTGGAGTAAGGGGATGATGATTTATAATTGTACATTTTGACTTTGACTTTAAATACCCTATCAGAAAATACACAACGTACGAAGTTGTAATCTTAAAACAAACATAACTGCTATATGCACTATTGAATATTCTCTACTTGTACTTTATAACTTTACTGTATCTTCAAATATTTGTTTGACTAGGAATATCGTCGGTATTCATCGTAAAATTCGCATTAAAAGCCGATTAGTAGAATCTAAGTGCCAAATTATGGCCAAAGTGTACCTACCTAACTAATCTCCGACAAACTGATCCTTCTTATTCTAGTTGTTACTTAGTTATATCCATACTTAGCCTTTCTTATGATCATTTTGAGCTCAGCAAATTAGAGGCAAAAAAATTGCTGACATTCCGATGAAAAATGTCATTTTAGTTTGACAAAAACCAACTATCTTCTTTCTGGCTTTTTTATATTCAAGACTATTATCAATTTTCTAGTCTGAATAGGTAGAACGGAACGTATAATCTTAGATGGAACGAGGACCCTAATATTTCCCAACTCTCATTGAGCGTTCAAAATAAAGCCCGCTTATTCAGAGATGCAATTTTAAAGTACCTATCGCTCAGTTCCCTTCAACGGTGCTTCAACTATTCTGAAACTAAATTATGATATCGCTAAGTAAAAACATCATATACTCAATCCATTGCTGGCTTAAGATAAAGATATTATTCTTGTCTTCTATGAAACCAGCAATGGATATAATCCAAAGAGTAAACTTCGAGTTATGATTCAAGAGAACAGAAGTGCCAGTTTGAGAGTAGGTATAAAACTATAGAGCCACAGAATAAATTCAAAGTTAAATCGTCCTAAAAATAAGCGAGCAAAGATGAAAATTAAGTTTTATTCGAGAATAAAATTGCAAGTATAAGTTGCATAGTATCAACTTAAGAACTTGGTTGGGCTTGTGCGTTTTATTTTTTCATTACTGCGGTTTTCTGAGACGGTATAATTTGAACTGAAGTTTTTATTAGACATTTTTATTTAAGCGAAGAATTGGCTAGTTATTACTTTGCGTAGTGGATATTGTTTTTAAAAGTTTGCCATAAGCAAAAGTTCTGTGTATTTTCTTTATATTTAGGCATTATAGTTATTGGTTTGGTCTTATAATTCACGTTTAGTTTAATTCCTATTGTATTTCTGGTTTAGATGGACAAGAGTATAATATTACGTATTTTTGTCAAGAAATTTAATTTACGACGCAACTTCTGCGTATAAACAGACCGAGCATGTCTGAGTTCTAAAAGGAGTGAGTTGTTTTAGAAACATACACACGTGCATTACCAACATATTTAAATTGTCAAAATAGTCGTAAATTAAAATCTTAATATATAAAATCCTTGCGTTAATGTGACTGACTGACACGCTACAACCGAAACTATTGGGCGCAGGAAGCTGAAATTTGGCATGTATGTTCCTTGGGGACCGTAAGGATGCACTAAGAAGGGATTTCCCGAAATTCCCACGGGATTGTCCAAAACGTGTAAATTAAAAAAAATGCAGCCGTAGCTGCTGGCGTCCTCTAGTATCGGTACATAAATGGACAGAAAAACATTAATTATGGCTATACTACTTTTATATCACGTGTATATTTGCTGAATACGAATAAATATATTTTAAATGGCGTCCGCCTGTATCCCCGAAGAGGTAGGCAGAAGGTGTATCTAATATTACACCCAAATTTCGCCTTATGAATTTAAAGTTGGGTGCGAGCTTTTTGCCCTTACCGGGCACATTCCCAGACTTCGTGCTGCTACTGACAATTCGGCTAAACCCAGTAACACTTTTGCCCAACCCAGGACCTCCCAATAAGTAGACGCATACTCTAAACATTGGACAACGGAGGCAGTCGAAGAATAATATACTGTATTATATCATTAAAAGGCTAACAATATAATACACACAAAGAGAGCGACCTTAACATCGGTCAACAGCGATCTTAACATATCTATACTAATACTAGCTGACCCGGCAAACGTTGTTTTGCAATTTTTTTTTTTGAAAAATAGATGTTGGCCTATTCTCATAGATAACGGATAAGCACAAAAAATTTCATCAAAATCGGTCAAGCCGTTTCGGAGGAGTATGGGAACGAAAACTGTGACACGAGAATTTTATATATTAGATAATAAAGAGGAAGAAATTGTTTGTTTGTTTGTTTGAACGCGCTAATCTCAGGAACTACCGGTCGGATCTGAAATATTCTTTTTGTATACCATAGCTCAGTTATTCCGGAAGGCTATAGGCTATATAACATAACGATTCGACTCTTTGGAGCCGGGCCAAAGGCTAAAAAGGCTAAAAGATAATGTCGGCTAATCTCAGGAACTAGCAGTCGGATTTAAAAAAATGTTATTGCCTATGATATGCCAATTATTCCAAAAGGCTATAGGCTATATAAAATTACGCCACAACTTTTAGGTGCCAGACAAAAATAATAAAATGGTCAAACGAGAAGGGGGAGGGTTGGGCCAAAGGCAAAATAAGGCTAAACGAATACCTAGGATACAATCTATATGGGTATCGTTTTCGAGATTTTCAGGACGCTGATTAATAATATGAAATTTATTTAGTGATCCAAGATGGCGGACGGGATATCAAAGATGGCGAATGAGAAAATTTTAAAAATCAATATGCCTTCGATATTTTAAGGGGTGGGGAATCCAAATACAACATCAGTCTGTTTCGTGATTCAAGATGGTGGATGGGAAATCAAAGATGGCAGATGGGAAAATTTTAAAAAATCAATATGGGTATCGTCTTTGATGATTTAACGGATGGAGAATCCAAATACAACATCTATTTCGTGATCAAAGATGGCGGATAGGAAATCAAAGATGGCGGACGGGATTTTTTTAAAAGTTGATATGGGTATCGTCTCCGATATTTTAAATAATGGAGAATTCAAAAACACCATCTATTTTGTGATCAAAGATGGCGGATGGGTTTTTTTTTTAAATCAATATGGGTATCGTCGCCAATGTTTAAAGGGATGTGGAATCCAAATACAACATCTATTTCGTGCTTTAAATTGTCTTTCGGGATATATACCACGTACCTTTGTTTGGAGTAACCGATATTTCGGCACTGTTGCAAGCGCCATGTTCACGGATGTACTGAGGGTATTGCGGGTAGATGAATGTTACGAGCAAGTATAACGGTCTACCCGCTTTCTTACTCGTTTTTTGCGTACAACACCACTGCCACTGTTTTCACTATCGCACTGTACCCGATCACGACATACTACACTCACTACGTCAGCTCGCGGTTTGAGTTTTTCCGTTTCACGGGTTTTACATAGACGCACCACTGGATGCCAGATACTCGACAGTTGAAACCCATCCTCTCTATTGAAATTATTAAACTTTTTGATTTCAATAGCCTCCCTAACCATTCGAGGTATGTAGTGGCGTTCTGTCGAAAGCACCTGAGGGTTGTGTAACTCAATCCAGTGGTCGGTACCCGAGTCTAAAAGGTGTTGAGCTATGGCTGACTTATGTGGCTCGTTATTTTTGACTGCCCTGATGTGTTCCTTTATCCGGCAAGAGATGGTGCGTTTCGTTTGTCCTATATAGGAACTGCCACAGCTGCAGTCAACTTTGTATACACCTGGCTTTTCTAATGGAAGACTGTCTTTCGGCGTTCTTATATATTGAGACAGTTTCTTAAAAGGAGTGAAAATAGTCTTTACTGAAACTTTGTTAAGAATATTGGCGATCTTATCTGTCACTCCTTTGACGTACGTTTAAATTCCTATATTATCTATTTCGTGATTCAAGATGGCGGATGGGAAATCAAACATGGCGGATGGGAAAAGCTTAAAAAATCAATATGGGTATCGTCTCTGATGATTTAAGGGATGGTGAATCCAAATACAACATCTATTTCGAGATCAGAGATGGCGGATAGGAAATAAAGATGGCGGACGGGATTTTTTTTAAAGTCGATATGGGTATCGTCTCCGATATTTTAAGGAATGGTGAATTCAATGTTATCACTTTCATGGACAGTAAACGCCTATATACGTGATAACAATAAAACTTCAATTGTGTCTCGTTTACTGTCCGTGAAAGTGTTATACAATAATCTATGTTTGTTTGTTCATCATTTATAGACTCTGAAATGATAAGAGATTAAGCGCTAAGTCAATGGTAACTTTGGAAAAGGGGCTGGAAAAAAAGGGAATTAAATAAAAACTCTTAAAAAGGCGATACGGAGTTTGCTGGGTCAGCTAGTATTATATAAAAGATAACTATATGACGTAACATCTTGACGACTGAACCAATTCTATTAAAATATGTGTGCATATTTCAATAGGTATTTGGATTGTTTGTATAATTATACAAATTAACGCGGTAGGTCGCGATGCAATCGGGGTGTCACTTTTTACTAGTTACATTCACAAACGTGTTCACAGAGACAAAACTCTCCACGCCGTTGTCTTAGAAATCACATTTCCTCAGTTTTTGACCAAAGACACAAAGACATGTTTTGCCATTCATAAATTATGACCACGTGTGGCATTTACACGAAAAGGCTACCGTGCCTCGGAATGCACAGTTCCGGTACTTGTCTCGGGACAAAAATCGCTAAACCATGTCGGAAGTCTGAAAACTCCGATGCCAGAGTTGCCACACATTAACTTGAACAAGAAAGAAGACTACATGGATCCTGTAGCGGCTCATCCTGCACCTGTGAAACCCTTAAGCGCATACGAGAAGTAAAATATCTCGGGGTCCAAATTGATGACAATCTATCGTTCAAGACCCACATTGAAAACCTCTCAGCTCGAATTCGTAAAATCATAAGGGTTATATGTAACTTAAGAGACGTAGCATGCTCGGACACCCTTAAAAATGTATATTACGCACTATGTCAATCCTTGATAATCTACTGTATAACATGTTGGGGTAGTGCTGGTAAAACCATTATGATTCAGGCCGAGAGAGCACAAAGATCTGTTGTAAAAGTCATGCTGAAAATACCTTTCAGATACCCTACCACACAAGTTTATAGGGAGGCTGGGGTGCTCAGTGTGCGTCAACTATTTATACTTCGGACATCTCTATCAATGCATAAGTCAATTATCTCATCAAGTGATCTCTATTATAAGATAGACTCATTAAAAAAAAAGTTTACCGACTCCCCAGTCCAGTCGTCAACACTAGATTTGCTCAGCGTTTTGGCCAGTTTGTGTGTGCATCTATACAATGTAGTCGCCAAGCACTGTGACATTAGGACTAAAACACTAGCTGAAGCTAAGAATATCATACCACTTGGCGAGTATAAATTACGATACCACAGAAGATACTTTAAAAATAAAAAGTTAATTGCATGTTATGTTATTATTTGTATGTTATGTTCAACATTCTACTCAAGGTTTTTGTTTATTATTTGTTATTAAGTTTTAATATTTCTTCATGTTTTTATATATTTCTGTCATTTTAGATATGTAACCAAAATTTATTTACGGTTCCTCTTGATATTTCCTGGGTTTTCTCGATACAGGCTTGCCTAGTGAGGAAACCAAAGAAAATTGGGAAAAATTAAAGCTTTCTGCAAAATATATGCAATGACACAGAGTTGCTACAATTCATGCATGGAATTTCAAGACTGAATTAGCTTAGCATATGAAACGCTCAAAAATATATATAACTTACTCGTGCTTTAATTGTTCATTGATTTATAAGATAATTGCGTGTACATGTAGATATTCTGTGCCATATAACTAGTTAAGTATGTACGTATGTCTTGCCTTTGTATATTTTGCAGCAATAAACCATTTTTAATTTTTCACATAATTTCTATTTCGTATACCAGATATATTTATATTTTATGAGATTTACCTACTGTAAGAGTATCCGTGACCGTAAGGGCCTGGTCACGAGATCGGGCTAAGTGGCGAGCGGCGCGGCAGAGGCGATTTACATAGCGCGTTTACTCTGAGGCAGCCGCGCGCCGCGTCATAGTAAACGCGCCATGTAATAAGGTAAATAACTTAGAATTTTATTAAACATCACAAAATTTACAATGAAAAATCTTACTATTTACATTACTTATGATGTGTGTGGTTAGTAAAATTTCACTCAAAAACGACTGAACTGATTTCGATGAAACATTGCAGCAATATACCTTATAATTCAGAATAGCATAATTTTAGTATGGGCTACATTTTATACAGATAACCGAACCCACACCGAAATCGCGCAGAAGGAGTAATAAACTAAATCCGTGACCCTAAGGGCATGGTCACGAGATTCGGTCTAAGCGGCGAGCAGCGCGGCAGAGGCGATGTACATGGCGCATTTACTCTGAGGAGGCCTGTACATCAAAAACGCTCGCCGCTGCCGCCCGCCACTGTAGGCCGTGACCGGGCCGTAATAAGGTAAATAATTTAGAATTTTATTAAACATCACAAAATTTACAATGAAAAATCTTCGTATTTACTATTACTTAGGATGTGTGTAGTTTAGTAATCTTTCACTCAAAAACGACTGAACTGATTTCGATGAAACATTGCAGCAATATACCTTATAATTCAGAATAGCATAATTATGGGCTACATTTTATACAGATAACCGAACCCACACCGAAATCGCGCAGAAGGAGTAATAAACTGAACAATACGCGTTACAAAATACAATAGACGTCAAATTCAAAATTCACAACAGCGTCCTATTAATAAACTCATCTGAAATTCTCACAGAGGACACTTAAGTATAGGTACAAAACTGATCCGCTCAATATTCCGGCGGTTCTCACCCAACAATGCGTTCTCTTTACAAAGACGTTGAAAGGGCGCTCCATCCCGCTTGATTTGAACTGACGCCACCGTCGTTGAATTGAGCATATTCTTTTGGTATGCAGACAATAATCTATATAAGACATTCTGAATTGAGCTCCAACTTACTCTAAATTTTCCGGTGTTTTGTGATGGTATTTCACTTCAGTATTTCGGTTTAAGATGGGAATATTTTAGTACTTTAACGACTTTAGTAATAGTGAGGTAGAAGACATTGCAATTTAGACTAAGAAACATCAATATTGTTTTTCGTTTCATACACCTAGATAGATAATAGCAAACCTGGGCCGCTAGTCGTGTTAACGCTAAGATGGTATAATTTGAATTGAGGGCGCAATGGATTAAGTGGCCACTTAACAGCTTCAGGTATTCTGAGTTCGAGCCCCACATAGCACAACACTTTATGTGCTCCACCAATTGATGTTTGGACTAACAATGATTTGTAGTTTTTATTCAGGCATTATTTTGGTTGTAGTATTAGTAACTACAATAAATGGTAAATAATAATTCCGTGTGGTGACGGATTAAGAATACGGCATATCACCACCCCATATCATTCCATGGGTGTCGTAAGAGCCGACAGAGGGACCATACTATGCAGAGAACAGCATTGTATGAGTAGGAAAACTTGATGCAAACCCTATACCAAGCCGTTTGGCCAGCGTGGTATAGTAGGCCAATTCCTCCTTTCAAGGGAGAGGCCTAGCCCAGCAGTCGACTGTTAAAGGCTGATGATGGTGATGATGATTAGTAGCTACAATCAAACCTTTAAAAATCTTATTTTTAGGGTTCCGTACCTCGAAAGGAAAAAACGGAACCCTTATAGGATCACTTTGTTGTCCGTCCGTCTGTCAAGACCCTTTTTCTCAGGAATTCGTGGAGGTATCAAACTGAAATTTATACTAAATACTCGAATCTGCGGTTCCATAGAGCTGTAAAAAAATCAAACTTCTAATCCACCGCAATCAAAAGATACAGCCGTATATGCTGCAAATTGCAGCATATTTTCAAACTCGCATTGGAATCAAAACCTACAGGGTACTTCCCGTGAACTCAGAATCTTGAAATTTGGTACGAAGCAACGTCTTACATCATTCATAAAGGAAAAATTGCGAAAACCGTAAATTTTTAGTTACAGCATATAAAAAAATATTTTTAATAAATTTAAAGTTACTACCCCTTTCTCTTGAACGCGTGGAGGTATTAAATTGAAATTCATATCAAATACTCAGGTATATAACACCAAAAGGCTGCAACAAAATCAAGCTTCTATGTCAACGCATTCAAAAGAAAAAGCAATATAAGCATATTTTCAAACTCGCGCCTACTCGCAAGTGAATCAAAACCTACAGGGTACTTCCCGTAAACTCAGAATCTTGAAATTTGGTACGAAGTAACGTCTTATATCACATATGAAAGAAAAATTGCGAAAACCGTAAATTTTTAGTTACAGCATATAAAAAAAAATTTTTAATAAATTTAAGGTTACTACCCCTTTCTCTTGAACGCGTAGAGGTATTAAATTGAAATTCATATCAAATACTCAGGTATATAACACCGTGAGGCTGCAACAAAATCAAGCTTCTATGTCAACGCAATAAAAAAAAAGAGCAATATAAGCATATTTTCAAGCTCGCGCCTACTCGCAAGTGAATCAAAACCTACAGGGCACTTTCCGTGAGCTCAGAATCTTGAAATTTGGTACGAAGCAATGCCTTATAGCACATATAAAGGAAAAATTGCGAAAACCATATTTTTTTTGTTACATCATATAAGAAAAATATTTTTAATAAATTTAAAGTTACTACCCTTTTCTCTTGAACGCGTAGAAGTATTAAATTGAAATTCATAGCAAATACTCAAGTATATAACACCGTTAGGCTGTAACAAAATCAAACTTCTATGTCTACGCAATCAAAAGAAAGAGCAATTTAAACATATTTTCAAAATCGCGACTACTCGCAAGGGAATCAAAACCTACAGGGTTCTTTCCGTGAACTCAAAATCTTGAAATTTGGTACGAAGCAACGTCTTATATCACTTATAAAGAAAAAATGCGAAAACCGTAATTTTTTAGTTACCGCATATAAAAAAATATTTTTAATAAATTTAAAGTTACTACCCCTTTCTCTTGAACGCGTAGAGGTATTAAATTAAAATTCATATCAAATACTCAAGTATATAACACCGTTAGGCTGTAACAAAATCAAACTTCTATGTCTACGCAATCAAAAGAAATAGCAATATAATCATATTTTCAAACTCGCGACTACTCGCAATGGAATCAAAACCTACAGGGTACTTCCCGTGAACTCAAAATCTTGAAATTTGGTACGAAGCAACGTCTTATATCACTTATAAAGGAAAAATTGCGAAAACCGTATTTTTTTAGTTACATCATAAAAAAAATATTTTTAATAAATTTAAAGTTACTACCCCTTTCTCTTGAACGCGTAGAGGTATTAAATTGAAATTCATATCAAATACTCAGGTATATAACACCGTTAGGCTGTAATAAAATCAAACTTCTATGTCTACGCAATCAAAAGAAAGAGCAATATAATCATATTTTCAAACGCACGACTACTCGCAAGGGAATCAAAACCTATAGGGTACTTCCCGTGAACTCAAAATCTTGAAATTTGGTACGAAGCAACGTCTTATAGCCCAGATAAAGGATGCGAAAGGCTGAGGACTGTGTGCTGTGGTGCGTGTTGGGAGAAGCCTATGTCCAGCTGTGGACTGCGATAGGCTGATAGAGATTGAGATTTCAAATAATTACATAGGCTTCAAACCTTTTTGCTAATTATTCTGTACTTTATAAGTATTTTTGTAACAGATTTCTAATAGTCACTAAAAACTTTGTAAATCGATAACTTTGATAAAAAATCTTACCATCATTCATCAGCAGGCTTTTGCAAGGCTGCTGCAAGGCTGGTATAGGTATTTAAGTTATATTATAAAATAAGCGATATATGTTACTATAAAATAAAGGATGCCTGTTTACAAACGACAAAGACCCCTTTTCTTTAATTTATGCTCCTACAGCTTTCCATACTGTAATGTTATGGATTTCATTTGGCAATAAAAATACCATGACTATGACTGGTGAACTTTTACTTATATACCTACAGGTTTGTACGGAACCCTCGGTGCGCGAGTCCGACTCGCACTTGACCGGTTTTTTTTTTACCCAACGCCACTTTATAGGAACCACGGGAATAAAATTAAGTATCCTAGGGATCAATTTGAAGCGTGGGTAGTGCAATGATTGCGGTATTCAAAGTCAAAGTCAAAATCCATTATTCATTTGGGTCACAATGTGACGCTTATGAACGTCAAAATAAGAAATTTATAAAATAATTACTTAAAAACTCATTTCTACATTTTCATTTACTGCCACGTTCGCAAAGCAAGGGCGTTGAATCATGAATCACGGGCAACAAAACTCACGGTCACTGTTTTTCATCGCCAGGTTTTGCATAATACACATAATTTACATTTTGTGAGGTGCAACTGTTACACCTTCTATATCACTTGTATATATTTACTGTACATAATAATACTCAAGCATAATGCTTAATTTTGATGTTCATTTAGTTTTATCTCATAGACAAGGTTTTGGGTTCGAAATCTGATGACTACACTACTGACCTAAACGAAAGGTCTGCCGCAATCAAGATGTACCTACAAGTAGACATGATCACTGCCGTTTAGTTAAAAAAATATGCTAGTGTTCCTAATATTATGATGATACACAAGAATACCTACAGAATATTATATACACAGTACACTGTACGTAAACAGTACATTTTAATAGCTAATAATCAGTATCACAGTATCATTGTGACTTGGACTCTTGCCCAATACTCGAATACCCGCACTTATGGACACTGCCAGAATTTTTTCTTTCATCCGGGACAGATTAATTTAACCCAGATATGACGGGGAGATAAAAATCTTGAAAATATTGGTATTTTTTTGTATATTGTAATATTATGGTTCCATAATCAAGAGAAAAATACCAAAAAAATTGGCCTTTTCGGAAATGCTGGGAAATGTTCTTTTAAAGGAACGCTAGTAATACATACTACTGTCATATAGTGTGGGGATGTGTTCAAGGTAAAAGGAAAAAATAAACAAAATTATGTTATAATTTTAAGGTTTTAAAAGAAAAATAATTGTTAATCCCATGAGAAACTCATACATAGGTAGTTTATTATTATATTGTGTGGTACAAAAAAAAGCATTTCTTCGGGTGTAAAGTAATTTTACACTGAACACAAAATAATTTTGCATTCTTGTGACAAATGCTTCTCAAACAACTTGTCTGCTTCTCCTGATATTTTATAATGTGGCCTATATTATCTGAACGTGATTCTTTATGCAATTTCTGGGAACTATGACCAAATGTATAATTTTGATTCATTTTGAAGGTCTCCAATATACCGGTAGCCGCAGATCTACGAAAACCCAAATTATCCTGCTCACCACCGTTTTTTCTATACATTTGCCATGCGACAATGACACAAAAGGGAAAAATACCACTTCTTGCCACGTATAGTGATGTTCTATATAATCTTATATTTTGGTACCGCCCATACTATCGTTGTATAACTTTATAATCGCTGGATGATCAATTTGTACATATTTCTTGTGTTGCTGTGAAAATCTTTTTATTTTACACACAGGCTGAACTTTGCAAGGATTAGATGCCACCGTAACGATATTGTTGTCATGCCATCTGCACAACAAAATCTTCTCAGCTCTAGTGGATCTAAATTCAAACGTTCCATGATCTGTCTTTTGCATAATTATCTTTGTTAGGGGGTAAGGGACACTTAGAAACTCGATTTTCCCTAATCGTACCAGTGGCCTTTGACCCAGTTCCTCAATAAGATGGACCGATGTAAAAAAAAATATCAAAATATAAATTGAAAGGGTGCTGTCTAATCCATTGAGCGCAGAACGTCAGCAAAACTAAGAACTAAGCTTGCACCTAACCCATCTTCTTGTAGTCCTCTAAACTTACCTTTTATCCTTCATCCTTGATTTTTTTCGAAATAAAATAGTCAAAAACACCGCTAAGTATAATTGATATGCACGCGCAATCACTTGTAAATCGAACAATCTGGTTTAGTTTCACGATACGTGACATAAAATTTATTCTGTTTTACCCTCAGTTTGCCAGAGATTTTTTTTCTCGAGGTGTTCCTTTAAAAGTGAGCTAGTACTAACTGGGTTAATCCTGTCTTTATATTAGTAGGAAGGAAACGTTCAGATTAGATTTTAGGGAAAAGGTAAGAATTAAAATGTGTAGATCTTGTAAAGCCGGAAATTGATGCCACAGTTGTTTGAATAATATAGTTGAATGAGCTGTGATTTCTCTACTTACGTAATCATACGTCATTTCTTTGTATTACAAATGAGTTAATCTTATGTACACCATGGATGCACACAGTAATATAACATACATACTGGTCAAATTGATATAAACTACCTTTATTTGAAGTCTTTAAGGACGCAACTTTTTCTATCAATAATTTTATGCCTAGTCTAGTAAATTCCTTCGTCATAATAAAGGTAGACAACCCAAGCTATTTAAAAACGTTTTATGGCGTTCAAGAACAACATCATGTAAGTAAAGCAGCCAGCATTTAAGAAACTCGGAGAAAGGTTAATTAATATTTGGTCATTGGGCATATCTGACCCGCGTTGCGAACAGTGGCGGACATTAACCAAAATAGTTTTAAATAAAGGGGAATAACATGACCTTTCATTGCATATAATTGTTTGATTAAAAATCGTCAGCGAAAAATGTACAGGATCCTTCAAAAAAGAAAACAAACGGTATCAAAGGTTTTTATTTCATCTTAAAAAGGCATACAAATAATATCGAAATGAGCTAATGTTTATCGATGTGTTATACGCTGTCTCTTTCGCACATTGAACAGGTTTTTTTTTCGCACATTAAATAGCTGCGCCCATATCGCTAGCATTGTTTTTTATCTGTCTTGGACCATACACCAGGAAGCAACAGACGCACCCGCTGCCTTTTTAAATGATCTTATGATTGCTTTGGATCAAATTGAATAAATAATCTTTTAATGAATTAACATTTTATTTTTCTTACCTATATCAATTAATTAGCGGACGCTCGCGACTTCGTCGGCCTCATTTAGCTATCCCGCGGGAATATCGGGATAAAAAATAGCCTATAACCTTTCTCATGAATGTGGCTATAACACACAAAAAGATTTTTTCAAATCGAATCAGTACTTTCAAAGATAAATAGTATGGATATATACATAGATAGCACTTGATTTTTTTAGATTCCCGTAGCTCACATTAATGCGACTAATGCCATAGTAAATGAGAGACATAGTTAAATACACTGTGCTATATTTCGTTTGTGTCCGCCATGGGTATAGTTTCCATACTAAGGTGCCCATTTACTTTTATAATTAAATCTATATTCGTTTACTGCCTCACGTTTGTCTGCCTAGGAGAGAAGCAAGCTCACATGCTTGCTTCTCTCCAGTCCGAAAACCAAACTAAGTATCCATTATGAATAGAAGCTGCGGCTGCATTGCCTGAAGCTCTATTGGTAAATATAGCTAATGTTGCTTCTACCAATTCTAACTTCTTTATAATATTATTTGTGGCTACGAAATAACTGGTAGGCAAATTCTCAATAGCTATCGTGTCACAAAGACTTTTTTTTGTATTTATTGATACAAGGGCTTAAAATGAACCTTATCTCAAAAGATACGAACATTTTGTAGATAGTGAATGTTCATACAACAAAAGAAGCCGTCATTACAATTACAACACAAAAGAGGGTAGAAATATAACAAAACTTAAAGGCGAGACGTTTACCGAGTAGTACAAGGGCTCCCCAAACATCCTCTGTAAGGGGAGACAATTAAGATATTATTGAAGGACTCTGTACCTCCTTGTACGGATGTACCCCGATTTGGGTAGGTACGAGAAATTAATTTGGAACGAATTTGGTTATCGTCGCATCCAGTCTTTACGGTATTAATGTGGGGTATGATAATGAAATTTACATAGCAATGTATCTTTGTATACTGTGATAAGACTGTTGGCCTTGTGTTGTGCTTATAGTTCGAACTAGAAAGTACTGTCATGATTAGATCTCATTGTTAATTCCACTGGGGTACCTTATAAATGATGTGTCTAATACTAGCCATATTTTTATGTTCGTAAGTTTATTATTATGTAGGTATCATACAGTGAATGTAATCTTAACACGTTCAGTGCGGAACAGGCCAATTTCGGCCTGCCGCTGTACGTACAGCCGGTGCGGACGAAGAAAACTATGTCCCTCTCGCTGGTGCGGAACGATTATTTTTGGTGTTTTTAAGGTTCTGACAGAGACAAATACATATTTCGGCTTGTAGTAAAAAATGTAGGTATTCTCCATAAAAACATCACGGCAGGCCTTTTTCGGCCTGCCACGCACTAGCGGTGAAATATATCCGCTCAGTGCGGCAGTGGGTCTATTTCAGCCTGCCAACCCAACAGGCCTGCCGGCGACCCGATACCGCACAGAGTGCACACGCCGCCAGTTAGTGTTGTGCTATCTAACTCATCGGACGTGCGCGCTATCGATAAAATTGACGATGGCAAATAATAAAAGAAAAATTGAAATATTGGAAGATCGAGTGATTCGTCCTGCAAATAAAAGTGATAGTGATAGTAGTGAGGAAATATTTCCAATGAAGAAAAATAAAAAGTATTTAACAAAACATCATGGAAAACCAAATAAAAGCGGTAAGTTTTGCTTACTATCTACACGTATATTTATAGTAGTACTTATAATATTTGGAAATGTACGGTTACCTGCGAAAGTGCAGTGATATATAATGCGCTTTTTAACCCCCGACGCAAACAGAGCGGTGCTAAAACGATTTCGATCTAGTTTTTTTTTGCTTGAAAGGTGATTTCAAAGCTTCGATCAAATATATATACAATAGTTGCAAGATCGCAGCACGAAAAACGGCACCAATCAAACTGTGCTTTATTACAATTTTTAGCACAGCTTACCTACTCTCAGCCGCTTCACGACCGCGCTAGCAGTGTGACGTACCTATTTCAAATGTTAACGATACTGATGATGATGATGAAAATAGGTGTTTAATAGGTGAAGTATCATACTTTCAGCTTTTATAACATTTTTCTGGACTTTACCATGTAATAGGAACATATTAATTAAGTATAAAGTCCCGATTTTAAATAATTTTGTTTCATTTCAATCGTGTGAAATGCGCGCCTGTCCTTTTCACTCTCCGTGTTTTGTACATAACGCACTCTCGCTCACATAGTCACGCTAAAGTGGCGCGGCGGCACAGTAAAGGCCTTGCCTTGAATTGGTTTTGCCCGTCTACACGACACAATCTAATCACTGACTTTCATTTCGCCCACCCGATTGGTTAAAATCTAGTGGTACCGCCCACCCGATGAACTTGAGTTGGACGTCTGGCGTCTACACATCACGATTTCATCAAGTGATTTAGTCAAGTTGGACGTAAAATTGTGCCGGCAAGGCCTTTATATAATGTAACAGTATTGTAACTCGGTTGTCTTCCCGAGTTAATATGCCTACAGACGCGCCGTACGCAAACAAGCGATAGGGCTGCCCGCCTCAAGTACTTATTTTAATTACATCTGCCTAGTACCTACCCGAAGTTTTTTTAGGTTTTGTGATTATTCATATTACGTATATTTTGTTATTCAAGCAAATAAATATCATGTAGGTATGAAGTACCATAGGAAGTGACCTATCGGTTACACTAAGTAGACTAAGCAGTTACACTAAGCATATTGATATTGGCTTCAATTTTGAAAATTACATACTTTGTAGGTACTACTAATCATAGACTTTAATGAAATAATTGAAACTAAACCAATGAAAATAAAAAATAAACCAATTTATAGAAATGGTGACTCTTGTAGCTTGCTACTAAGCAACAAAGTGCAATTCAGCTCGCATAAGCACTCAGTGCCTAACGCCATATTCACCTAACCGTTCCCGCTCTATTCTAACACATAACGCTGTCGCTGTCTGGCGCGGAGTTGCGCGCTAGGGTGGTCGACTTGCCGCTGCTACTTTAATATTTATTCATCGTCTATCTACCTACTTGACCACATACCTAATAATTAATAATTATCCTATGAGTATCCTACCTATCCCACTATTTGAGCTCGTAGAACAAAAACCATAAAAATTCTGGTCGTTTATTACATTTTCATTATACAAATTCTTAGTTATTTCGTAAACGCGTGGACCGATTTACATGATTCAAACAGATAAAATGGTTTTTGAACTAGATCTTTAATTTGACACCATACTCGTTGGGATATCTCAACAAACAAAAATCTTATTTTCAAGTTGCTCTCATAAAATAAATAAAATCAAATTAAGTAATTGTTCAGGCGAGTTGTTATCTCTATTTGATCAGCTTCATTTATCATGAAAATAACGCTTTACGTGATTGCACAACTACGCATTAAGCCTAGTTCCCACTATATTATACATCGGATCGGTGATTAAGCCAGGTAGCCTGGTAGGGCTATCGAAATTAATAGTAGTTATTCAAGTTCAAAAACTGGAGTTCAGTTTGAATCTCGGGTATTCTCAATACTAAGCCCAGTATGAGAAAGATCAAGTCTACATATATGAGGTATAACCTCAACTATAGTAAGGACTCCGTTTTCATTTTCAGTCTAATGTGAACGCACTATGTCCGAGTACCGGTTTTGAGCAAAAGCTAGCATAATGGGAACTGGACTTTCCAGTTATTAAATTGCACTTCATAACCCTTTTACAGATGAAATAAAAAAGTTATGATAGGACTCTGCGGACAAGAAGGTGAGGCATAAAAATACGTACCGCGACTACCGTGTATATACACAAGTAAACACACACACACATAAAATCATATTGCGGTGTTACATTATGGCGACGTAACACAGTGTTTAGCAAAAACTGCCTCACCTTATAGTTCAAAGCATTCTATATTACCCTTTAATTACATTTGTGAACCTTTTTATTAGTTCTCAACAATGAGTCCTGTTGTAAAACTTATAAATCAAATTAATCACAAAATATTAAAAAAAAATATAATTTCAGAAAATGAAGTAAAACCGAAGGACAATTTAATGGATCATGTGCTTGAGATGGGCGCTAAGCGGAGAAATTGTGCAGAGTGCTACGAGTGACTGCGAAGAACCGTCAGTAGCGACGAAGCAAAAAAAAGAGTAAAAAAAATTAAAAAATATTGCAGGCAATGCAACATGCATCTTTGCGTGTCATGTTTCCAAAACATTCACAATTAAATAAACATCTTCATTTCTTTTATGTACGAAAATTCTGTTTTATTATCGATATTCCTTTATTTTGGTATGTCCCATCACTGCTAAAAATACCTTCTAGTGCGGTTCAGGTCGATATCGGCCTGCCGCTTTTCGTGGTTTATATCTCTTTACCTATTTGGTAGATTCCGGGGCGAATCAAACCTAAGGAAGCTGGGTTCAAGGCTATTCTAATAGTAAAAAAAAAATATATATACACTATGTTTTCGCAAAGTTATAGCATTTTAAGCTACCCTAGTGCTGGCAGGTCGAAAAAGACCTGCCACGCACTGGCGGAAAAATCGTTGCGGGCACATTTCGACCTGCCACCGCACCAGATGAAGGTTTATGATTTTACTTGCCGCAGCGAACGTGTTAATATAAAAAAATCCTTGCGATACTTACTGACTGACAGACACGCTACAGCCGAAACTATTGGGCGCAGGAAGCTGAAATTTTGTAACTGGTAATTTGTGGTCGTGGTAATCCCTTAATTTTTAACATAAATACTGACGATATTTTGTCTAAATAAAAACTATAAATGCAAATACTTATCAATGCCAAATAAATGACTCTCACTTGGTCGCACATAACTATGGACCAAGTATATTTACTTATCTATTAATTTGTAGCAGGAAGTACTCCTAGACGTCCAGCCCCTAAGGTTGAACGGTAACAGTTTAGGGTACTGCCAATGATTTACTACTAATTAACGTCAGACCGATTTACAACTTATTTTCACCTTTAGGCCGTCATTAATAAATCCTTAGTTAATTGCCTGACTATTTACGTAGTTGGCAATAATTGTTGAAGTTTGTTTTCAGTTTCGGTTTAAAAGAGATAATTACTTTTGGTACAATGCAGTTAATGATTGGTTTTCGAGTGAACTTTTGGTTAATGGGTACGGAAATTATGAGTTATTTTCAAACCACGTTGATAAGGCTTGTAGTTTGGTGTTTGTCAAATCAGTCTAACTAGCATCGAACTAGACTTCGATTTTAGCTGGTGCAACAACGAAGGCTAATTATAAAACAGCTCTTCCATATAAAATTGTACTAGGCAAAACGTTCGGATCAGCTGATCTTTCTTTGCGATATTATTATTTATAATATGCTCTTTTGTGTGTGTAAAAGGGGACTTGAGAATGGTTTAGATTCACAATTTAGTCCACTGGAAAATGTCTTTTTAGTTAATTTTTAATTTGTAAGTAGTTGTTGATTTTGGAATGTTTCACATTGGAACCGACCGACTGCGCTAGCATCGCAGTGACAAATCTATATTAATAATTTCGTCAAGGGGTACGGTAGACTCGATCGAAACCTTAACTAAATAATATAACATTAAAAATAAAGATTTCGAGTCGACAACATATTATATCCGCAAAATTCTGACTGTCGAGTATTTTGTTAAATTCGAATGGTTCTGAAAGATAAATCGCATTCGCCATATTGGCCACTCTAGCGAAACGTCACTGATACCGGATAACATTTTGAGTACTACCACTACCAATAAAGATGTAAAACATATATCTGAGCTCTTTGGTACCTACAGTCTTAGTACCTGGTAGCGCCATCTACCTTCCTATTTATAACTAATCGCATCAAGATCAATCGTTCCACGTCTAGTGCGAGCGCTACCATATTTCCGTCCCGCTCTATCCCTCTCCCTGGAAGAGGCACTGCCTTCGCCTGATTCATCGACGCGATCGTGGACGCGAGTGACAGTCGAGAACATTCCGCTCGCTGAGAACGCCATCTCGTTCGTACCGCGCCGCTCCCGTATGTGTTTATTACCGCTTCCACCAAGGAAAACCCGCTCGCGAATGGTGAATTGAAGTGAAAACAAGCAGCTGCATCACGAAACCACCAGGAGACTGCCCTACGGAAACGAAGAAGGTTGTATAAGGTAGGTGCCCTCCATCCTTGAAATATCCTATACCCACTCAATCTCCTCTTCCCTTATTCCTTTCTAGGCGACCCAGAACTTGCCCTAATACAGTCCATTCCATTAATCCTTCCCAAGTCGCCTAGAACCCTACGGTTTCGGTGTAAAGCCGAACCAGTTTTTTGATCCATACGAGTCGGATTCATTTACGTTTTATACGTTATACCGCTATACCTAGGCAGTTATAGCACCTAGCTATACTCCTTATATATTCACATAACCGTCACATGGTTATTTCCGCCCGCATTAGTAGGTAAACTTTTATGTAGCTACCTACTTATTAAATTATTATTTCTGCAACTATCATAGTTGTCTTATAAATCTCATATTTCAATCAACTTTAATTCCTCGGCTCTAAGGTGTTGCCTAATTAGCCTACTTAGGTAAAATAATAGATGCATTAGATATTCTTATTTTGTTTCGTTCTCATTAGCTTATACTTACGTAAGCATGTCACAACAAAAGAAGTCATGCGTGTCGGAAGACAAAGAGATGACAATCTTAGAAGCGAAACGCAATATTTTATTTGAGCGCATTCAAAACATATATGAACGATCAAAAACCGCATCTATGTCTGACAGTAATAGCGAAGCATTTCTCAGTTATTGTATAACAGTAGATAGTATTCGAACAGATTTTCATAAGTTGTTAGACGATTATAACGCAAGATTACTTTCTATCAATCCTGATGAAAAACCGAACTATCAGGCGTATACCTCATTCGAAGATCTTTATTGTATTATTAAGCGTGTACAATCGCAATTGGAGGGTAAATGTTCGGCAGAGCCCGTTGCCCGCAAACCGAGATTACCGCCAATCGAGATTATGTCGTTTGACGGAGATATACGAAATTGGCCGTTATTCTATGCGAGTTTTAAGTCTACAGTGCACGATAATGGTTCTCTGACAGATGCTGACAGGTTGTACTATTTAATAGGTAAACTGTCACCGAAGGCTCAGTCCGTATTTGCAGGTGTCACACCCAGTGCTGAGAATTATCAGGTCATATTTCAGTCACTACTTGACAGATATCAGGACACGCGCGTCCTAGCGTCTACGTACTTTGACCAAGCTTTAAATCTCAAACTGTCCGGCAACGCGTCTGTCTCGAATTTCCAGCTGTTTATTGATAACTTCGTAACCGCGGTTAATTCTCTTAGGAATTTAAAATTAGAAGATCTTTCCGACTTTATGTTGCTTCAACTCGCTTTAAAAAAGTTTGACACTGATACAATTCGCGCATTCGAGATGACGGAACGCAATAATAAAATACCTACACTAGATAGTTTTATTTCGTTCATAAAATATCAGTGTCGAATATTTCATAATACGCAGTCTGGTTCACCTGGCCCGTCTAACACTAACGGCAACAAACAAAGGTTGAATAAATCGCGAAATAGTAATAATAACTCGGTCCCTAATCCACAATCTTACGTAACATGTTCGGAATCTAATAGTAATAATTCACAGAAGTGTCTGTGCAGTAATATAGTGCACGACCATTACTATAAGTGTCCCACCTTTAATGATTTAAATCCAATTGCTCGTTTTAAAAGCGTAAAAGATAACAAAGCTTGCATTAATTGCTTAAGCATAAAACATAAAATGAGTAATTGTTCCAGTAGAACGAGATGTCGCTCGTGTAAACAAAAACATCATACACTGTTACATTTCGATAAAAATAACCGGTTGTCAAGTCAAGCCGCTAACCTTGACACACTTACGAGTACGTCGCAAGTGCAGAACACGGTAGCTGCGCCTTCCGCGTCTGAGGGCGAAGAAGTATCGTTGTGTATGACATCCATTGCGCGGGCGACGCGCACGCGAGGACGGCACTCGCGCTTCTATAATGATCCGCGCAGGGCCAAAACGCAGAGTACGGCGTCTAAGACGGTACTGTTAGCGACAGCGCAAGTTATCGTATATGATGTTAATGGGTCGCCGCACATGGTACGTTGTCTGCTAGATAGCGCATCTCAGACCAATCTAATAACATCGGAATGCTTCAAACGCCTCGGATTATGGAATAACTTTAAAAATACTTACTCAACCGTCAAAGGGATAGGCGGATCAGAAAAGCATTGCAGGGGTTCCGTAGATATTAAAATACATTCGCGTTTTGATAGGAATATTAATTTTAACATTTCTTCGCTTATCGTGGAGCGTATCTCGGACGCATTGCCGAACGCTAATGTAGACGTAGCATCACTCACTCATCTCGAATCATTGCCGCTAGCCGACGCGGAGTTTGCGAATCCGGCAGGCATTGATCTTTTAATCGGAGCTTCAATATTTCCGCACTTGCTACTAACTAACATAGTTCGTAGTGAGCGATATGATTTACCGCCCGCTATTGAGACGGTACTTGGGTATGTGATTATGGGTACCGTACCTACGTTACATACTTCTCATTGTATTACGTCTTGTTGTTGTTCTGCTCTTCAAGAGATCAAGGTGGGTGCTAAAACTGTGTGTAAGATAAAGCACTAATTAGCTATGCTATGCTATGCTATGCTACGCTATGCAACGCTATGCTACGCTATGCTACGCTATACTATACTACACATCCGCTTTGTATATAGATGACATTGCCTGTAATGTCATACCCGCTCCGCTAGCAATTTCGCTTTGTGAAGAGCTTATTCAGCTTTTCAAGCGAGGCCAGTTTGATCTTGGCAAATGGACAAGCAACTCTAAGGAGGTTCTCGCACGCATACCAGATTCTCATGCTTCTCCAGACATTGAGTTTGAGAAGTCTGTACCGCATAAGGTTCTCGGTTTATGCTGGGACAAATCCTGTGATAGTTTTCGGTTTGACGTATCACTACCAGATGATAAGTGCACCAAACGCACTATGCTGTCCACAGTGGCTCGACTATAGGACATAATGGGTTTTGTGGCTCCCACAATTTTGTACGCCAAGCTCTTGATCAAAGAGCTTTGGCTATCAAAGTGTGAGTGGGATGAAACACCCCCTGACCATATTGTCGCCGCTTGGGGCCAGTTTTGTATTGAGCTTGCCGCGCTCAATCAAATTACTATTCCGCGTCATCTTAGGTTGGTAGATGGATATACCATCAACTTAACAGGTTTCACTGACGCCAGCGAGCGTGCTTACGGCGGAGTCGTATATCTGCAAGTCCGCATTGGTTCTAACTACTCGGTGCAGTTAGTTTGTGCCAAGTCTAAGGTCTCGCCTGTTAAAACCATTTCGGTTGCGAGACTGGAGTTGTGCGCGGCCCTTCTGCTGTCTCAGTTGCTCCACAAGGTTCAAGACACAGTTTTGCCCCACTACTCTATTAATAAATATACGCATTTTCCGACTCCAAAGTAGTGCTCGCTTGGATTCATTCTTCTCTTCACCGCTAGCAGACTTTTGTCGCCAACCGCGTTAGTAAATTGATTGAACTTGTTCCCGCTACTTGTTTCAATCACGTCGCGGGTTATCGTACTCGTCTTCAGGAAGAACTCTCCATAGATCATATTGACTGGAAGTTTATTCCACCAGCATCACCACATTTCGGTGGATGTTGGGCAAGCATGGTCAAAGTAATTAAAACGCATCTCTTCAAAGTTATAGGTCAACAGATCCTCTCTTACGAAGAGCCTTTAACTGTCCTTGCACAAGTCGAGGCACTGATCAACTCGCGTCCGCTTCCAACTCAGTGAGATCTAGCCTGAAGTTGGACCTACCTCTTAGTTTAAGTATTTAGTTAGTAGTTTTCGCTATTATTGCGTTTGCAGTTTTTGCTAGAGTTAATTTAGATTAATTTTATTGTCATATCGCTGTCTTAGCCTATTGATGGGTTATGCGGTAGTACACCCAACATAGCTAAGTTCAATTCTATTTTTTTTAAAGGCAACCTTTTAGGGCCGGGGGGATATGGTAGCGCCATCTACCTTCCTATTTATAACTAATCGCATCAAGATCAATCGTTCCACGTCTAGTGCGAGCGATACCATATTTCCGTCCCGCTCTATCCCTCTCCCTGGAAGAGGCACTGCCTTTGCCTGATTCGTCGACGCGATCGTGGACGCGAGTGACAGTCGAAAACATTCCGCTCGCTGAGAACGCCGTCTCGTTCGTACCGCGCCGCTCCCGTATGTGTTTATTACCGCTTCCACCAAGGAAAACCCGCTCGCGAATGGTGAATTGAAGTGAAAACAAGCAGCTGCATCACGAAACCACCAGGAGACTGCCCTACGGAAACGAAGAAGGTTGTATAAGGTAGGTGCCCTCCATCCTTGAAATATCCTATACCCACTCAATCTCCTCTTCCCTTATTCCTTTCTAGGCGACCCAGAACTCGCCCTAATACAGTCCATTCCATTAATCCTTCCCAAGTCGCCTAGAACCCTACGGTTTCGGTGTAAAGCCGAACCAGTACCAACTAAGTAGTTTGCACGTGTAAATACTTTTTGCAGTTATATTTCAATAACAACAGTTAAAACGACAATTATAGAAGTATCCGCCCAATAAAGGAGATTTGTGTTATCCCGAACATAGATGATATACTATAATTAAGGAACCCCGAATTTACGCGAGCGAAGCCGCGTGAAAAGCTAGTATAGGTATAATATCTTTCCACATTTCAGCCCTATGTCTCTCTACGTTTCTCAATCGCTGTTTGGTTACTGGGCTTAGTATACAAATTCAGTTTCAAGTAAATTTTTTGATATATACAAATGAGCAAAGCCGCGCAAATGCTTATTAATAAATAAAAAACAGCCCCCTAGACACAATAATCAAAATACTTTATTAGAAACTACAAGCGCTGCATTTCAGCACAACAAATTTAAATTAAACAACTCAAATAAAATTCTTTAACACTAGCCATGTGAAAGAATTCACGGAGATAAGTAAATCTCCTTAAAATAATAATGTAAGGGTTGCAGCCAACTGACACGATATATCACCGGCGTGTCAGTGCCGAGCAAATCCTGCTCTCTGAAATATTGCTTGGCATTCGCCAACAGAAGATGCGACCGTACATTTTGTGCATTAACGAATATATATTATATGGAGCGTGTGTATACGACAGTAATAAAATTACGGTTGATACCTTTAATAATGATTTCGTTGGCCGTAGTATATTAACGTCTTTGGTATAATCTTGATGTATAGCGCTTGATAAAGTAATGGATTTGTGTAAAATGAACTTCAGAATTTTCTTTTATAAAGTATTTTGCAGACAATATAAATATATTATAAATGGTTTTGAATCGCAACTACGACAACGCTGGGATTATAATGATGATAAACTTATTAGAAATATATCGTTAGGCATATCAAAATATAACGATATTTTTATAATACTTTTGTATATGCAATTTTTTTATGAAATTTTGATATACTTTGTATTGTAAATCTCTGAATCACTAATAAAAAGCAACATTATTTCAGCGTTAAATTGGTCTCCCTGTACTCTAAAAAATGTTTATACTTGATATTCGCTGATGTGTCATAAAAGCAACAATAGCATGTCAGTAAGTTTGCTAATTTAAGAACAAATGTTACGCAGCGATGTCTCCCATTCCTTACTGAAGTCACTCGCCTGTTGTAAGTCGTGATGAATAGAATAATCCGGGGGATGTTGAATGCTGTATTATGCAAAAAAATCATTAGGCTTAAGAGTGCCACCTGCCTGCCTCTCAGCATTATTGAAGACTATTCTATGTGATATAATAGAACATTTTTAGTTTTTTTCAGGTGCATTCTTCGAAAGGAGGATGTTTAAGTATAAACATATATTTTCTTGAGTTTCTCAATAGGGTTGTCTATTTCCAAGTAAGCTTTCAAAGGGCTTGGGTGGGTTTCGGAGGAAGCGCAAGTATTGTTGCTTATTGAATAAAGGACATCATATCACTTTGTATTTTTGAGAGAGCATTCTAAGTGTATTTTAAAACGGCATGTATTTAATGCAGCATCTAAGTAATACGAATACAAGTTTAAAAAATAATTAGAGTGGGTACGATATATAATGGGTTGGCAGCTAATAAGGAGTATCGTAATAAGTAAAAGTTAGCATATTAATATTTCAGTGTAAAAGCTTCGTTTTAATTTAAAGTAGCAGTATTTTTTTTGGGAACTGAATTAGTATCTAAGCGGCAACTTGATGATGACTAAAAAATAGAAAATAGGCATTCATAAATAATACAAATTTCAATATTTGGCTGAATTAAATATCTTAAATGAAGTGTTTTGTAAAAGTAAATAAGACGCTCCAGTCTTTTAAGCCAAGTCGACAGAGCCCTGCTTGGCAGGGCTCCTATTTTTGGGTGCAGGGCCACAAGAACACCTAACATAACCTACTACTAACATTATTAGCGCCAAGACATTATTTATAGCTCCTCGGCTAATAAGCCTTGATAAGCTCAAAATAGCCTTGATGGAATTAAGAAAGTGCCAGGAGGAAAATAATCACCTACTGAAAGAGCGTTCTGATTGTGAAGAGGATATCAAGATTGTTAATGACAAGGTCTCAAACTTAAAAGCACAACTCGCTGAACTTCACATTGAGTACATGGACACTCTTGCGCAGCGAGACAGGTTGCAGGAAGAGATCAATACATTAACAACTTGCAATGACACCTATTCCTGGTCTGTAAGTCGGATCGCTGAGCTTGAAAGCAATTTAGAACAGGCTTTGTTAAAGGTAAAATCGTTAGAGGAAACGGTGCAGGTACTTAACCGTGGTGCAACACAGAACCTTTATTCAGAGGTTTTAGGTGATAAATTATGCTTAGGGTCTAATAGACATAGTATACAACTAAAAAGTTATGTTAAAAATTTTAAGCAACAAAGGAAATTATGTAACATAAACAAAAATATTAGTAAACTAGTACAGAACTTGAAACAGTATAATAAATCAAAAAATATAACAAACCAATACAAAAATTTAGTTTCTGAACGTAAGGAATTGTTACAGGACCTAGAAAATTATAATATAGAATTAATTAATGGTAGGATGTTATATGATCAGCATACAAGGGATCTCAAATCACAAATCAGCGCTTTAGAGTCACAACTAAATAGGATGAATATCCAGTATGAGAAAGAGGTTCAGGTATATATAAGTAAATATGATGAGATTGCACGAATTGGTAAGAATAATCTGGAATATGTAAAGGCCTTGACAATTACAAATAATTACTCAAATTGTTCAAAATCATGCTTGTTAGGTAATGAATCTCTAATTATAGGTGATAGTGATTCAGGTTCAAGTTCTAGTTCTAGTACAACCAATAGTCCAAAGGATAAGACACCCTTAGTTGATAACTCTGGCACAAAAAAAGTTTACATGTTTTCAGATAGGTTAGGTGTAGGTTTAGGTAGCTTAATGAGTAGTCATTTACAGCAACAGAAAATCATTAATTATTGTTATCCGGGGTCATCTTTTTCACACTTAATAGATAGTTTAAAACAAACAACATTAGATAGACATTCAACAATAATTATTATATATGGTGACAGCCAAATTGTGAACAAAAAAGATATTTACAATTTAACAGAAGTAATGTTATCACTTCATAAAAACCTAGGATGTCAATTTATTACTTGTGCTTTACCTTACTCAAGTGTATTAGATGAAAAGGTAAATCAACATATATTTGACCTAAATTTGTGTTTATACAATATGACATGGCAGTATAAAGATATTATTTTATATTTTGACATAAATAAATTCATTAATAAATATAATTACACATTGACCAAAGATACTATGTATCTTTCACTATTTTATAAACGACAAATTGCTAAATTATTAGCATATAATATACAATATGACACAGGTACATGCAGGGTATCCAAGAAAATGGTTTCTGTAAATAATTCTGTCTTTACCATTCCTTCTATTTTAAATACAGACACGAGTTCTTTAAACTTAAGAATAGGACAAAGGATAGACATTGTCAATTGAATGTAGCACATCAAAATATACAGGGTCTATCTGGCAAACATTTAGAATTAAGTTTATACTTAGAAAGCCACAATATTAAAATTATGTGCATAACGGAGCATTGGTTAAAGGATTATCAAATTAAATTTTTAAATAACATGCATTACACTGTGCAAAGTGCTTTCACTAGGAGTCAAGCTATCCATGGTGGATCCTTGATACTAGTTTCAAATACCATACCATGTAAGGAGCGAAAGGACATAAGCACCTTGTCTGTAGAACGAACTATAGAAATGTCCTGCATTGAGCTGGAACAGTATATTGTTATATGTGTGTATCGCCCTCCTTTAAGTAACTTTAATGTGTTTGAGTCTACTATGGAAGACGCAATTGGTAAAATTAGGACCAATAAAAAAGGTATCATAGTTTGTGGTGATTTTAACATTAATTTATTAGATAGTTCACCAATGACTAGTAGGCTTTTAAACCTTTTTAAATCATTTAATTTGACAAATTTATTTTTTGAACCTACTAGAATAACAGCATCATCTTCCACTTGCCTTGACAATATATTTAGTAATCATACAGTATTACATAAATTAGTTACTACTGACTTAACTTCGGATCACTGTGGTCAATTGGCAGGTTTTTCATATATTCATGAAAAAGTCGTACATAAGGTGACAGTTAGGCCATTACCTAGGCGTAAATTTATTGAATTTAGGAACAAAATTTTAGTAGGTATTAATCCTGATATGATGGAGCTTAAATCACCTAATAAGATTTATGATACTATGTTTAATATAGTGCAAAACGAATTTAGAAGTACTTTTAAGACCAAGGAAAAAGTAATCAAGGAGTCTAGAGCATTTAGTGAGTGGGCTACTGTAGGTATTCACAAAAGCAGAGCAAGGATGTATGAGTTGTATGGTATGAAGAAATACAATTTTAATGCGAGCTTCACTGAGTATGTCAGAAATTATTCAAAAATATTTAAAAAGGTATGCAGTATAGCTAAGGCAGTATTCATTAGTGACAAAATTAGGAAGTCTTCTAATAAAGTTAAGGCCACCTGGCAAGCTATTAACGAAGCAACGGGCAAGACAACCTTAAGGAACACCAATGTTAACTTGCTAGATAATAATAAAATTATTAACAATAAAGAAAAAGTTGCACACACATTCAATAATTTTTTTGCTAGCATACCTATTACTACTACTAGAGGTCTAAACTCATCAGCTTCAGGTGCAGAAAATTTATTAGAATCAAGTGTACAAAAATGTGATGTAATATTTAAATTCAGCCCTATTAGTTCTACTGACATTATAAACACCTTTCAATCTCTAGAGTCTAAGAATACAGGTGATCTCTGGGGAATATCTGTTAAGATATTGAAAAGTATAATAGATATAGTAGCTCCTTATCTTAGTAACTTGTTTAATAAGTGTATAGAATCAGGCAATTTTCCAGATTTAATGAAACATAGTAAGATAATACCTCTGTTTAAATCCGGCAGTAAGACTGATCCTAGTAATTATAGGCCAATTTCAATACTACCTACTTTTAGTAAAATCTTTGAAAAGATCATACTCAAGCAACTTCTGAAACACTTTAATTTAAACAGCCTCCTTCATACTGAGCAATATGGTTTTACTAAGGGTCACTCGACGACGGATGCAGGAGTAGCGTTACTCAAACACGTCTACAATGCATGGGAGAAATCTCCGAATGCTATTGGTGTGTTTTGCGACCTTTCGAAAGCCTTCGATTGTGTCTGCCATGATACGCTCTTGTGCAAACTTAAACATTACGGCGTCCAGACTAAAGCATTGGATGTTATTAAGGCATATTTAAATAACAGAATCCAATGTGTCGAAATAAATGGCTCAAAATCCAGTGGTTTACCAGTACAATTGGGAGTGCCGCAGGGTAGTATCCTAGGGCCTTTCTTGTTTCTTGTGTACATTAATGATTTGCCATTTTACCTGAGAAACATTTGTGACGTGGTATTGTTTGCTGACGATACTTCATTGATATTTGAAGTAGATAGAAATAAGGAAAACTTTACCGAAATAAACAGTGCTCTTACTCAGGTGACTAAATGGTTTACTGTAAACAACTTAGTACTGAACGCCAAAAAAACCAAATGTGTTAAGTTTGCTTTGCCAAACGTCAGAAACCTTGGTACTAACATCGTTTTAAATGGTGATGTACTGGAAACAACTGAATCTACGTTGTTTCTAGGAATAACACTTGATTCAAAGTTGCAATGGGGCGCACACATTACATATCTGTCAGCGAAACTTAGTTCGGCTGCTTATGCCATTAAGAAGGTGCGTAGTTTAACAGATGTCGATACGGCTAGGCTGGTATATTTTGGCTATTTTCATAGTGTTATGTCATATAGCATATTACTATGGGGTAGAGCTGCTGATATCGAAAGTATTTTTATATTGCAAAAAAGAGCAGTTCGGGCCATTTACCAATTACGAACAAGAGTTTCGCTCAAGGAAAGATTTAAGGACATCGGTATTTTAACTGTAGCGTCTCAGTATATTTATGCCAGTGTTTTGCATGTGCGTAGGAATATAAATTCATATTCAAAGAATAGTGATATTCACTCTATTAATACAAGAAATAGACATAAATTATATGTTCCGTATTTCCGTTTGTGTAAAACTCATAATTCTTTTATAGGACAAAGTTTACGCATCTACAACAAGATACCGATATGTATTTTAGACTTGCCGTTTAGCGCATTTAAGACAACGATTAAAAATAACCTAATGCAAAAGGCTTATTACAATTTAAATGATTACCTTAATGACAAATGCGCTTGGCAATAATCTGTTTTAGTATTCACATAATTATTGGGTAAGTAGGTAGATAATATTAAAATTTTCATGACATGTAATTAAATATATGATTCTATTCCCAATAAAATTATATAAGTAAATGATGTTTTTTGGAATCGCCATCACATCATTAGATGTCTTTCATGTCGTTAGATACTATTTATTTATTATGTTTAATTTTATTGTCTTGTACTCAATCAGTTGGATCGGTGGTTGTATTTCAAAAGGTATCACGTCAATTAAATATGGGTACTACATTTGCATTTCTTCACACGTTTTCACAAATTTATGCTATACTTAATGATCTGGAAAATGGAGGTAGTTCGCGTTCATGGTCAGTATACCAACAGATTGTTAATTTTATTACTGCTGGTTCGTATACCGTTGTCGTCATGCTCACTAAAATGTCATTTCTTGTGGTGGCGTCGTGTGTCGGGTCATCCCTGTCCCTCTAATATGGCGAGAGGGATGATGGCTGGCACATGCGTCATACTCGTGAACGGGTGCTACTTGCGATGACTGGTCGATGGCGGTCTTATGGGCTGGTATAATTTTTTATTTATATTTAACTTCATCATTTCCATCATGGTTCTGAACATTTGCGCGGATTGCCTGCATTGTTAGGTGCATAATGTAAGTGGATGCTCCTGCTTCACCATGTCTATGTTCAGGAGGCTAACTAAATGAACATCAAAATTTAACTTGATTATGCTTGAGTATCATGTAAAGTAAATATATACAAGTAACATAGAAGGTATAACAGTTGCAGCACCTTACAAAAGTTTAATTGTTATGTATTATTAAAAACCTGGCGATGAAAAAGAGTGACCGTGAGTTTTATTGCCCGTTCTTTCTCATGGTTCTACCTATTGCATTGCGAACGTGGCAGTAAATGTAAATGTAGAAGCATACAGTAATAATGTTTAAATTTGACGTTCATAAGTGTCACTTTGTGATTTAAATGAATAAAGGATTTTGAGTTTGAGTTTGAATATTTCAATTGACTTGTATTGTTTATTTGGTACCTAAACGCAGCTGCTAGTTTTTTGTTTTTTTAACACCCTTAGTTTTGAATCTTATTTATTATAATAGTCGCGAAAATATTTAATCGCTAGCAAGTTATTTTATTAGTTGAAAACATTTAGTCATCTTTTAAGTTATTAGTCACTTGGAAAGTAATAAGCTTTTTAAAACTACTTAACAAAGAAACTCGATATATAACCTTGTCAGAATATGAAAAAAAGCCTCTAGTTTCAGAACCATGTAGCCGTTAAAAAAATTTGTTTGATGTATTATTGAAACAGATTATCTATACAGACTTACTTTTTTTTTCTAAGCTTACGATTCATTAAACTTACACCAACCGTATCATATAATAAAATGTATGTACATAAGTCTATCAAATTGAAAAATCTTATCGACAATTTCAGAGACGTAATGTCAATAACATTTTATTTGAACATCAATTGATTCCGATAATCCTTTAACCAGCGCATTGGAACTCCTTCCTGAGAAATAAAATTGAAAATAATTTTAATAAAATAATGTATCCGTGTCACATTGTGAAGTCAGTATGGTAGACTTGAGATTGGAAAGGATTGCAGCAATTCCGCTCATGTCAAATGCTAAATAGATTTCTAACAACGTCAATTTGTGACAGAGCGAATTTGCTGAGATGAGGACGTTTGACGCGCGAATATAAGGTATATGCTACACCGATCTGTGAGGCATAGGTCGAGGCAAAGTAAGCTACGGGCTATTACTGATTCATCTTTAGTGGCGAAGTTTCTTGCGACGTTTATAAGCTGAAATTTTAATCGTAGTGTGTAGTATTTTGCAGTTATTACTTTTTGAGGAGGTAAAATTTGGTTTGCCAGCTACTCTCTACACGATATCCTTAACTTATATATCATTTGTAGCAGAATTCATCGATAGATAGAATTGTTGAAACGGGTGTTAGTGATCAGTGGCCATGAATGTTTGACAGATTGGCATGCCACGTGACTCTGTTGGCACTTTAATTTAGGCCACCCCTGTGGACCCACTGAACTGACACTAGCTTTAAATGAATACCTGGATGATACGTCCGCATTACCTCTACTGAGCTAATGTTTTCAAAGCAATTCGATTTGCACATGCAATAACTCTTTTTGGGTTAGAGTAAGGAACATTTTGACCTAAAAGCTATTCTTTCGAGTCCATGTGTGTTAGTTTGGATAATTTATGTCAAGTTCATCGCAAAATTGAAATTAATCCAACGCAAAAATCGATAACTGTCTTCAGAAAGATACATGATAAAGCTCATCGTGTTATTTATTTTCCTGTCCAGAAAAAACATTGTGCGTTACAAAAAATCTTCCTCTGAAAAACCTCTTCGCAGTTTCATATCAGCAAAACAAACAAACAGTCTTGTTCTATACAATTCTGTAGAACACGAGTACCATACAACAATGAAGAGAGATAATTCCGAGTGTGTCAAATGCTAAATACGTTTGTTACACGCGCACGTAATCATGTTACTGAGTCAACTGTTATGTACAGGGATTAGGGGGGTTCACTCTACTTAGGATGGAAATTTGTAGACGGAGAAATAGACGGCTGCTTGGATGTAGTTGATGTTAAATGTCAAATTGTATTGCATGGTGTAGGTAAATGCAGCAAGAAGATGGATATAATGTCGAAAATTTTAAAATGTTTCAATCGGTGTAATTTTATTGTAGTTCAGAAGGCAAATTCTCGTATTTTATCTGAAATCGACTTTGTTTATGAACCTAACATAACATAAATGTAATATAACTTTACATTTTATCCCTGAAGGGGTAGGTAGAGGTGTATTGCACACCCACACTTCGCCAGTTATGTTTCGGTCCCAATTAAATAGGGAGCCTGGCCATTGGCATCTACCGAGCCCATTTTTCAACCTAATGTGATACAATTTTGAATTGAAGCAAAATTAGTATTCTGTTAACATAATTTACTGTCTAGAAAAATCATGCGCTACAAAAAACCTTCCTTTCAGAACCTCATCCTACTTTCCACATCAGCAGAAGAAAGAAACAAACAGTCTTGTTGCATACAATTCTGTAGAACAGGAGTGCCGTTACAACAATGAAGAGAGATACTTCCGAGCGTGTCAAATGCTAAATAGTCATGTTACTGAGTCAACTGTTATGTACAGGGATTAGGGGAGTTCACTACTTAGGAGGGAAATTTGTAGACGGAGAAATAGACGGGCGCTTGGATGCAGTTGATGTTGAATTTCGAGTTGTATTGCATGGTGTAAGGATGTACTTGAGGTTGTTATACTTAAACGGGTAAGTTTTAAAATGCTTATGGTTAAAAAATCGTAAAGAAATACTATCAATTTCATAGTAAAATTGAGCACCAGTATCATAAGCCTCGGTGGCGCAGTAGGCAGCGCGTAAGTCTCATAATCTTAAGGTCGTGAGTTCGATCCTCACCCGGGGCAAACGTTTTTGTCCATTTCCTAACATTAATAATTCAAATTGATATCAAGTTTACTTCAGCAACGAGGTTCAGCGGTATACTTGTAGTGAGACTGGTAGACTGCTGTGAAGGGTCAAAGTCATGATGATGATGCATCCCACTGACTTCGAAAGAATATGCGTTTTAATTTTTTTATTATCGCTTCCTGATAAGTGAAGCCAAAATAGCGAAGAAACCACTGTCATATTACACGTCTGTAACTTCTCCAGAATATCCCGAAGAATTATGTGAAATCTGCCAACCCGTACTTGGCCAACATGGTGGGCTGGTGATAAACCAACTTCTTAGTTAGAAGGAACCAAAGGACAGTTTAAATACAAAGGTGATATTATTACAATATAGACGGACAATTTTGTAGGCGATCATACAGATGTGCTGACTAAGGAATGATACTTATGAATGCTCAACGTACGCGTATTATCGCTTAATATAAGGGGCGATAAATGCCAAACGTTAGCCTCATCATACATGCTTTTCGCAGCCCACTGCTGGACAGATTAGAATTTATATCTAAGCAGCGGCAGAGTAAGCCAAATTCTGCTACACCATGCTAGCCAGATTGGTTGATGTTGAGATTTTAGTCTTGTAGATTTCGTATCTTACACCTACTGAGCGAAATGGTGCAGTTAAACTGTGAATTCTTACATTTATTTAGCCTATCACCATAAAAAGCTAGTGTAATAATGCCTTGGCTATTCATAATTCGTGCTTTGACCTAAACGAATAAATTATTCAAATCGGAAAATACTAAAAGCTCCATAAACAAGCTTACGAAGCGTACCGCTCAAATAATTTTAAAATCTCTACAGAAATAAATGTCATTATGAATGAGTAATGAGACCGATATCTATTTAAGTTCACACAACAGAAATGTCTTCAAACTTTTTGGACGCATTTTGATTTTAATTGGTCGAGAATTATATAAAGAGAAATGCTAGATGAGTTTTATTACTTTTCTGCTATTTTGATAAATATTATTCACGTTCTTTTATGCTGCGATATTGCGAACAATATTAAAGTTTTGTGTTTTTTGTTGTGCTTGTTTGTTCCTGGTTTAACGAGAAACCATTACTAAAACAGGAAATAAGTTATTAGTAAGTGAGTGTGATCAAATAGTTTGTGTAAGTGAAGTACACGTCAAGCAAAACATTTGTAAAGAAAGTATAAAAAGGACGATGATATTATCTATACATATATAGAATAAATATCTTTGCTACTTTGTCGTTGAATTCATGAACTTTATACATATTTAACTGTAATTACTAGATCTTAGTCCCACTTTTTGGCGATATAGATGAGCACAACAAATACTTATATATCCAAATGCTTTTGATCTTCTTTAAAATTCTCTTAGATATTTACACGTAAGCATTTAATTGTCTTCGCCCATGACATCACCCATGTGGGAGTTGGTTATCGTGGTACAACGTGGCCTATGTTACTCTGCAGCCTCATAACTGTCACCACACACAAATCATAACCTTACTTGGCTCCGTTGCAATGTGAAAAAAGAAAAATACAAAGAAATCAACTAACAAACACGCTACCGCGTTTATAATTCTAGCATGAACTAGTATCAGTCTCAGAACAGACTTGGATTTTCTATAAGTTTACCACAAGAACTACAAAAACATGTTACACAAACCACGCCTTAAAACAGTCACAAGCAACACAATTCGCCGCAACATTTTGCCGTGAACCCACCGTGGATATTTTAAAAACTATATATTAATATTTTGAAGAGGACTACTCTTCTCTCCATTATGAATTCCAACAAGAGGGCTATATTATTTATGAATACTCTTCAAGCCTCCATCCTCCGGGCCCCATTATCGAGTAAAGAGGTCAATTTTAAAGGTCTGTGTGCCAAAAAATCCTATCTTTTCCTTCATAGATTTTTTTATTTCATTTAATGTACGTTTGATATATTTTGGGACCTTTGTCCTTGTAAAAAACTCAGAGTACTCACCTTTTAGTATTTAGATATACTTCTATTAAATAAGATTGAATCTGTCCTTTGACAAGAATTTCCCTTGCTGTAGTTATTACGTAACGGGAGAGCTAGGTACGTTTTTATAAAAAAAAAAACTCACTTATGAATGTTTATAATTGATGTTTTTTTTTAAACTGCCCGAAGTCAGTCGTTACGGAGAGGCAGTACCCTGAAATAAATTGATACTGATCTCAACCATGGAATATCACTATCCTTTTGCGGAGGTCAGACGGCAGTCGCTCTGTGGAACCTGATATAGTGTCATATTGACTAGTAAGGACCCTGGGCTCCTAGGCGTGTAAGTCTTGGGTGCAACCGGGATAACCCTAGGACGAATGATGAATTAAACTGCGCACAGGTAGTAAATCTACTTTTCATAACATAAACATAACTTCACGCCTTTTATTCTCGAAGGGGTAGGTAGAGGTGTATTACACACCCACGTTTCGTCAGTTATGGTTAGGTGCCAATGTAATAGGGGGCGAGCCTATTGCCATCTACCAGGCACATTATTAAGCGAGCGATAATTAACATTTTTAATACTCACATAACTTCGAAAAGTTTTGACTTTTCGAAGTTATGTGAGTAATAAAAATGTACATACACCTTTGAGGTGTATCTTCTTTGCAACGGCCTGTTAATAGTAAGATTTTATAGATTTATGCATAGCGTTACTGAATGTGTAGTGTTAATGCCAACAAACATTTGATTTAATTATGTTGCCGAGAAAACCAGCTTATTATTCGCATAAAAATATTTTTAACACAGCTAACATGTGTAGCAAAAGAGAAAACATCTGATTTTGTCCGCATACTTAAATAATTTACGCTGTGCATATTTTTGGTCCAGACACTGAGAGCCATTCCAGACCGCATAATGAAGACAAAATATCCAGGTGGTTGGAAGCAAGCTAATTACACAAAACCTTTTTGTTGCAATAAACTCTTTATTTGTCTCGTTTGTTGTACATGCAGGTTTTAATTCAATTTTTTTGGAAAAAACTAGCTATTGCTCGTGGCTTCGCCCGCCAATAGCTTGCGAAGATAATACATAATAATTATGTCCATCAAGAAAATGATTTTTGTACTCGAAAAGATGTGCCATGTGGTGAGGACATTGTAGGTCAGTTCTGCGAGGCTAAGCAACTTTACTGCCGTCATGATTGTAGATGATCAATTACGTAAATGTTGTCAAATATTTAGACTGCTTTTGTGTTAGAATATCGTTGTTTTGTTGTGTTTTAAACATTTGAATACAGTTTTTATGGAATTCCATGCCGGATTCTTCTAAATACACAGGGATACGTTTCAAAAGAGTGTGTGGATACGTTTCAAAAGAGTGTGTCTATGTATATTTTTTCTGAGCTTGAACTCTAGTGACAATATTGAGTATAGTATTGATCCTAGCAATGAATAGGGTCTTACGTAAAACATAGTCGTAACTGCTAAAATCTTGTAAAAAGTATGAATGTATTCAATTTATACTGTCTGCCTACGCTCTTGGGAGACAAATATTCCATAATTTCAGTTATATAAGTTCTTATTTTTGCCCTCAACTTCGCCTTCGTGATGATTGATTATTTCAACAAAAGGTAGCAAATACATATAATATAATAAAAATAATATGGCATATACATCAAAATAGATTTTGTGACTGAAAATTTCAAAGTAGTAGTTTTAAATGTATCGCTCTCATATTATTTCGCCTGTATAATAGTAGAACAAGCTGTGTTGTCACTTTCTTTAAGTTTTAAAATACCATCAGTGGACGATATGATAAGCGCAATTGATTAGTTATCCATAATATGAACTAACGTTTTTGTAATTTTGTGTATTCATATACGGTATATGAATATACCGTACACTTCTGTAACATACATTTCCACCATAGTTCTGAACATGGTCATGAGTTGTCTACATTATAAGACGTAAGTGGATGCTCCTGTTACACAATATTCACATTGGAAGGCTAGCTAAAGCACTTAATTTAGTAACTGCTTTAATTGCTTAAGTATTATGTCTAACTCATTACTATTTACAAGTAATTAAGTACGATGTGAAACAGTTGCAACTCCTTACAAAAATAAAAATATGTACCATAATATTGGCGATTGAAAAGAGTGGCCACGACTTTAATTGCCCGTTCTTTCTCGTGGTTCTACCTATTGCTTTGCGAACGAGGCAGTAAATGTAAATGTAGAAGCATTAAGTAATTTAATTCTAAAATTGACGTTCATAAGCGTCACCTTGTGACCTAGATGAATAAATGATTTTGACTTTTGATTTTGACTTTTTTTGACTTTAATCTCCACGTTCTCATTAATTTCGTAATCCTCTTTTTAACAATAATTTTGATAAGAATTATTCTTATAAATACTAAAGTGCATCTGTGAACATAGCGCTTATCGAAATATTGGATTTCAGTTATTCAAACAAAGAAAATATTATTTCCAACGAATGTTCCTGTAATAAATTGTTCTATGATAATGATTTAGATTAAATGCATTCGCAGTAACTAGCAACAGATTATCACGTACTCACTGTTAGATTAACTGGGATGTTAAAATAATATAAGTTATTGTGAAATGGTTTTCACTCGGCCAGGACCTGTTTTTCTTATAGTGAAAAGAGACCTACACCCAAAACTGGCACAGTTTATATACATGGCTGATGTAATATCTATTCATGTTTAAGGATTTTTATTCTGGGGGTGAAGAGGAACGATCACGTCCGTAACACTACGCTGTGCTAAAAAACGGGCTTAATCGACGTAGGAGCGAAAATCAGCCCGACTAAAGTGGGACTAGGCTGGACACATCTGCCGCATGCACACAGAAATGAGAGCTCATGCAGCTACCAATTTGGTACCAGGCGGTCAGCGGCGATTTGATGATCTAGATTCTTTTGAGGGCGACTAGCCAGAGATCGCTAAGTACAGAGATTTGTGGAAATCCACGATAAAGATCTTTGCTCAGCAGTGGGGCAATATAGGCTAATAAAAAATAGTTTAAGGGAAAAATAGTTTAAAGGAGTATTTCCTACAAGACAAAGTAGAAAATAGAGCTTGGCCAGAATTGTTTTACCTATCCCTTTATTATTGTCATGAATTAACTAAAGATAACTATGCAACTCCGTATTCCGTGTGGTGACGGATTAAGAATACGAATTGTCACCACCCCATATCATCCCATGGGTGTCGTCAGAGCCGACAGAGGGAGCATATTAAGCAGAGAATAGCACTGTAAGAGAAGGAAAACTTGATACAAACCCTATACCAACCCGCTTGGCCAGCGTGGTATAGTAGGCCAATTCCTCCTTTCAAAGGAGAGGCCTAGTCCAGCAGTGGACATTAAAGGCTGATGAGAAGAAGAAGAAGAGAAGAACTATGCTACTCATTAAGTAGCGATTGTATATATTTTATAGATATCAATATACATATGTATAAGTATGGCTTCTTTTTTCATCGGGCGGAGGACATAGCTCGAAAAGTCGATGGGCAGGAATCTTTTGGAGTATGGATACATTTATTTTACTGTCTAGAAAAAACACGATCCGCTACAAAAAATCTTCCTCTCAAAAACCTCTTTCCAGTTTCACATCAACAAAACAAACAAACAAACAGTCTTGTTCTATACAATTCTGTACAACACGAGCGCCGTTACAACAATGAAGAGAGATAATTCCAAGCGTGTCAAATGCTAAATACGTTTGTTACACGCGCTCGTAATCATGTTACTGAGTCAACTGTTATGTACAGGAATTAGGGGCTTCACAACTTAGGATGGAATTTCCATCCTAAGTAACGGTAGTGACTCCGTCTACAAATTGCCATGATGGAAATTTGTAGACGGAGAAATAGACGGGTGCTTGGATGTATTTGATGTTAAATTTCGAGTTCTATTGCATGGTGTAAGAATGTACTTGAGGTTGTTATACTTAAACGGGTAAGTTTTAAAATGCTAATGGTTAAAAAATCATAAAGAAATAATATCAATTTCATAGTGATTGTAAAATTGATCACTGGTATCATAAGCCTCGGTGGCGCAGTAGGCAGCGCGTAAGTCTCATAATCTTAAGGTCGTGAGTTCGATCCTCACCCGGGGCAAATGTTTTTGTTCATTTCCTAACATTAATAATTCAAATTTATATTAAGTAGCGGTATACCCACTTGTAGTGAGACTGGTGGACTGCTGTGAACGGTCAAACTCATGACGATGACGCACCCCACTGACTTCGAAATTATATGCGTTTTAATATTTTAATTATCGCTTCCTGATAAGTGAAGCCAAACTAGCGAAGAAACCACTGTCATATCACAAGTCTGTAACATCTCCAGAATATCCTGAAGAATCATGTGAAATCTGCCAACCCGTAAAATATATTTTTTTTAGTGTTAATTTTAATAAATCGCTCAAAATTGTACATTATGATTTAAAAAATCGGTCTCGAGGTTGTTTCATTTCTTTACATTTTCTGAAAACGTTTACCTTAGTAATGTATATTTTATTCACAATATCAGAAAGTAGAGATTTCAACGAACAAAACGCCGAACAATTAAAAAAAAAGCTGATATATTGACGTGAGAATTTTCAATTGCAAATTAGGGTTTTATTTCGATATTTAGTCAAAATAAGGCGTAAAAATAAATATTTAAAAATAAAAAACATTAACAGTGTGTTTGGAACATAAAAAGCCTAGTTTTCACCAAATTTCGTATAAAAGAAAAAGAACTATTGTAAAAGTAACAAATAAAAAAAAAACTTGGTTATTTGAATTTTTCACATAAATTATGACGTTGTGTGAATAAAGTGTAAATACAAAAGTTGTAGATCTTTTTATTACCTACAACTTTGCCATTGTCGTTTTACCCGTAGGACTTGTAGTTTTGCTGGCAATCGAGCTAAACCCTTTTATACCCTTAAAATCGCAACCCCATCCACTTCCCGACCTCAGATCGCCCGTAATTTATTTTTCCTTTAATGATCGCTATATTCTCTTCCTTCTGTCAATGGCTTTCAGCCTACTGTAATTTTATTTTACTTTTTACCGTTTTCTAACGTATCTGCGCTGGTCTATACGCTTAAACGGCTGAAACGATATTGTCTACTAATATTATAAATGCGAAAGTGTTTCTAGAAATATATGTAGTGTGGACATGTATTGGAACATGGCTTTGACATTTGACTGTTTGTAATGTGATGTTATGATGTACCTTTCGGTAGTAACTATGGTAGATAATGTCATGGATACTAACCGAGTTGTTTTGTACTCTATAGAGTTTCCGAACTCTTCAGAATAGTCAGCAGTGTCTTCACACAACTTGAGACCGAAAGTAGATTTGTGTTACTTACCCCGAATTTAACGCGCGCGAAGCCGCGGGCAAAAGCTAGTTGCTCAATATAAGGGGCTATCAATGCCAAACGTTAGCCTCATCATACATGCTTTCGCAGTCGTCTGCTGAACTGATTAGAATTTGTATCCAAGCAGCGGCAGAGTAAGCCAAATCCTGCTACACCACGCTAGCCAGACGGGGTATAGGTTGATGTTGAGATTTTCGTCTCGTATATTTCGTATCGTACACCTACTGAGCGAAATGGAGAAGTTAAACTCTGAATTCTTACATTTATTTAGCCTATCAACATATAAATCTCGTGTAGCCTTGGCTATTCACAATTCGTGCTTTGACCTAAACGAATAAATTATTCAAATCGTAAAATACTGAAAGCTCCATAAACAAGCTTACGGAGCGTTCCGCTCAAAAAATAAAATCTCTACAGAAATAAATGTCATTATGAATGAGTAATGAGACCGATATCTATTTAAGTTCACGCAACAGAAATGTCTTCAAACTTTTTGGACGCATTTTGATTTTAATTGGTCGAGAATTATAAAATAATATATTTTAAAGTAAAATGCCAGACGAGTTTTATTACTTTTCTGCTATTTTGATAAATATTATTCACGTTCTTTTATGCTGCGATATTGCGAACAATATTAAATTATTTTGCTTATTGCTGTGCTAGTTTGTTCCTGGTTTAACGAGAAACCATTACTAAAACAGGAAATAAGTTATTAGTAACTAGGTGAGTGTGATCAAATAGTTCGTGTAAGTGAAGTACACGTCAAACAAAACATTTGTAAAGAAAGTATAAAATGGACGATAATATTATCTATACATATAGAATAAATATCTTTGCTACTTTGTCGTTGAATTCATGAACTTTATACATATTTAACTGTAATTACTAGATCTTAGTCCCACTTTTTGGCGATATAGATGAGCACAACAAATACTTATATATCCAAATGCTTTTGATCTTCTTTAAAATTCTCTTAGATATTTACACGTAAGCATTTAATTGTCATTGCCCATGACATCACCCATGTGGGAGTTGGTTATAGTGGTACAAAGTGGCCTATGTTACTGCAGCCTCCTTAATATCACCACACACAAATCATAACATTACCTCGCTCCGTTTCGAAGTGAAAAAAGAAAAATGCAAAGAAATAAACATGCAAACACACTACCGCGTTTAAAATTCTAGCATGAACTAGTATCAGTCTCAGAACAGACTTGGATTTTCTATAAGTTTACCACAAGAACTACAAAAACATGTTACACAAACCACGCCTTAAAACAGTCACAAGCAACACAATTCGCCGCAACAGTTTGCCGTGAACCCACCGTGGATATTTTAAAAACTATATATTAATATTTTGAAGAGGCCTACTCTTCTCTCCATTATGAATTCCAACAAGAGGGCTATATTATTTATGAATACTCTTCAAGCCTCCATCCTCCGGGCCCCATTATCGAGTAGAGAGGTCAATTTTAAAGGTCTGTGTGCCAAAAAATCCTATCTTTTCCTTCATAGATTTTTTTATTTCATTTAATGTACGTTTGATATATTTTGGGACCTTTGTCCTTGTAAAAAACTCAGAGTACTCACCTTTTAGTATTTAGATATACTTCTATTAAATAAGATTGAATCTGTCCTTTGACAAGAATTTCCCTTGATGTAGTTATTACGTAACGGGAGAGCTAGGTACGTTTTTATAAAAAAAAAAAACTCACTTATGTATGTTTATAATTGATGATTTTTTTTTTAACTGCCCGAAGTCAGTCGTTACGGAGAGGCAGTACCCTGAAATAAATTGATACTGATCTCAACCATGGAATATCACTGTCCTTTTGCGGAGGTCAGACGGCAGTCGCTCTGTGGAACCTGATATAGTGTCATATTGACTAGTAAGGACCCTGGGCTCCTAGGCGTGTAAGTCTTGGGTGCAACCGGGATAACCCTAGGACGAATGATGAATTAAACTGCGCACAGGTAGTAAATCTACTTTTCATAACATAAACATAACTTCACGCCTTTTATTCTCGAAGGGGTAGGTAGAGGTGTATTACACACCCACGTTTCGTCAGTTATGGTTAGGTGCCAATGTAATAGGGGGCGAGCCTATTGCCATCTACCAGGCACATTATTAAGCGAGCGATAATTAACATTTTTAATACTCACATAACTTCGAAAAGTTTTGACTTTTCGAAGTTATGTGAGTAATAAAAATGTACATACACCTTTGAGGTGTATCTTCTTTGCAACGGCCTGTTAATAGTAAGATTTTATAGATTTATGCATAGCGTTACTGAATGTGTAGTGTTAATGCCAACAAACATTTGATTTAATTATGTTGCCGAGAAAACCAGCTTATTATTCGCATAAAAATATTTTTAACACAGCTAACATGTGTAGCAAAAGAGAAAACATCTGATTTTGTCCGCATACTTAAATAATTTACGCTGTGCATATTTTTGGTCCAGACACTGAGAGCCATTCCAGACCGCATAATGAAGACAAAATATCCAGGTGGTTGGAAGCAAGCTAATTACACAAAACCTTTTTGTTGCAATAAACTCTTTATTTGTCTCGTTTGTTGTACATGCAGGTTTTAATTCAATTTTTTTGGAAAAAACTAGCTATTGCTCGTGGCTTCGCCCGCCAATAGCTTGCGAAGATAATACATAATAATTATGTCCATCAAGAAAATGATTTTTGTACTCGAAAAGATGTGCCATGTGGTGAGGACATTGTAGGTCAGTTCTGCGAGGCTAAGCAACTTTACTGCCGTCATGATTGTAGATGATCAATTACGTAAATGTTGTCAAATATTTAGACTGCTTTTGTGTTAGAATATCGTTATTTTGGTGTGTTTTAAACATTTGAATACAGTTTTTATGGAATTCCATGCCGGATTCTTCTAAATACACAGGGATACGTTTCAAAAGAGTGTGTCTATGTATATTTTTTCTGAGCTTGAACTCTAGTGACAATATTGAGTATAGTATTGATCCTAGCAATGAATAGGGTCTTACGTAAAACATAGTCGTAACTGCTGAAATCTTGTAAAAAGTATGAATGTATTCAATTTATACTGTCTGCCTACGCTCTTGGGAGACAAATATTCCATAATTTCAGTTATATAAGTTCTTATTTTTGCCCTCAACTTCGCCTTCGTGATGATTGATTATTTCAACAAAAGGTAGCAAATACATATAATATAATAAAAATAATATGGCATATACATCAAAATAGATTTTGTGACTCAAAATTTCAAAGTAGTAGTTTTAAATGTATCGCTCTCATATTATTTCGCCTGTATAATAGTAGAACAAGCTGTATTGTCACTTTCTTTAAGTTTTAAAATACCATCAGTGGACGATATGATAAGCGCAATTGATTAGTGATCCATAATATGACCTAACGTTTTTTTAATTTTGTGTATTCATATACCGTCACGTCTGTAACATACATTTCCACCATAGTTCTGAACATGGTCATGAGTTGTCTACATTATAAGACGTAAGTGGATGCTCCTGTTACACAATATTCACATTGGAAGGCTAGCTAAAGCACTTAATTTAGTAACTGCTTTAATTGCTTAAGTATTATGTCTAACTCATTACTATTTACAAGTATTTAAGTACAATGTGAAACAGTTGCAACTCCTTACAAAAATAAAAATATGTACCATAATATTGGCGATTGAAAAGAGTGGCCACGAGTTTTATTGCCTGTTCTTTCTCGTGGTTCTACCTATTGCTTTGCGAACGAGGCAGTAAATGTAAATGTAGAAGCATCAAGTAATTTAATTCTAAAATTGACGTTCATAAGCGTCACCTTGTGACCTAGATGAATAAATGATTTTGACTTTTGATTTTGACTTTTTTTGACTTTAATCTCCACGTTCTCATTAATTTCGTAATCCTCTTTTTAACAATAATTTTGATAAGAATTATTCTTATAAATACTAAAGAGCATCTGTGAACATAGCGCTTATCGAAATATTGGATTTCAGTTATTCAAACAAAGAAAATATTATTTCCAACGAATGTTCCTGTAATAAATTGTTCTATGATAATGATTTAGATTAAATGCATTCGCAGTAACTAGCAACAGATTATCACGTACTCACTGTTAGATTAACTGGGATGTTAAAATAATATAAGTTATTGTGAAATGGTTTTCACTCGGCCAGGACTTGTTTTTCTTATAGTGAAAAGAGACCTACACCCAAAACTGGCACAGTTTATATACATGGCTGATGTAATACCTATTCATGTTTAAGGATTTTTATTCTGGGGGTGAAGAGGAACGATCACGTCCGTAACACTACGCTGTGCTAAAAAACGGGCTTAATCGACGTAGGAGCGAAAATCAGCCCGACTAAAGTGGGACTAGGCTGGACACATCTGCCGCATGCACACAGAAATGAGAGCTCATGCAGCTACCAATTTGGTACCAGGCGGTCAGCGGCGATTTGATGATCTAGATTCTTTTGAGGGCGACTAGCCAGAGATCGCTAAGTACAGAGATTTGTGGAAATCCACGATAAAGATCTTTGCTCAGCAGTGGGGCAATATAGGCTAATAAAAAATAGTTTAAGGGAAAAATAGTTTAAAGGAGTATTTCCTACAAGACAAAGTAGAAAATAGAGCTTGGCCAGAATTGTTTTACCTATCCCTTTATTATTGTCATGAATTAACTAAAGATAACTATGCAACTCCGTATTCCGTGTGGTGACGGATTAAGAATACGAATTGTCACCACCCCATATCATCCCATGGGTGTCGTCAGAGCCGACAGAGGGAGCATATTAAGCAGAGAATAGCACTGTAAGAGAAGGAAAACTTGATACAAACCCTATACCAACCCGCTTGGCCAGCGTGGTATAGTAGGCCAATTCCTCCTTTCAAAGGAGAGGCCTAGTCCAGCAGTGGACATTAAAGGCTGATGAGAAGAAGAAGAAGAGAAGAACTATGCTACTCATTAAGTAGCGATTGTATATATTTTATAGATATCAATATACATATGTATAAGTATGGCTTTTTTTTTCATCGGGCGGAGGACATAGCTCGAAAAGTCGATGGGCAGGAATCTTTTGGAGTCAGCACGCACCAGACGACGCAAGTAAGACAACTAATTGGTTGTAATATCGTGAGAAGCAATTGAATGCGGGCGGCCCAAGATCGACTTGTGTGGATACACGAGTCTTTTTTGTACTTTGTCTTGTAGGAAATACACTTTTTAATCTCTGCATTAGCAGGTCTGAAGAGTAAGCACCCATCGCCAGCTAATGACCTCACCTTTCCCGACATGACTGACGAAGATTTTGACTGTCTGATTGTTTCAGCCAAGGACGTATTTGAAGCCGTCTATTCCTTTCGAAGTGGATCCGCTGGTGGCCTCGACGGCTTAACACCTCAGCATCTGAAAGATCTCACAAGTGCAAGTGCTGGATAGGCTGGTGATGCACTTTTGAAGGCACTGACGGCTTTAACTTTACTACTTTGACTTTTTATACGGCGCCAACTTGTGCGCCCTTCGCAAAAGATGGTGGCATTGGGCCCATTGCCGTAGGGTGTACCTATAGACGTATGGCAGCCAAACTATGCTGTAAACATTATAGTGCCATCTTGCTAGATAAATTTCAGCCAATCCAGCTTGGCTTTGGTTTGAAGGGAGACTGTGAGGCTGTCATATATGCGCTGTCCACGTACCTTGGCTGCGTTAAAGGTGAGGTCATTTTAAAGATTGATTTGAAGAATGCCTTCAACTCAGTGAATAGGGACTCCTTGCTGACCCAAGCAAAATTAGAAACTCCCAAAATTTTTTAATTCCTTTGGCAATGCTATAGGCATCCATCAAAATTAATTTATAAAGACATTGTTTTGGAATCTGCTGTTGGTTGTCAACAAGGTGACCCTCTTGGGCCAGTCATTTTCAGTTTAGCCATTCATGCAATAATAAAACAAATACATTCAAAATTTAACGTTTGGTATTTGGACGATGGGACCCTGGGAGGTGACGTTTCCACAGTTTTACTAGATTTAGAGCTAATAAAAAAGGAATTTAAAGCAATTGGTTTGGAACTAAATTCAGACAAATGTGAAATTTTTAATAATGACAATTTGGATAACCTTTCGATTCTATAAAAATTTAATGATTTGGCGCCAAATATTAAAATCATCAATAAATGTTCTTTCCGCCTCCTTGGGTCCCCTATTTTCGACGACGATTTTGGAACTTTTATAAATGAAAAAGTACAAAATTTCTGTGAAACCTCAGAACGGCAATACAAAATTAATATTCATTCGGCATCCACAATTATTGGGCACTGTCTTTTTGTTCCAAAATTTACATATTACTTGCGATCCTCTCCTTTTTGGAAACATTCATCCCTTTTGGAAAACATAGATAATGTTATTCGGCACACCTTGAGCACAACGTTGTTTACATTCAATATTCTTTCTTCCGTGTTATCTGTTCTTGTTGGCAGTTTCATATATTATTCATACAGCTGTTAAACATATCACCTGAATCAATAATCGATAATAGCTTCTATATAGGTATCATAGTGTATACTTTTACAAAAATTCGGCCGTGACTTGCTGAATTAGACTATAAGAGTCTCTCGTCTCATCTTGCGGTATCACTTGCGTTTTATTTTCATGCACTGCGTAGTTCAATGATAATATTTTATGCAACATATTGTTTAACGAAATAATGAACTACTTTCTATGTATATTAACTGTTCCACTGCTGGGCTCTCTCTCATAGGGAGAAGATGCCTCTTCTCCCTACGAGAGAGAAGAAGAGTTATTCCATAGTCAGCTGGCCATGTGCGGGTTGAAAGTGAAACATAATATAAAACAAGAAATACATTTTTTGCATTCATACGTGTTACCGTGTATCCTAAATAAATAAATTAATTCTATTTTATTTATTAAAGACTTCATGATTTTCTTTCGGGAGGATTACGGTAACTCAGTCATACAAGCTTCCTGAAGATAATAATTTGCCTTCATCGTTATGCAAGCGAAAATTAACATTTTAATACGTAATTACACATAACAATGACTTTTCGAAGTTAAGTGTTTATTAAATTAGTAACTATCGCTTGCTTATCGGTAGAGGAAAAGACCGTGAGGAACCCACGCTGGCCAAGTGCGGGTTGTAGTTAGCCAACCCGCACTTGGCCAGCGTGGTGGACTATGGCCTTACCCTTCTCACAGTGACATGAGGCCCATGCCCAGCAGTGGGACAGTATAAAAGGCTGATGATGATACATTACTTCGAAAAGTCAATGGTGCGCGTCGTCGTCGCGTATGTTTGAATTTAAGATTCTCTGAGTAGCAGTCTGTTTGTCAGTCCACTAGGCTAAATAGAGGGTTAAAAATAGTTTAAATATAAGCCTAGCCTTATGTTCTATTTACTCCTCGGTTTGTAATAAAGTCCACTATGTTTTTAAAACTACGAGACGGAGGCTCCGTAATAACAATTTTCATCATATGGCAACATTTTTAAAGCCCTCGTGAGCCCTACATGCTTCAAATAATTGAGTCTTCATCTTATAATGCACTTTGCGAGATATTTTTTAATTAAAATTTCATATTCCGTCATGCGGGCAGGGACTAAAAGGGTTCGGAGGGTTGCTCTGATGAATTGCTTTGGTCACTTTATTTAGAGGAATATGGAATAGCGGTAGGGTGTGTTTTACCTTGTCACATCTGTATGTGTAGGTGGAGACGCTATGGTTTACGCTATTTCGCATTTTAAGGCTTTCCAGGAATAATTGATGTCTAGAAAATAAATTTAAAAAGTTGAGCTGAATATTTCAATTGGGTGCGCCCATCTGGGTAACTTTAGGTTGCCTGTAAGACCCAAACCTAGCCAAACGTAACGTTTATTCAGGCTTTAAGGACTGGTTACCTATATTTTAAAATACTGGTCCATACTTCAAAGAGGCGTGTCATTAATATATTCTTAAATGACAATCGATTTTGGGACAGGTTAGTCAACTTTGGCTTCTTAGGGCAGTAGAACTGGACGCTGGCGTACCCCTGCGTACTCTTCACTACACTGTGTTTGAAAATGTTTGGTACATACCACAGCAATATTCTTGTACTATACAAGATTATTTAGCGGGTCTTACTCGCGAATAACTAAGATATGTAATGAATAAATAACTCTGTATTTGCCAACGTTTCAACCGCCTTGCTTCAGTCGTGGTTTCGGCGGGACTGGTGTGAGCTCTGAATATTCTTGTGTCTCATTTGAAACACTCTCGTTCTGCATAATTTGTTTCTGCTACTATTTCTTTCAAATAGCTGTCGAATATGGGCCCATCTTCCAAACCAGAACAATTACTAAAGAAAACTGGCATTGGACGAACATTTCTAAGACCAGTTTTACCAACTCCTAATAGCCATTATTATCCAGACACACTCAAAATTAAAACGAAATTCGTATAATTTTATGTGCCAAATAAATTATCCTAAAATTATCGGTTCGTGATGAAAGTGCAGTTGCTCTTTTTTAATTAGGCATAAAAAAAGTTACTTTACTCCATTCAGAAGTGTGTCTATATGGCCTTAACATTTCTGAAGTATATGAGTGGCAGGGCTATTTAGAATTAAATGTGCTATTGCCACGCCTGCTATTCCAAGCAATAAAAAACGAAATGAGTCTAAGCGACACGTTTTTAACCCTTTTAAAATAACGACTGTCATAAACCATGGAATATCTTTCCATAAAGTTAATTGTAGAAATTAGTTGTGACCTTTTTATGTTCAGCAAATGGTAAAATAAAATAAAGAAAAAAATTATTGGCAGGCCAAAAGTAAAACACATGCGTGATAGAAAATAAACCAATGTATCACCATCATCATCAGCCAGCCATAGTCAACTCTGTAGCACGCAACTGAGCCAGATTTTCATCTCTTTGTGTCCAGCTGTTGCCAGGCACTTTGTGTATATCGTCACACCACCTAGCTGCAGAGTGCATACCGAGTCTAAATAGCACATGGTCCGTACATGAGATTTCTCGTGCGGTACACATTCAACTCGTATAAGTCTCCGTATTTGTGGCCATAATATGTAAGCATAAGCGGTGATATGTATGAAACGATTTCATTCCATGATAATAATTAACAGATACAATTTTAACAAAATCCGGTTCAAATGTTATTCCTCAAGGAGCAAGGGCGGGCGTAGGTTGCTTCGGGCATCATCAATATCTTAATAAATGACGAAGGGACAAGCATAAAAAATACAAACGAATTGAAAAACTCCAATTTTTTATGCTTTGATTGACAATTAAGACTAATAAATACTATGTGAAATCTAACGAAGCCCGTTCAAGCAAACGAATTTTAGAGAATAGTCTCACGACAAAATTAAATAGGGTCTGGAGGAACCTATATTAGACTGAATGTCAAAGACTGAAAACCGTGGTTCAGGTTGACAAATACCAGAGACCTATTTTCTGCTCATGTACACTTCTACAGACTGATGATTTGGGTTAAAATAGTCTCATACAAGAAGAGCACATTATTTTGTACAAACAAACCAACTGCGGAACAGTTTCAGAATATTGCTTTTTAAATGAATAATAAGTCAATAATTATTTAGCCATAAAATTTGGTATCGTGTTATTATCGTTAAACACTTCATCGTGAGTGCTTGTTTCTTCAGACATGGAACGAATTAAGTTTAAAGTAAATGGCTTGGAACATACGGGTATGTTATCTAATAAAGTAATGAAATACTTCATTTAAAATTACAATTAGTCACGTTTTTTGGATAAGAGTATTTTATTGACGTTTTTCACTTAATTTATATGTTTTGCTACTTGATGAATATATTCCATGGAAATACTAATGGCAAACTCATTCATAATAGCACATATTTTCGGATTTAAGGCACTCTCTGATAGTACGAATGCTGTGGTTGGTGCTGTTTAATTGTTTTTGAGCCACATATTGTTCTTTTGAGATTGGAAATACTTTGTGTACGTTTATTTTGATGTTTTTAGAGTTCCCCATGACAAATTATATTAGTGGTTTAATATAATTTAAAGTTTTTCCACTGGCACCCTTACTTTCCCGGAAATTTTCTTTACAGAGAAGTACTAACCTCTTCCAGAAGTTTTTCTTACAGTGAAACACTTTTTACTGTAGGGAACTGTTACATTTTATTATATGGAGTAGGCATTGTTACAGATCTCAATAGCAAGTTAAAATGTCTGTTGTTCAAAAGCTTTTATTTTTATTTTTGTCTGTCTACCTGTCTTTCTGTTTGTCCGGAAAAATCTCTGTGGAATAGCTGAACAAATTTAAATGGGACTTACATTGGAAGATGGCGGACTTTATAGGGCAACATATAGGCTATTATTTGTCCCGGTTCGTAGCGCTGTTGTCTATATACCAAAAATAACTTGAGTGAAACCATAGGAAACAGCTGGTGAAACATAAATTAACTCTTCACGAGTAAATAAATTCCTACTGGCAGTTTTAATAGTGTTTGCGTGATGTGTACGGCGATATATAATATAATCGCACGTGCAAAATAAAGTTCCATTCGTATCATGTTTTGTTCGTTAATTAGAGTGAATAAAAAGAGAAAACATATTCAATACTCTATAAATCTGCATGTCTAAATGAATTTATTTGATACCATATACTTTCAATACTTAAGCTGATCCCAGCTCCAAGGTCGATGAACTTGCATCGCAACGGGGACAACGTTACGATGGTGATGGCAAACGAAACTATTGAAACACACACACGTGGCAAATCAAATAGTAAAGATTTAATATAATATAAGACTTTCTATTAATGATAATTCCCCATTTCAATTTCAATAAACCCAAATGACCAGTCCTTTAGAGCTTAAATGCCACGCAGCAGTGATGCAATATATTTAGTTCTCTCTGAATCCAAACAATAAACAAGTCAATTTTGGAAGCGATACGATTGGAAGTGTGCAGTACACAGACTGATTTAAGGACGTTAGTGTTGTCTCCAACGGTGATAGGGGACAGTGTGTGTAGTGTAGACAGTGAAGTTAGTAGCCTGTCACTTTCCGTCTACTTTAGCAGTATCTCTTGAAAGAAAGAAAAATAAAGATAATACATTTATTGGATTTATAATAAATATCACAAATAGGTTAGTTGTCCGTGTGGTGACGGATTAAGAATACGGATTGTCACCAGCCCATATCATCCCATGGGTGTCATAAGAGCCGACAGAGGGAGCATCTGATGCAGTGAACAGCACCGTAAGAGAAGGAAAACTAGATACAAACCCTATACCAACCCGTTTGGCCAGCGTGGTATAGTAGGCCAATTCCTCCTTTCAAAGAAGATGCCTTGTCCAGCAGTGGACTGTTAAAGGCTGATGATGATGAGGTTGGTATAAACAGAGTGTATTGATAGATTTAATACATTATCATCATTTGCGCTACCCAAAACACACACAAAAGGCCGCAGCTCAGTATATTCCGCTACCCGCTAATGATCGCAGCGCTGATTTTCAGCTGAAGGCAGTATTGAGTTTCTAATTGGCTTTTCAATAGTTGAGCATGTAATAACTTAAAATAAATTTTATCTTGGTCTTACCCAAGAAAATAAATGTCTTTATCACAGCTGCCGCATTTTTTGTAAATGAATTTATATGTTCCATAAGGAGCTGATACACCTGAGCATTCACTTGTATCAGAACCTCGAGCATTCGGTGTTTTTTGTTTTGTCGAACTGAACAACGAACAGAGCCGAACATTGCTACGGACATTTTTCTAGCGAACGCTCTAATCAGCAAATAGGTCAAAGAAAATTTATTATCAATTTGATAGAATGCTTACTAAAACGTTCGTAAGAATGCTTGCTCAAAGACGTTTGTTTTTCTGTTTTGTAACATTCGCATGCATGCTCATTACATGTGAATGCTCAAATGTATCAGCACCATTAAATTACTTAGAAGGACTTATTAAATGTGATTCCAAACGACAAATAATGAACTCAACATAAGGCTCATTCACACCATAAACATCAAGAAACACCGAAAATGTAGCTGGACTATGTCTGTCATTTTAAAAGCACAACTAAATTATTTCGCACGAGTTGCTAAACTGTGTAACTTTTCACAACAATTTGTTCAACATTTATTACTTCTACTTTAAACAGCTGCAGCTTTACCAACATCATTTTATTAAAAATTATGTAACGGGTCTGAATCGTGTTAATAAACGAAGAGAAAGATGAAATACCTTTCTATTTGTCCCGACGTTTCGGCATGGGTTACACCAGCCGTGGTCACGGGATGACTGATGTTCGTCAGCGCTGCCTCCGAGAAGTGCGGGTTTTGGAACCTACCCTCACTTGGTCTTCACAATTATTAACATTATTATGTTCGGAACTGTCGGTACTTCGACACACAACACTAATGGTATCTTTACACTGCCGCGTAATATCACCTCGTCGGTGTCTACATTTGCTGATGACAGGATTCCAAGATGTAGATAAACGGTAACCATCCTCCCGGTTGAAATTTGCGTGCTTTTTGATTTCAACCGCTTCCCGTGCTATTCTTGAAAAATAGTGACGGTCTGTGGAGAGAACCTGGGGCCGATGTAGCTCAATCCAGTGATTGGATCCTGACTCCAACAAATGCTCAGCTATGGCCGACTTGGTGGTTTGTCGGTTCTTGACGGCCGTGATGTGTTCCTTAACTCGTTCGGCGATGGTCCTTTTTGTTTGCCCGATGTAGGAACTACCACAGCTGCAATCCACCTTGTACACGCCTGGTGTTTGAAAAGGGATGACATCCTTTGGAGTACGCAGGCAATTTGCTACTTTGGAGTACGGACTATATACAGTCTTAATGGAGTATTTTTGTAGTACTGTTCCAACTTTATCCGTTACTCCTTTTATGTAGGGCATGAACGCTGGCGCTCTGTTCACTTCAGTCAGTCTCGACCTTTTCCTTGAACCTCGCATATTGTGTTTGTAACCGTTTTGCTTGAGTACCTCCCGAACATGTGTGAGCTCACTATCTAAGTGTTCGGGGTCGCAAATGTCATATGCTCTGTTTGTCAATGAAGCAATAACGGATTGCAAATGTCGCGGGTGATGATGTGAATTTGCGTGTAAGTACCTGTCCGTGTGTGTGGGCTTCCTGTAAACAGTGTGTGACAGGTTTCCATTTTCTCTCACCTTGATCTTCACATCGAGGAAGGCTAACGATCTGTCTGTCTCCATTTCATAAGTGAACCTTATATTAGGGTGTATGGAGTTCAAGTGATCTGCTAATTGTTCTACAACCTGTTTGTTACCCTTTATAATACAGAACACGTCATCGACATATCTTTTCCATATCTTTACGTGGAACGCTTGTAGTTGGATCCTTTCTTCAAAATGTTCCATCCAGATGTTGGCCATTACCGGTGCGACAGGGCTACCCATAGCCACTCCGTCAATCTGGAGGTAATATTGCCCACGATATAGAAAATAGTTCCCGTCTAGGCAGTGTTTCAGTAGAACAATGTATTTATCAGACAGACCGTTTAACCTTAGTTTACTCTCAACCACATCAAGGCAGTCTTGAATTGGGACGCTTGTGAAAAGTGACTCGACATCAAAGCTCACCATCACTTCGTCGGGTTCTACTTTCATGCTCTTGATGACGTCTACAAAATGGCGAGAATCCTTTACAAACGACGATGTCTTACCTACTAATGGTTTCAGTACCGCTGCGATGTGTTTCGCTAGGTCGTAAGTGGGTGAATCGATCTGACTTACGATCGGGCGTAGAGGCACGTTATTTTTATGAATTTTCGGCAAACCATATATTTTCGGCGGTTGAACGGTCTTAGGTCTATAGAGGCGTTCAAACACATCGTCCGTGAAATGATCTTGGTGGTCCTTGACAAGCGCTCGTATACGTTTTGTGACTCTGGCAGTGGGATTATATGACACCGGCTTGTATGTGGACACTTTGCTTAATAGATCCCGCATTTTATTATCATAATCACCGGAATTCATTACTACGGTGGCGTTTCCCTTATCGGCCTTAAGCACTAAAATATCCGTGTTTTCACGTAGCGCTTTTAGTGCTTGACGCTCTTCCGTAGTAACATTCGGTCTCGGTAGCTTCGACTTTCGCAAGATAACTGCAACATCCTGTCTCAGTGTGTCAGCGTCGTTGGATGGTAATTTGTTGCGCATTATAACTTCCTCGATGCCACTTATGATATTTTCATACGGAATCCGTTTGGGTGTCATAGCGTAATTTAATCCTTTAGCCAATATGTTCTGTGTGGCTGTGTCTATGTTTGTGCTCGATAGATTAATAACCGTGTTACTTTGGTTACGCACTCCACTTTTTTGAACATACCTGTCGCGCTGACGTAGCAATTTAGTGTATTTCGCCTCATGTTTGATGCTACACAATTCATGGATACGGCTCGCTTGGTTGTATGTTACACGGTCGCACAGATCAAAATCTTCACGTGATAACACAGCACTGCACTCCACATGTAAACTGTATAGTTCACACTGCACACTATTTATATTGTACCTACAGTTCCGAATTAATTGTCTCAGGAGACGAACACTCGCGTTTTTTAGAATTCCTTCTGAGTGTGGTATGTCTTTTCGCGGTTTAATACGCACTCCCGAGGGTACTACACCGGCATCGCGACATTTTATCAAGAATACTAACGATGATTCTAAACGCACACGTTTTACGCGAAGGAATTCTAGATGTTTGATTTTATTTACAAACTCCGGCCCGTAGCGGTTTGTAATAACTACTTTTAAACTACCACGATTTGTACACATATTAAAAATTATGTAACGGGTCTGAATCGTGTTAATAAACGAAGAGAAAGATGAAATACCTTTCTATTTGTCCCGACGTTTCGGCATGGGTTACACCAGCCGTGGTCACGGGATGACTGATGTTCGTCAGCGCTGCCTCCGAGAAGTGCGGGTTTTGGAACCTACCCTCACTTGGTCTTCACAATTATTAACATTATTATGTTCGGAACTGTCGGTACTTCGACACACAACACTAATGGTATCTTTACACTGCCGCGTAATATCACCTCGTCGGTGTCTACATTTGCTGATGACAGGATTCCAAGATGTAGATAAACGGTAACCATCCTCCCGGTTGAAATTTGCGTGCTTTTTGATTTCAACCGCTTCCCGTGCTATTCTTGAAAAATAGTGACGGTCTGTGGAGAGAACCTGGGGCCGATGTAGCTCAATCCAGTGATTGGATCCTGACTCCAACAAATGCTCAGCTATGGCCGACTTGGTGGTTTGTCGGTTCTTGACGGCCGTGATGTGTTCCTTAACTCGTTCGGCGATGGTCCTTTTTGTTTGCCCGATGTAGGAACTACCACAGCTGCAATCCACCTTGTACACGCCTGGTGTTTGAAAAGGGATGACATCCTTTGGAGTACGCAGGCAATTTGCTACTTTGGAGTACGGACTATATACAGTCTTAATGGAGTATTTTTGTAGTACTGTTCCAACTTTATCCGTTACTCCTTTTATGTAGGGCATGAACGCTGGCGCTCTGTTCACTTCAGTCAGTCTCGACCTTTTCCTTGAACCTCGCATATTGTGTTTGTAACCGTTTTGCTTGAGTACCTCCCGAACATGTGTGAGCTCACTATCTAAGTGTTCGGGGTCGCAAATGTCATATGCTCTGTTTGTCAATGAAGCAATAACGGATTGCAAATGTCGCGGGTGATGATGTGAATTTGCGTGTAAGTACCTGTCCGTGTGTGTGGGCTTCCTGTAAACAGTGTGTGACAGGTTTCCATTTTCTCTCACCTTGATCTTCACATCGAGGAAGGCTAACGATCTGTCTGTCTCCATTTCATAAGTGAACCTTATATTAGGGTGTATGGAGTTCAAGTGATCTGCTAATTGTTCTACAACCTGTTTGTTACCCTTTATAATACAGAACACGTCATCGACATATCTTTTCCATATCTTTACGTGGAACGCTTGTAGTTGGATCCTTTCTTCAAAATGTTCCATCCAGATGTTGGCCATTACCGGTGCGACAGGGCTACCCATAGCCACTCCGTCAATCTGGAGGTAATATTGCCCACGATATAGAAAATAGTTCCCGTCTAGGCAGTGTTTCAGTAGAACAATGTATTTATCAGACAGACCGTTTAACCTTAGTTTACTCTCAACCACATCAAGGCAGTCTTGAATTGGGACGCTTGTGAAAAGTGACTCGACATCAAAGCTCACCATCACTTCGTCGGGTTCTACTTTCATGCTCTTGATGACGTCTACAAAATGGCGAGAATCCTTTACAAACGACGATGTCTTACCTACTAATGGTTTCAGTACCGCTGCGATGTGTTTCGCTAGGTCGTAAGTGGGTGAATCGATCTGACTTACGATCGGGCGTAGAGGCACGTTATTTTTATGAATTTTCGGCAAACCATATATTTTCGGCGGTTGAACGGTCTTAGGTCTATAGAGGCGTTCAAACACATCGTCCGTGAAATGATCTTGGTGGTCCTTGACAAGCGCTCGTATACGTTTTGTGACTCTGGCAGTGGGATTATATGACACCGGCTTGTATGTGGACACTTTGCTTAATAGATCCCGCATTTTATTATCATAATCACCGGAATTCATTACTACGGTGGCGTTTCCCTTATCGGCCTTAAGCACTAAAATATCCGTGTTTTCACGTAGCGCTTTTAGTGCTTGACGCTCTTCCGTAGTAACATTCGGTCTCGGTAGCTTCGACTTTCGCAAGATAACTGCAACATCCTGTCTCAGTGTGTCAGCGTCGTTGGATGGTAATTTGTTGCGCATTATAACTTCCTCGATGCCACTTATGATATTTTCATACGGAATCCGTTTGGGTGTCATAGCGTAATTTAATCCTTTAGCCAATATGTTCTGTGTGGCTGTGTCTATGTTTGTGCTCGATAGATTAATAACCGTGTTACTTTGGTTACGCACTCCACTTT